>CAMZMU010000047.1:43220551-43568662 GCA_947311845.1 Poa pratensis
GGGGGGGGGGGGGGGGGGGGGGGGGGGGGGGGGGGGGGGGGGGGGGGGGGGGGGGGGGGGGGGGGGGGGGGGTAGGCATGCGTGAGAGGAATTTTTTTTCTGTGGCGCACCCACCTTCATGCGCCACAGAAAGTGACATTTCTGTGGCGCACCTGGCCAGGTGCGCCACAGAAATGTGACTTATGTGGCGCACACTACCCATGCGCCACAGAAATGTGGTTTTCGTGCGTCACAAAATTGCAAAATTCTGTGGCGCACGCAAAACAATGCGCCACAGAAATATTTTTTGTGGCGCATGACTATTTGGTGCGCCACAAAATGTCATTCCATAGAAAGGCACTTCCCTACTAGTGGAAGCACCGGAAATGCCTTCCTCCACCGCTTTCGTAGGGACAACCAGCTCGTCTTTGGCGCGCTCGGTACGCTTGAAGGACGGCATCACGTGCTCGAGGTGTACGACCCTGTTCGCGCCGCTCACGGAGACAACCACGTTCTCCTCCGGCTTCTCGTCACATGTTTACATGACCTGAGAGTACTGTGGAGACTCCATGTAGCGGTTGATGAGCAAAGTCCACCAATGGGCATCCCCTCTAAGAATGACCTTAACCCTCTCACTCTGCCCCACTTCCCCAATCTGGACGTGGCATGGTGGTGGTGCCTACGGTGACCCACTCTCTCGCACCTCTTTTGAGAGAGAGCACCCGACATGTGAGGGCGTCGTGGATCCTCCACCTTTCCTATTCGTTCGGATGTGGTGTCGTTGAGAAGAAGGTGGCCTCAGAGGCAAGGAGTGGAAGGAGAGGTGAGACACTCACAAAAGGATAGGAGGATTTGGTTGCGGCGTTATGTATGTGAGGACCAGCAGGTAGGGGTGGGCATAAAAACCGAAGACCGAAAACCAAAACCGAAAAGACCGAGACCGAAACCAAAATGACCGAGACCGAAAAGACCGTTAGAAATTTGGGTAGCAAATTAGAAAAGACCGAAATTAGATAAGAAATTCGGGTATCACTTATACATAACCCGAATAGACCGAAGAACCGAATTTATTTTATTTTGAGTGAATTACGTACGGAAGCAGCCGAATTTGTGTGCTATCCCAGTTTATGTACATCTAGTCTATAGGCTCAACTACTGAACCAAGCATACCATCTAGTCTCTAGGCCCAACAACTGAGTATCCCAAGCCAGCTTACTGTAGATTCCCCTGTGCGCGAGATACCAGTCGATCACTTCCCACTTTCCCAGTCCTGGGTGCCGATTCCCTTTCTTGCGGCTAGATTTTGGTCTATTTGGTCATGACCGAAGACCGGACCGAACAGACCGAAGACCGAAGAACAGATAACCGGAAAGACTGAATTTATTACGGGTATCATTTCTGGATGACCAAATTATTAAAGACCGAACCGAACTAACCGAAAAGACCGAATGCCCACCCTTAGGACCAGGGGAAGAAGTGGACGAATACGAGCATGGGAAGGGGTCGACGAGTACGAGGCCAGTGCTGACGTGGAGGGATATTTTTCCCATGGCGCGTCGATCTGTGGGCGACGCTGTCATCTAGGAACGGACTAGAGGATGATGACTCTAACCTTCCCATCGACTCGAAAGTATAAATCTTTGTGCTACCGGCTGTCATGCTTATGAAGTATGATTTTGATATAGCTAGGTTTCTACTGTTCTTGGTCTTATACTTGTAGTTAATATGTTGTGGACATGTTTAGGCGTTGCAATGAATCATGGCTTATTATGTGTGCTATGTTTGAATCATAACATTTTATTATTTGATGTTAGCTCTGCAACGCTATTATCGGCTTTGAGCTGGTTGGTTATCTAGGTTTATTTTTTAAATTTTTCTATCGATAGAGCTATATCATGGTTAGGTTTTACAAATCCATGTCTTGTTGGTATATGTTTACCTGCTACTGACTATTCTAAGACATGACATTCATCTGCAAGGGTCTTGTGATTTTCACTTTGCTGCTGGTTTGTAGTACAATTAATGCCATTGTTTTTTTTTTTTGGTATAGTTACCAACCAATGCTAAACCTTAGAAGCTATACATATTAAATGTGTTTATGACATTGCCTGTAAGTTTTGATGAATAAAAAATTTTATATATGGGGGCAGTGATAGCACACATTTTATGTACTATTAAGGTTTATTATGTTATATGAAGTCTAGGTTTAATCCTATCTCTCGTTTTTTTAGTTCCTCACTTCTTCTCTCAACTTAAATAGTTCATGTGCTTATCCTAGTTCTGCCTTATTATGTCGGAAGTCTTTTCAAAACAATAGCACATGAACACATGCAAAAACATTCAAATATGAGTTTTTGCAATATGCGCACTATATGTCAAGACCTCAAGGCATCGACATAACAAATAAGGAAGAGTTCCGGAACAAGCAGGGTGGAGGAGCTACCCTTTGATATACTCGCTATAACCATAAAATAAAATAAGCTCCTCATATATATGTACATAGGATATCACGACGCTCAATAGTACCACCCGTCTCTATTGTGACGTTTTGATACACCGCACAAGACATTTTCTTAACTAGAGCGTATGGTACCGTATCACCGAAATATCATACTCCATCTGTTCCATATTAATTGACTCCAAAAGATAAGATCTCGATTTTGCAGCGCTTATCTTATCTCACCTGATGCTTATATTGCTAAATTGCATAACACGGAACTGGATATAGTATCCCACCAGCCAAAGGATGTATATAAACTGATCTGCCTGCCTGCCTGCCTCCATACTGATAATTAGTTTGTACAAATGTAAATTCGGTATAAAAAAATAATTATCCTATAAGATGGGGGCAATGAGCTCATGGATGGTCATGTAGTACAACAGAGCTCTAATTTTCTTAGACGTATAACGTATTGCTATACTTGCAAGAATGTGTTCTGACTTCCAACTTGTGCATCTATCTATTGTAATTCACCTACTGGCGCCTCGTTCAGCCATAGGTAATGAATGAACTCGTACAGCTTTCCGCTCACACTCACCTGCTTGAATTGAAGATTGTAAATTTACTCCAGCACAAGCCAGTAAATTTACTGGCTTGGGCTGGATACCGGAAGATAATGAAAAGTAATTCAAGAAAGAAAGAGTTGAGCGGACCTTGTAAGGAGTCGGATTTAGCCGCCGCCTGATGTGATCTGGTCGCAGTTTTTGGAGCTGTTGCATGCAGCGGCTTCTGATCTTCTCCAGTGAGGGCAGCTCTGCTCTAGGTTTATCTGCACAAAACACAGATGTGAATACAAAAGTTATGTTTGAATCAACTGCGGCAACACTACAGTCCACAACTTAACATGGTACTTGTTTAACTGCAACGAAGTCCTCTTGCTCTTTCAACGTCAAGCGTAGGGAAACATCAACATGACAAAGCAGTAGAGCTTACAAGATGACTGGTTGTGAGCCTTTCATGACTCTTTTTGTTTCAATTTTTTCTGATATGAAAAATTATGCAACAAAACAGCCCCCTTATACTCACTCCAAATTATAAGATGTTTTAGGTATTTCAATACAAACAAAAATATGGACTACATATGGACAAAAATGAGTGAATCTACACACTAAAACGTGTCTAGATACATGCAAATCAGAAGAAAAAAAGCTAAAACATCTTATATTTCGGAACGGAGGTCGTAGTTTTCAAGAGCATTGAATAGTGACAAAGTTGTTATTAGGAAGTAGTGAGCCAGCTACCATTGTTTTGTTGTTTTTTCTTTCGGGAGTAACTACAGTTTGTGGCTTTTGCCTGTTCCTTTACAAAACCTGGTTTTTACTACTCCAGTTTTTATCCATTTTCCCTAATTAACTGCACAACTCTATTTCTTCTATAGTGAATTGCAGAGCTCCTGCCCTTTTGAGATTTCTCGAAGAGAAGTTATCGATGTAAGAAGGGTTATGAGGTCCATACTTGAACTCCCGGGCCAGTAGCACTGTAGAAGCTCCTCAACATGTTGGGGGACAACATAAGCTCTCTTGGATTCAAGGAATGGGTGGCGGCAAAGGATTCGCTCTCCTGCCTGGAATATTTCAATAATGTGAAATCAAGTTTAAAACAACAATCAGTCTGGTAGATGAAAAAAAAAGTCAACAAAGGATATGATCGACTGAAGTATTATCTCAACTATATTCCACTCAAAGGTAGATTATAATATATTGTACTTCTGTGATTGACAAATGGCGTGACAAATATAAAATCTCACATGTGAATAGAGAAAAGAAGTGCATTGCTACCTTTGGTGATGGTTCACTTTCACGTATCATTATGTCTACCAATGCATAACCTTCTTTTCCATACAATCTGAAACATCGCTTTTTGCATGGAATAGAGACCTGCAAAGCACCATCCATAAATATCAGTAAAGTATAGTTATGCAATTCTATTTCACATGTATAAACAGTAAACATACTTTTGCGACATCCTCAGAGAGTTTGATACGAGGTCTATTGTTGATCTCAACTAGCTTAAAGACACATCCAAGAGCAGCTTGGGAATAACACGTCACAAGATAAGTTCCAATGCCAAAGGCATCAACTTCATGACCCTACAAAGAAGATGGAAATTTGAAACCGTATATACACTTGAAGATAAAATACAGAGAAATCATGCAGTCAATTATCATTGGCTCCACAGAAGCAAACGCAAATGCATCAAGCATATAAGCATCACAGCTATCCTGTGAAATAGCACATAGCGCCAATGAAGTTCTGTTGTCAACTAATCTTATCCTAAGAAAGATTGTCAACTCACTCAGTAACGAAATTGTTTTACCTGTTTGTTCAGGGCATCAATCGTTTCCTCATTCAGGTCATTGCTAGCAGTGATGATCATCTTCCCAAAATCCGGTATATTAAACTCTTTTTCTATTGCATGGAACACTTTTCGAGCTTCGATAGACAGATATGCCAGATCACCAGAATCTAATCTGATACCAGATGCCTTATACCTGCAGAAGAAAAATTATGTATCCAAACTGATTTTAAACATATATTTTAATAAAACAATGAGCACTAGAGGGAGGCATTAATTTATAACATCATATTTAACTCTATAAGAGAGAATATTCTAAATCAAAACAAATAGATGTCATCTTATATTATCGGAGTAGGAGGATCTCTAGGGTACTGAGAAAGATGGATTATTTTGCAAGTACACATGAGCAGGGAACGACCTGTTTGGGGGAACTTAAGCCTGTAAACACAACGTTACTGTAAGCTTAGACCGTCCCTAAATTTGATATTACTGGAATTGAGTTTCTGATAAAATATACTTCCTCCGGTCCATAAAAAACGTCGCGAGAAACTAACGTACGTAGCACAAACTGTACTATAACCTCCGAACCTCTTTCCGGATCGGAGGGAGTAGCTACATTTCTACTCTTGAAAAAGGCCTTATCTGAATTCTGGTATTCTAGGGAAGTCACCCAGGGGCTTACTGGCTAGCACCACGGATGGTGGACTAGGCAGCCTGGGTTCGATCCTCAGCTTCTACTATAGTAAAGTAGTGTCTAGTTCCTCCTAGACACTCATTCATTTTTTTGTTTCAAAAAGTTCTGGTATTCTACCGTAAATGGTTTCCATGATGAGACAAGCTCCTAGCCACAAATTTGGTAGAAAATTAACACATATCCAATAACCCAATGCACATGGAATAACTGACCAAGGATAGGTTCAGAACTGTTCGACATACCCTAAGTCATGGAGTGCTAGAGCTACTGCACAGAAATTTGGAATCCCACTTCGCATGACCTGAAAAGAAAAAGGAGTGAGATTTTTCTCCAGATAATACAGGGGCGTCAATAAAGTAAATAATATGCAAGCTTCAGATGAAGAATGTCAAATGATAAAAGATGGGGAACATGCTATGTATGCATACTTGCACAGTCATTTGTTACACACCAGAAAACAAGTACAAAATTGTACAAACATCAATTTGGAGTTGATTTACTTCTCGGAGTAGCAGCGCCACGCTGATAGTCTTTAAATATTATTTTGATAAGATTTGCATTTATTTGCATCGATAAGAAGAAACGAAGCACGCCTAACCCTGTATATACTTTAAGTTGAATACAGAGGTAAAACGAAGGAAACAAGAGTAACTTTTAAGAAAATCCACTGAGAAAATATAACAAAAGGAGCTTGAGGAAACAAAAGTAAAAGTTTGATTGTTAGAATTACAAATTATGACGTGCAAAGTTTCAGACCTCATTCAGACATGAATAACAGCCAAAACAAGAGAAAAAGTTACGGGCTGCAATAGGTTAACAACTCACATCATATGTGTCCACAAGAGCTAGGAAGTTGCTTGGAAAAGCTAATGCATATGATGCAAATGCAGCCAGCTCACTTTGATTTGTGTCGCCAAAAACACTGGATAATGAATCTGCTACCTGAAATCAACAAGGAATAATGTAAGAATACTGTAAGAATCGACCGTCAGGTTCTGCAATCAAGGATGCGAAAGTGGGATAGTAGAAATTAGCGTGTTTACGCATTTCTACTATTCCACTTTCGCATCCTTACTGCAAATATCTTAATACAAAATGACACACCTTTCTGTGCGTGTTTGAAAATAAAATGAGCAATTATACCTGAATCTTGTGAAGCCACTCTTGCACTAAACTAACAAAATCCTTGCAGATTCTTGAACCATCTTTGTTCCGTAGGGTCCTGTCTGGGATCTCACTGAGGCCCTGGAAATTTGAAAAGAATTGCTAAATCCGCCAACAACGTTGCAACAAATGGCAAAAAGAAAGGGAACTTGCTGGATGCAAGGGATATCTAAGCCTAAGTTTCTATAGGTGCAAATGCAAGGGAAAGTACCAAATGTTGTGCACATTGCACATAAGTGATGCAAGAAAAGAGTTGCTATGTTCAAAGGAATCCATGTCAAGATAATGATTATCCATACATTTATGGTCAGATGACATGCTAAATTATGAAGAAAAGGAAGCAGTGGTGCAGAAGAGATACAAACTAGAAAGGAAAAGAGAAAGAGGAAAAAAATTGAACATGCAAGTGCAGGATATGAAGAAAATAAAGGTTAAATATCCATCATAGAACAACTAGATGGTCATCAGGGTTTCATAATTGAGTTGCATTACGGCATTTAGCATGTTCCACGTCATCCTAACATAAGAACGAGTGAAGTACATCGCACCAGAAGATGCTGCTCCAAACTTCTGTTCCGTAGATTTAGGGGTCATAATCTGAGGGCTAGTATGATAAGGAAAGAAAATTTCCAAATCTTGATACGACATGGAGCTTAGCAACTAATGTATTTATTTTTGAAGCTTCTTAGCAACTAATGTAGTGAAGAATGGTTTGACCAAGGCAGAAACGGTATACTGAGACAAAGCAAGGCGCTCCTGTGAAAGCTTGTGTTCATTGGTAACATGAAGGATATTTTACTAACCATATATGAGCTAACATAAGCATGAGAATGTGTTCCACGGAGTGGTATACCAAATAGATGCCCAGCTAATACATTACTGCAAAACACAAGAGAATGTAATTACATAAATGGTGAACAGTATCAACACTAATATTCTTGGGATAAAATTACAACTTCTGTAAGGAGAAGAAAAGCGAAGCGACACAAGGAGACATAGCACAAATATGCTGGACTTAAATATGAATCATTTCGAAGTGAAATAACCTACCTGGTTGCATCAAACCCGCCCATAAAACAGTACTTTGAGGCACTCATTGCACCATCAGGCCCCTGCAAACATGAACCAAAATATATGTTTCAGACATAGAAATAGCTAATGTTTGTATAAAAACATAGTTGAAATAATACCCCAGAACGTATATAAGATCACACCTGTGCTCGTCTTAAACCAAATTCCATTAGAACCTTTGACTTTCCAGCAACATGACGGTGTCGTGCAGCATTGGTAGTTACCAAAGACGCATAATTGATGAGATTTACAAATGGAGTCTCAAGGAGTTGAACCGCCTGATAATGTTATAACGAGAGTAAGTTGCTATAGAAATAATTCAACTTTTAGATAATGCTCAAACAAAATTTATGATAGACATAATTAGACACAACAGCTGGTTAGGGACTTTGTACTTACAGCAACTGGACCCTCAATTCTCATCAGGGGAACTTTTGGAAAGACTACTGAGCCCTCAGGAATGGAGTACACCTCCACATCGGAGCAATCGATTTCCCTGAGATAATCAAAGAACGCATCCTAGAAATTGCAATTCTATCAGTAACTAAGCATTTATCAGGAAAAATAACTGAAGGATTATACATGGAGCAGCGCACAAGTTGAACCTTGTAGCATCTAAGGTTGTATTTTTTTGATAGCCCATGCTAATCAGCTTCTATACATAAAACAAACTAGAAAGCCAGTATTCAGAGCTAACCTAGCAGCTAACATAAGACCCATTTACCATTTGAAGAAAGAAAAGAAAGACTATTATATGTATGCATATAGTGTTAAGTGATACCTCGCACATTGGCATGACTGATTGCAGGAAAGAAATATCATCTTCCGTGAACTTAAAGTTCGCAATGAACTTAATACATTCTTCAAGACCAGCAAAAACAGTGAATTCTCCGCCAAATGGATTTTTCCTAAAGTAAAGGTCAAACCTGTAAAAAGGAAAAGGAACCAAATCAGCACGAGGTTGACCATGCCTGAGTTGTTAGCTGTGACACACTCTGTCTATTTGTAGGTCCACATTTACGAAACTGGTTCAATGTACATTTGAAGCTAAAGTTTTATACCAAACAAGCTCATGGGGAAGTAGCACTTCCAAGTGAAAGTGACCATAAAATGTATCTCAGATTTAAACTACAATAATAATGCACCAACATGGACCGCATTTGATGGCCATACAAATGGCTATTACACAAATTTCAGGTTTCCCACAACAGCTAGAAAGTATTCTATGCTCTTCCTGTCTTCCAAGATAAAATTGTGAGGTCCATGGAAAAAGAGGATTGAGATTATAATTCTGCATTACCGAAGCATTTATTTTGTAAGTTTCGTGGCAGATTGAAATTCATTTGCCATGGGCTCGAAGTCCAAACCCATGTACCCAGCATGCTCATGTACAACACTTATCGATCGCCGAGACAAACACCAGAAAATCTCAAATCTACCATGATGCTTCTGTTATTACCTTCCACTTCTGGATGTCATATGTTGCTAACAATTGACGTATCCCTAGCCAATGCAGTGATCAACACTTTTGGCACATTTTCATTTCAATGAGCAAGACTCCATATTATGCTCTAAAGAAAGCTAAAAAAAATCTTCTAATTCACACTTGGACGCACACGCAGGGAATAGTTTCTTTGATGTTAGATCCTTCAAACAACCCCATAGTACAAATGTGTACAATAGTAGTTTGTAGGACATCAACGAGCAGGAGGAAAGGCGAATTGTGTGTGCGCACGTGTGTGTGTTGGGGGGTCACATGGTGGCAAAACATCCAAAGAGCGAACTGCTTACTACTACAGTACTACATGTATAAAACTATCAAAGCACGTCGTACTAGCCCATTCGGATGGAGCATAACGCCATAACGGACCATAAGCATATGAAGCCATAAAAACATAAGAGAAAATAGCTTACCCAATATTTCTCTTTTAGCAAACTTCTCATTTGTTGCGTTGTGCTTTTTGTAGTTTCTGAGTTTTTTGTCATGTTGTTCATAGCAATATACAAAAGCACCAAGTACAATTTCGAAGTAGCTCACAGAATATTCTGTCAAGTGACAATGTTTTTTGTAGCATCCCTAGCTTCTGAACTATATATCCAAAAACCACATCACCTTCCCCTTTAAAATAAACAGGCACAACGCACCAAACCAGAGCCAGAACAGTTAAATATGAAATCAAAACTAATTGTCTCATTTGTTTACTCACGTAGCAAAGTTCATTGTTTATTCAACTATGTCACATCATTCAATTGTCCACATCCATTTGTTTCCTCTGCATCTGGAGTACATTATATAACCATTTTAAAAGTACTCCATCTACACAATGAAATTCTAGAGAACCCACAGTGACATATGAAATAGCTGCCCTTATATGTCAGAATCCAAACTAGAGGTTGCACATACTAAAAAAAATGGGGGAAAATCCTAAAGAAAGGTCAGTAGAGTTTCTTTAACACACGGACATCTGGACCCACAGAAAACAATGGAAATTTCAAGCAATTAACTACAGCTGAAGTCTCAACTTTGTCATGAAGTGATTATAGAATGGACATCGAGAAGGGCTTTCCAAAGCAATGAAGAACTAACCATCCAACTTCAACACATAACAAGAATAAATACACAGCACGCATAACCAAATGAAAAGATTCCTCAGAAAATACCACGTTTTACATTAAAAAATCCGCTAAGAAAACAAAGAATGAAGATGCGCAATCAAAGAATCTGTCGATAGTACGGTTTGTGCAGCTAAATTGCTATAAATTATTAAATTAACATGTCATTTGGCCAGGCAGATGATCAAAACTACACGTGAGAGAGAGCTTCACACAGCAACAACAGAGCATCTTACTCCAACCACCAAATAATCAACTATACCAACCCCATAATTACGCCGCTTTGGACCAAAAGGGGAGGGCGCGAAAAGTTTTAGACACCGATTTTATGAGAACAAAAACCATATCACATTGATTAAAGTAAAAAATAAATAAACAATCGCATTCGCCACAGCAATGACAGAGTTGCACGAACAGCCCAAAAATCAGCTCTCGCAATTCAGCCCCCGAACCTATTCCGGAACCACCCAACTGACCAACTCGCGCCAGATCACCACCACCTCTCGATCCAATCCAATCAGCACGGGCGAAGCAGAGATACGCGGAGCGGAGGAAACGAGGCAGAGGCGAGGGTGCTTACACGGCTCGGTCGGTGCTTGCGGCCTTCCAGTAGGCGTAGGCCATGGAGAACTGGTACTGATCGGTGAGCAGCGCCGTGGCCATGGGGTTGGTGGGCGGCCCCACCTGCGCCCTCGCCGCCGCCACCGCGGAGCCGTTGGCGCCGGCGCCCGCGATAGGCGCCGTAGCCTCCATGCTTGGACTCCTGTGAGCTTCTGAAGGCTCCCTAGGGTTCTCCGGGCTGAGGCGTGGGAAGCTTCAAGGGGAGGGGAGGCGGGAGGAAGACAATTGGAGGCCGGGAGGGGAAGGAGGAGGAGGACACGCCAGGGGCCGATTTGGAATTCGGAGGTTTGGCTGGGAGCGGAGCCGTATTTATAGGGTGGTAAGTTACACAGATAAGTACCACTGGAAGTTGGTAATGCCATAGATTACCCTCGCATGGTTTAATGATCCTTCGCAAAAAACCTTGCAGTGGTGTCGTCAACTTGCAAGATTTATCAGTTTAAAAAAGCTAAAAGATTTCTCCTTTTTTTTTTGAAGGGAGTTCGTGATCCTCAGGATTACAACACCAACGCACACACGAGCAGAGGCGAGGAAGAACTCACACCACGGCGACGCCGGGAACACCACACAGCAAACCTGAACCAAGCACCAGCAGCACGCCGCGGTGAGGAAGAAGGAAAGCTCGCCGCACTCCGACGCCAGCAGCCCGAACAACCATGTTGAGCAGCCGCAAGATCCATCCGGCGCAAGCACCGGAATCTCGACGATGAACGAGCTTCGGCTTCGGGCCACCGCCATCACGCCCTCGCCGTCCCGCCGGAGACGAGACCGAGGGCACCACCCTTCTTCCACAGGACCCACCCAGCTCGCCGACGGAGAAGAACCACCGCCTGCAACCTCCCACGGAGTTGTCTTCGTCCTCGCGGCCGCTGCAAAGAGAACGAAGGACCACAAAAAGCTGCGGGATCCAAAGATCCGCAGCGCCCAAAAGTCGCCCGCGCCGCGACGAAGCTCCGGAGAACGCCGTCGCAGGAGAGGAAGCGCGCCGACCCCCACCTAGCCGCCGACACCGTCGCCGCCTCCACGACGCCACCGGCGGATCCCTATCTCGACCTACACTATGTACAGGCCGGGATCCGGGGATCCCCCACCCTCCCGCCGCCGGAGCGGCCGACGGAGGGGAGGAATCCCGCGGATCCGCGGCGAGCGAGGTGGCCGGACGGAGGAGCGCAAAAATCGCCTGTCCCGTTCACAGAGAAGGGGAGAGGAGAGCGACCGACAGCTCTTGGTAGATAGCTAAAAGATTTCTCCACTGCCTCGTATCTCATTATCAGATTTGTAATTCACTTAAATGTTCATATTTTTGTTCTTATAGACATTTTCAATATACTAGGTGGCATACCTCATTTGTCATTAGCCCTCCCCATTATTGTTGTCACATTATTTGTTTGATGTCATGTGGCATGGTAATAGTATCCGTGACAATGAGCTAAGCAGTGGCGGACCTTGACCATAAATATTGGAGGGGCTAAAATGCATTAGGTGACAGCTGAGGGGGCTAATTCGAATTATTTTATGTTCTGTATGGTAAAAAGTGATAAATACTAAGTGGTATTGTGTAAAATCTAATTGAGTCGGGGGCCATGGCCCTTTTGGCCTCCATTAAGGTCCGCTAGTGGAGCTAAGGACATGATATGTGGTAGCGTTGTATAGTGTGGGTTATGTACTTATGTTAGCGGTTTTTTCTTGCGCGAGGACATCCTCTACGTTAGTGAGCCTAAGTCCTAACTATTATGTGAGCAGAGACAACGACCTGTTTGAAAGTAACGCATAGTATGTGTGATGAAAACTTACATGCATCCACCAATCTTCAGCCTTTAAATAAAATTAGAATTGCATATGAGTAAGTTGTTTAGATGACCTCTAGCAAAGATATGCATATCTTTAGGATGATACACGCTATAAAAATGTGGTGATGGGCTTTATGGGAGTATCCAAGCGTTTGACCGTGCTCTTCAAAGTAGAGATAGTTATCTAATCATCTTGGTGCTTCATTCAAAATTACTTCCAAGTTTGGTGACAATGGTTCATTTGTATTAGAATCCGCTGAAGAAAATCAACTTTACGAATGCAAAAGGACATGTTAAGAATGTGCTTTGTTAGTCAGTGTGATGGCCCACCTGCTTTTGATAATGTCACAACCTACTATACACGTACCACAATCTATTTCATAGATCTTGCACTGTCTAAACAAATTTGCACACCGTTTATTGACTATGGGTCCGATGTACAGAATAATTTTGATCATGAGAAGTTTTTTTCTCCAAAAGTGACCTCAAAACATTTCAAGTGGTCCTGGACTAAAGTTGGTTTCCTCCATTGCTCTAGGGCCAATCTAGAAATCTACCCTTACCAAATTCCGTTTCTGGCCAGATTGCTCAAGCCTTTTTGGACGCGATCTGGGGCCACCTTCTTACCTTTCCGGCCGGTTGATTCTTCCCGTACAAAATATACTCACCAAAAGACTACGACTGCATGACAGTGGGCCTGACAGTCACTTGGTCCCACCGACAGGGAGAAGCGTTTTGTTTATGCCAGTGAGAGGGAGAAGCTCAAGCTATTAGGTGACGAAGAGAGGCACGTCATGTACTCATGTGGCGGTTGGTGGATGGCGGCTCAGTTTTTCTCTTCTTTTCTGCAATTTTGTTTTGGAATGTAATCCTGGGCCCGTTTTGATTTGGAGAGGTGTAGCATGCGGGAATCTTCCTGGATCTCATGTCGTCGCGATCGAATCTCAGGTGGCCGCAGCCGCCGGCGGGGTTTTGGAGAGGTAGGAGCTAACTATTCTTCTTAAATCGAAAGGCCGTGCAACACTGGCGCAGCGATCGTAATCAGTTGTTGTTGTATCTCAAAAGTTGGCTACACAAATACAAAAGAGACGTTGAAACATATGATCGAAGTACCGAACCAACAAGTGTGGTCTTGTTGGCAAAATGTATGGTTTGGCTATCGAGAATTTGTAACATTGCGTTTTGGCTGCTCGACCATGGCGCGAGTCAATGGCAGACCATGATTTTTCGTATTGGTGGCTCTTCGAAAATTGGAGGCTGGTCTAGCTTTTTTACATGTTTCGTTTTCCGCACTCTTTTTACGGAGTCATATAAAAGATTGAGGTGCAAAAGATGAAAATAGAGATGATGATTTCGGACTATCGTGTTGTATTTTGTTTTTGCTTATATAAGAGATATATGTTAATCAATAGAAGAAGATCATTCGCTCAAAGAATCATGGATCAAATGTATTTTAATAGATAAATCATATGTCTAGATTTTAAAACTACATGAAGGAAATATCCGTATGTAATTTGTCACAAAACAATGTTAGCCACGTGGACACAATTTCTTACCAAAAATAATTGCAAGTACATAACACACTAAAATATCTAGACGTGCAAATCCTCTTAAATTAGTAGTTTTCTTTGGGCAACTGAGCCTGCACGCGAGTGCACTTTATAATTTCAAACCCCATCAAGATCAAAAAATATATGAAAATACAAAAGGTATGTATATATGTAATAATGTCCAAAATCCAAGTGAAAGAAAAGAAAATAAAGATCATAATGCAACATCTGAAAAAAAGGTACAAACAAGACAGGGAATAATATTTTATGAGTACGTGTTAAACTCAAGACCCCTTACTTAAGCCATGATTTCTCCCTAATAAACATCAATATGAGGTCAAGTGAAGTGAGATCAGGTATATTCCGCAATTACGTTGTCCTTTTGGTTAAGTACAGCCCACATGCACCTCTTCAAACTTTTCGCCCTAACGAGCTTGGAAACACCCACCTCAAAATTTTATGCGGAGCTTATTTCCACCCAAAGCACGTTATTCAGGTTGACGTGCTGCTATGCCAACGAGCTTCGTAGTTGACAACTATAAATACCAACGTATATGATGGTCATACACAGGTTCGCGTATACTTTCTTAGATATGGACCTCGATGGGTTTCTAGGCGTTGTTCTATATATCTCAAAAGTTGGCTACACAAACACAAAGGAGACGTTGAAACATAAGACCGAACCAACAATTGTGATATTGTTGGCACATGTATGGTTGGCCATCGAGAATTTGCAAGATTTCCTTTTGGCTGCTTGATGATGGCGCGAGTCAGTGTGGCAGACCCATGATTTTACGCATTGGTCTCATGTGTCTCTTCAATATTTTGGAGGCTAGTCTAGCTTTTACATGTTTGTTTTTTCGTAGTCTTTTTTTCCAAAGGCATATAAAAAAGTGCAAAAGATGAATATAGAGTTGATGATTTCAGAGTATCATGTTGTACTTTTTTTTGGGTTATATCACAGATCTTTGTTGTCTGTATTTGTTAATCAGTAAAATCAGATCATTCATTCAAAGACTTCATGGATCAAATATATTTTAGTAGAAAAATCATACATCTAAACTCTAACACTATATGAAGGAGAAAATGCGTATGCAATTTGTCACAAAAAACAATTTTAGACACAATTTCTTACCAAAAATAATTGCAAGTACATAACACACTAAAACATATAGATGCGTGGTTCTCTTTGTTATTTTCTTCAGGCAATTGAGCCTACATGCAAGTGTACTTTTATAATGTAGAAATGTAATATGTCCAAAAATAAAATGCAAGTGAAAGAAAATAAAATGAAGATCAAAATGCCATATTCGAATAAAAGGTACAAGCAACATAGAGAAAAATATGATGTGAGTACGTGTTGAACTTAAGACCTCTTACTTAAGCCATGATTTCTTCATGTTCTAAATTAGGTTTCTTAGTAAAGAGAAAATACTATGCATTATTATCTTGCCATTTTGGGTATTCGGCTAGATAATTGTTGGAGATATGCCCTAGAGACAATAATAATTTAGTTATTATTTATCTCCAAGTTTATTATTAATGTTTATGTCTTTATGCTATAACTGTATTGGGCACTTGAATAGCAAATACAACGTGTTCAAGAGGAAAACCTCCAATACAGGTGTAGAGATACGAACAAGTAAAAGTGTTCATGGTCTTGTCTCTAAGACTAGCCTATCTTGTTGTTTGATGATCATGTTTTCCTGGTCATGGACTTTGTATAAGTCACACAACTATAGGAGTTTGTTATCGGAATGATAATAGTACGGAACCGACCCATTGTATGATCTTGTTATGAGACTAATCGTTAACGATGAAGATAGCAATTGATCATATGTTTAATTTTCATTAGCTGTATTCCTATTGAAAGGGCATGTGTTGCCCCATGCGTGGTTTTGGTAATTAATGACAATCCTTATGAACTAATGTTTGCATTGAGATATACTTGTAGATCTTGTCCATAGGAAAAGATTGGAGTTCATGTGTTGGACTCTAGAAGATTTCATGATGACCAAGGTTTCATCCAAGGGTTTATATGAAGAATGGTCATGTGAAAAGTTGAGCTTATTGCAAGCATGGCTTGGAAAAAAGATTGAGCGAACTTCATGTTTATCTCCAAGCCATCATCTATTTCATGATAAGAAGATGAAGTGCAAGTGGTTTCATGAAGACGGAGTTTAGCAAGTCTCTCCCATAATGGTGTATGGGGGAGTATTTGGAGACGTCTTCATCAAGCATGTGCTAGCAAGCACAATCAAGAAAGGTGTTCCAACTTGAGAGAGTCAAGATCGTCATCATCGAGCTCAAGTGGAATGCGCAAGGCAAAGGTATGATCTTGATAGGTTTTCTATTTTACCGGACTCGTGGTGTTAGTGGGAGACCGGGTTATAGGATAGACGGCGTACTATCAAGAGGGGCTCTCAAGTGAGTAACTTGATCGCATCTTTATGGAGAGCTCAAACCTTTGCATATTTGGCATATCATCTTTCTTGGTTCTTATTTGGCTTTTATCCATGTGAGAATTTAGAGCTTGTGTTCATCTCCATACCAAGCTCTAGTTCATCAAAAACAGATTTCATTTGGATATCTAGTGGTGTTTTTGATGTTGGAGGTTTTACCGGTTCGTCTCTTGTAGAGAGGTCAAACTCTCCTCTTGTGTTATCCTCCTCACACGTTGGACTATGATGTGTATATGCATGATCTTGTTGTGCTTGTGATTATTTTCGGAGCAAGCCCAAGATCATTGAAAACGTAGTCCGGATGGAAAACTTGTTGCGTTCTCGGTGTTGGAAATATTACCGGTCCTCCTCGAGATAAGGTCCACACCTCCCATGTGTGATATCTCCTCCATATTTGTGACCCTTAATATTTCCAACCTCGTTACCTTTCCAACCTTGTTGGTTTCATCTCGTTTGGAGCTTCCTTGCAAAAGTTATTGCATTTCAGGATTTGTTGTTCTGTGTTGCTTTTCCTATCCGGAGTCTCCGACCTCAGGGGTGCTCAGGGCCGGAGTCTCCGGCCTCCCTGGTTTTGGAGCGAAGTGCCCCGCGGACGGCGCTTGCGGTATAGCGTCCGGAGTTGGTCCGGAGTGTCCCCGGAGTTTCCGAACCTGCCGGAGTCTCCGGCCCTCGTGGTCCGGAGTCTCCGGTATGAGTTTTCCTGCATCGGCTTTTTCCTGACTTTCTGCGTCCGGAGTCTCCGCCCTTTTGGTCCAGAGTCTCCGCCCGGGCCGGAGTCTCCGGCCTCCCAGACCGGAAACTCCGGACTAAGTTGGCTGCAATGGCTCTTTTTCTGGGAGGGGTATTTATACCCCTCCACCTACCTTCAGCCACTAAGCTCTTCCAAGCACGTTTTCCCCCCTCTGTCTCCTCCATTGTTGGCCTTGGAAAGCTTGCCCCTCTCCCAATTCCTCCCATGATTCTTGCATATCTTTGAGGGATTTGAGAGAGGAGATCTAGATCTACATTTCCACCAATCCATCTCTCCTCTAAGTGAGGGGAACCTAGTAGATCTTGATCTTGGAGTTCTTGGTGTTTCTCCTACTTTGTTCTTCTCTCTTCTCCCCCCATAAGCATTAGTTGCTTGTGGTGGGATTTGAGAGTGAAGGATTTGAGCACTTGTGCTCTTGCCTTTTGCATTTGGTGCATCGGTGTGCTCTCCACGAAGATTCGTGGAAGTTGGAAGCTTGTGAACTTGTTACTCTTGGGTCTTTGGACCCTAGACGCCCGTGTGGTGGTTGAGACCCTTGTGTGGTCACTTGTAGCTGTTTGGGAGCCCCTAATCCCGTTGTGGGTTGTGCCCCGGATCGTTGTTGAAAGGCTCCGGATTTCCGCCTCGAAGGATTCCGATAGTGGAAGGTGAACCAAACCTTTGTGGTGCGGTTCATCGGAGAAGAAGGTGAAACCTTTGTGGTTGTTGAACCATTGTGTTGGTTCACACCTCTCCAACGAGACGTACTCCCCTAAAAAGGAGGAACTCGGGAATACATCCTCGTCTCCGCGTGCTCGATTATTTCTATACCCGAGCCTTTTACTTCTGCACTTTACATTGTGATAGCCTTCGTGCTTGAAGTATTCTATATTGCTATCACCTTGTTGCTTGTCTTGCTTAGCATAGGTGAGCCTAGTTTATTTAGGTTGTTGGCTTGTTAATTTAAACACATAGTTTTATTCCGCAATTATCAAGCCTAAACCGGAAAAGTTTTAATCGCCTATCACACCCCCCCCTCTAGGCGACATCCTTGTCCTTTCACCTATGCCCTGAGAATATCTGGTGACCGCTTATTCGACATTCATACTTTGATTGTCACCTAACGACTTGCCGTAACTGGGGACCATAACGGTGGCTTTTGGGTGTGGACTAGAATAATGTATTGGAACAGAGATCATTCAAGAATGGCACTTACTCCTCTAGACGATGGAGAGATACATCCTCTAGGCCATCTCAGTATAATTATTGTCACCCAATCGTCTGGCCAGACACAACGTGATTAATCACGGGACAATGAAAATACGAAATGAGAAAAGAGAATGATATTGGTACGAGAATTATATGTGTTATGATTAAAGGGTTTAATCACACTAGAGCACATTGTCTCAAATCTCGAGATATCATTGGTATCGTGTACGTAAGGGAATTAGCGCAATGAGTAACACACATGTTCTGTCGTTCACTCGTGAACACATGGGAGTCAGTACGGCCGTCTAGGTCCCAATGTTGGTTATTGTCTGGTAAGCTCTTGGACATGTGTTTGTGTTTACCGAACCTTTCGGGTCACACACTTAAGCTGTGAGTCAATCCTTTGTTGAGAGAATAAAGTTGTAGTTTAGTGGTTATGAGAAAAAGGTCAGAGTCCCTCCGATATCACAGGAACAACTCCGGAGTAATTCGGAAGTGTTCCGGTGAAGTTATCATGAGAGGGAAATAATGCCGGATTAGGGCAGAATTTCTCAAGAGAGAAAATGGCGAACATGAGATGTTCTGGGATGCCAGGAAGTGTTTCCGACATTAGTGGATAGAGTCGATGATTTTATCTAAAGAGTATATTTGGTTTCGGACGAGTTTCGGAGGTTTGCCATGAAGGGGGAAGTGTCGAAGGAAGAAGGGGGAGCCCTAGGGGCTGGGCCCACCCTCCTGGCTGGTGCACCAACTCCTCCCCCTCTCTTTCCTTGTTTGATTTGGAGATTTAAAAGAGTCTGAATTGGAAAAGGAAAGAATAAAGGAAAAAAGGCAAAAAGATAAAAGGGAAGGGAGGGAGTCCTTGTTGGACATGGACTCCTCTCCCAAACCGACTTGGGAGAGGGGCCGGCCTCCCTAGGGCCGGCGCACCAAGGGGAGGGCTTTGACCTCCCCCAAGCACCTCCTCCCTTGCTCCCCTTTATATACTCCACCCCCTCCCACAAGGAGAACACACAATATTGCCTTCGTGGCTATTCTATCTCTCTCTAGTAGATCTCATGTGTTGAGAATTAGACATCTCTAATCCTCTCATATAGATCTAATCAAGTTGATTAGATCTACCACCTAAACTACGCCGAAAGGCTGTCTCTCTTCGTCGGTGCTAGTAGCTCTAGGCGGCGAACGCAACTGGTGGGTTGGCGCGGCGTACGTGTGGATACTGTTAGAGCGGGTGAAAGGACAAGGATGTCGCCTAGAGGGGGGTGAATAGGCGATTTAAAACTTTTCCGATTTAGGCTTGATAATTGCGGAATAAAACTAGGTGTTTAAATTAACAAGCCAACAACCTAAATACTAGGCTCACCTATGTGCACCAACAATTTATGCTAAGCAAGACAAGCAACAAAGTGATAGCAAGATAAAATACTTCAAGCACGAAAGCTATCACAATGTAAAGTGCATAAGTAAAGAGCTCGGGTATAGAAATAACCGAGTCACGTGGAGACGAGTATGTATTACCGAGTTCCTCCTTTTTAGGGGAGTACGTCTCGTTAGAGGGGCGTGAGTTTCAAACTCAAACGCCACAAATGGTCTCACCCTATTCTCCGATGAACCTTGCCCAAAAGCTCGATTCACCTTCCACTATTGATTTCCCTTTTGGGCGGAAATCGAGTCCTTACAACAATCTTGAGCACAACCCACAAAAGAATTGGGAGCTCCCAAGTGGCCACGAAAGGCCTCAACCGCCACAAAAGGCGTCTAGGGTCCAAAGACCCAAGAGTAACAAACTCACGAACTTTCACTTCCACGAATCCTCGTGGAGAGCACAAACCGATGCACAAAAGCAATGGCAAGAACACAAGAAGTGCTCAAGTCCTTCACTGTCAAATCCCACCCAAAAGCAACTAATACTTGTAGGGGGAGAAGAGAGGAAGAACAAAGAAGAGAACCACCAAGAACTCCAAGATCTAGATCCACTAGGTTCCCCTCACTTAGAGGAGAGATGGATTGGTGGAAATATAAATCTAGATCTCCTCTCTCAAATCTCTCAAAGATATGCAAGAATCATGGGAGGTATTGAGAGAGAGGTAAGCTTTCCAAGGTAAACAATGGAGGTGAGAGAGGGGGAAATTTCGTGCTTGGAAGAGCTGGTCACGTTTGGTGAAGAAGGGGGCCTTTTATAGTTCCCCCACGAAAAAGAGTCTTTGCAGCCAAGAAAATAGGATTATACCGATACAATTGGATAGGAAATCCGACTGAGAAATTATCTGATACAAGTTGGAAGGATAATCCGACTGACACCAAGAGAAACAAAATGAGTCCTTAGCCGTTTTCCGCGTCGAGTCCGGTTTTCTGAAAACTGACAGAAACAACTAAACAGAACCGCAATAACTTTTTCAGCTAGACTCCGATTTCGATGATCTTGGACTCGTTGAATCGCAACGAAGAGCTCTTCAAGATCATGCAGAGAAACAACCTAGTCCAAAGATGGAGGATAAAACCAAATGTAGAAAGGTAAGCCTCTCTAAAAAAAGGAACTATCGTAAATCATCCAACATAAAAAACGCAACAAGATATGCATATGAAATCCGTTTTGATGAACTAGAGCTTGGTATGGAGATGAACACAAGCTCTAAATTCTCACATGCATAAAAGCGAAATAACAACCAAGAAGATGATATGCCAAGTATGCAAAGGTTTGAGCTCTCCACAAAGATGCGATCAAGTACTCACTGAGAGCCCCTCTTGATAGTACGCCGTCTATCCTATAACCCGGTCTCCCACTAACACCATAAGACCGTAAAATAGAAAACCTATCAAGATCATACCTTACCTTGCGCATTCCACTTGATCTAGATGAAGATGATCTTGACTCCCTTAAGTTGGAACACCTTTCTTGATTGTGCTTGCTAGCACATGCTTGATGAAGACTGCTTCAAATACTCTCCCATACTCCATTATGGGAGAGCCTTGCTTACCTCTGTCTTCATGTATCCACTTGCACTTCATCATCTTTTCTTGACATATATGATGGCTTGAGATAAACATGAATGTTCACCCAATCTCCTTTTCAAGCCACTCTTGCAATAAGCTCAACTCTAGATGACCATTCTTCATATAAACCCTTGGATAGAACCTTGGTCATCATATGGATAAGATCTATAAGAATATCTCAATGAAAACATTAGTCCATAGAGATTGTCATTAATTACCAAAACCACACATGAGGGCTCATGCACTTTCAATCTCCCCCATTTTGGTAATTGATGACAATCTCTTTTGAGAGGGTTTATAATATGGAAATTAACGACTAGAACCAATTGTACTAACATCAAATACTACAAAGTATGTGATGTTAGTCCAACAACATATATAAGCAAACTCCCCCACAATCTATGCACGTGAGTATGAACATGAATTCATTGCATATATTGTCAACCATTACGGGGTGGAGTTTCCACTATATACAAAACCAAGCAACAAATGCGAAGGCAAGAAAGGCAAATACAAAGAACCAATCAAAGTACAAAGCCAAATTCCATAAACCCTCCAAAACTTCTCCCCCATTGGCAACAATTGCCGAAATGGGCAAAAAGTTTTGGAAGGCCAACATAGTGAGAGTTCCTCCATGAGTTTAAATTTTCTCATAAAATGAGTAGAATCAAATGGACATTTCCATTGATCAATAATAGGAGGAAATCAAACTATATTGAGAATCCAAAGATTGCAACAAAATACAAAGAAATACCTCAACAAAAGAGGCAAGCAATCAAAGTCCGAAAAAAATTGGACACAAGAAGATATTATGATAAGATCAACCAAGTGTTCTAAAAATCAAGAGAGAGCTCCCCAAACATGTGCACAAAGTAGGATTTGCATTTCATATGGTGCACAACATGGAATCCTCACTCCCTCTTAGATATTTTGAACACAAACAAGTGCAAGAAGGCATAAAGATAGAAAAGAAGCAAAACAACTTGCAACAAGAAATGTTGAGCAACAAGAGAAAGAACGACAAATAAAGACTTGCTCAACCGAAAATAGATGGGTGTGATAAGGAAGACATTTTAGGAGACTAATGCAAAGATGAGCGTAGCATCAACATAGTCGTTCAATATAAGTGGCACATAGTGCATATCATGTCTTTCCATAAACACAACCCAAAAGTTGAAGCAAATAGGTCCACAAGCTTATTAAGGTCCAAAAGGAATACCAAATGAAAAGCAAAGCTTGTGCCTTTTAGAGACCACCAAAGAATCAAAAGTAATAAAAGGGTGGTCACTAACGAATTGGAATCAATTAAAGATGTAACTACTCTCATGTGTATAAGTTTCTAGTAGACACCAATCATGAAGATATAAGTCCACAAAGAAACATGCACACACAAAATAGATACTACGGTGAAAACATGATATCCAAGGAAGTCATATATACCAATTATTTGCTTAAAAGCATAGCACAAAGCTCAATTTTATCTTAAAGGATATAGATGAACTTCCAACACAATCTCATCATAGCATCAAAAATCCACAAGGAAAAGATAGTTGGGATGCTCCGAGAAAGATAACAAGTATCACAAAGGGCAAATGATTTTGCAAATTCATCAATATTGCACATGAGAGACTTTGAGAAGAATTGCTAGATTAACATATTTGGGATTGGTGAATCATGAAAATGATTATATATTCCCTTGATATGTAATCATCCCGGCTTGCTCACATTTGCAATAAATGTTTTGATAAACTTTGCAAGAACACATCAATTGCAATAAAGATTCATGCCAAGAAACAACCTACACAAGGTTGAAAGCTAGAAATGTATGCATGAGGTAGATACTTGTTACCGAGATAGCATTGGTGATGTAGAAGATAAGAGTTCACGATCATCCAAGCTTGGCTCCAATAAGCACATGGTGACAACACCTTCCTTGTAAATGAGACAAGCTTCCAATGCATCTCCAATGTACCTAAAACAAATTCAAGTACAAAATGGTACCCAAACTCATTGGGTCCAAAGTAGTTAGAGCATACAATACATAGGACAAACTCCACATAAATATGTGCATATTGATATGAAATTGAATTTCATGCACATCTTAGCCATTTAGGATTTGATGGAGTTTATCCTATATATTGGATCAACGAAAGTAAGCATGCCATAAGATATACATATAGTAAATATGCATGCACAAGACTTTCAAGAACCAAACGAGATACAATTTGGACAAAACACCAATTAAACAAGAAAGCACACACAAGTGTGACAAGAAAAGAATTGTCCAAATTATATCAAAACCCAAATCAACACATGATTGAAGATACCACTTTGAAAAGATGCCAAATGAAAGTAAGATCCAAATGAAAAATACCATCAAGGAATAAACCAAACCCTCTACACTTCTCATGATGGCACAAAGTACCAAGACGAGAAATGTTTGTCTTCCAAAGAGACACGTCATCGGGATCAAATACCAATTGAAGACAACTAATGTTCAAAAGCATATAGGATTGCTCCCCCAAGATATGTGCATTATTTATGATCTTGCATTTGAATACAAAATGCACAAAATGGGATCATCACTCTCCATACATATTATTCAAACACTAGTCATGTTCAAGGAAAGCATAGATACAAAACCAATTTAAAGAATGATGTTCTACTCAATGTAGGATAGCTTCCCCAAGAATAGTGCATTATCTAGAAGTATGACTTTGAATGAAATGCACAAGAATGGGATCATTGCTTTTCCTAACTCAAGAAAGCATAAACAAATTTTGAGTAGAGCAACAAGGATCCAAAAGATACAAGGAAGACAAGAGGATTTAGATCAAACAAGTCCTTGGCAATAAAAAGGCAATTCAAAGCAAGAGCCAAAAGAAGATGGTCTACAAATTCCACCACAATTATGAGTATCACTTGTCATGGACAAGGAGTATATGGAGATAATTCTCGGTGGTATATAGGAATGATATTAAAGACCAACTTCACAACAAATAAGCATATGGCAAAGGATAGGATTAAAACCATGCTTAGATAGATAGATATTCTTGATAGCTTCAATATTCACGCGATCATGCAAAGCAACTCCAAAGAGTAGCTTGAAGCAATCGGTTTCCCAAAAGATATATGCGAACATATTTGGGGAAAGCCGTACCAAGAACGTCCATCACAAACAAGATCCAAAGAAGAGAGACAAAAGATTTAAGCAAATATGGAACTTGTTTGAGAAACATGCCACATAGGAATAAGATAATGAAGAATATCAATTCTAGGTGGCAATACCTCACATGTTCACATTTTCTAGGTTGTAATATGCACAAAGCTTATTACTCCCCCATAATGTGATAATCCAATTTTCTTAACAAGAGGCAAAAAAACCAACTAGAGATAATTAATGGACATTATAGAATTTGAATTTCTCATGAGAATGACATACCACATAGAGAGTAGATAATATTGATATATCAACACTAAGTGGTATTCCTCATGTATACACATTTTTAGGATTGTGAAGTGCACGAAGCATATCACTCCCCCAAAATGGGATAGTCCATTAATCTCTCAAAAGAGAGCCAACAAGATAAGATATCAAATAAAAGCAATAAGGCTCAACAAGTAAATGGTGTGCAAACCAACATACACATACTTGATTACTCAAGATAAGTAAGTAGAGAGCACAACACATACAAACACTAGCAAGGTACAAAACCAAACACATGCAAGGGTGCAAGCAACTTTCAATGTATATATGATAAACAGTTACCGCAAGGAGGAACATTGGATAAGATAGAACAATATAATCCAAATGACTTGGCTTGAGAGAATATAATTGATGAAGATCCCTTAATTCTTCATGATGTAGCCAAGTCTCCAATGCCCTCCAACAACACCTATTGATCAAGTTTTAGCTTGTTGGTCCCCAACCAAGTTGGGTCCTAAGAGGTTAGTCACAATAGGCTTGGCAACCCAAATGGTGCTTTTCTTGACACCACTTTGAGTACCAACATATTTGGCAAACACATTGCCAACCTTATCCTTCCGAAGAGAATAAACATCATCAATATAATGGGGTTGGATAAGGTACCATTAGTGCATGAAGAAGCAAAGTGGCCCTTCTCACGGCATATGTAGCAACATTGGCTTCCTCCTTTCTTCTTAGTTGGAATCTTGACTTGAGGAAGGTAGCTTGATTCTTCTTGGGAAGAGGCCGTTCTTCAACTTGAGTTTGAGCTTGAGGCCGCTTCCCTTGTTGCTTCTCACTAAGAGGCTTCTTCTTCAAAGGGCAAGATCTAACATGGTGCCCTTCAACTTTGCACTTGAAGCAAACAATCTTGGCCGAATCTTTAACTTGT
Organism: Poa pratensis; assembly: GCA_947311845.1. Taxonomy (NCBI): domain Eukaryota; kingdom Viridiplantae; phylum Streptophyta; class Magnoliopsida; order Poales; family Poaceae; genus Poa; species Poa pratensis. Next base: position 43,246,585 of record CAMZMU010000047.1, read on the forward strand.
TCTTGGCCCTTGTTCTTCTTGATACTTGGACTTGTTCTTGTTATTGGAGTTGAATCCAAGTCCACTCTTGTCATTGGGGGTCTTTGAACACTCAACACATTGTCAAGTGTGGACTTCCCAACATGACGCTTTTCCAAGTCTTTCTTCAAAGAAGCGACTTGGGCCTTGAGCTCTTTTAATTCCTCTACATGGTTAGTATCAACAAAACACTAGAGGAAGTAGATGCTTCATTGTTAGAGCAACAAGGCATGGAAAGTAATTCATCACAAGTAGCAATATATGAGTGATGAATCAAGGACTAGCACATGGCAATAAAGCATTTAGAGTAGAAGTAGTGCCATTGTCCACATGAGGCTCACAAGATGTTACCTTTGTAGTGATAGCCTCATGAGCTAACTTTAGCTTCGCATGGGATGCTAGAAGATCCTCATTAGAGCTAGAGAGCTTTTCATGACTTTTTCCAATTTCCCATACTTGCTAGTTAGCAACTCAAGTTGAGCCCTTAGCTCAACATTCTCCTTCAAAATAGATGCTTCACAGAAGTGGAGTTAGTAGCACAAGCATCATTACATTAGAAATGGAAGAAGACAACTTGGCAAGCTCATCATTCAACCTAGCATTTTCCTCAATAATATTAGCATGATCACATGAGGGAGTAGAGGAACTAGGCACATCATTTTTAGATAGTTGAGTTTGGAGTTGATCATGAGACTTGGTAAGGAGAGAGTGTTCACTTTCCAAAGCCTTATGAGCTTTTCAAGTCTCTCTATTCCTCAATTAGTCTAGCATTGCCAACACCAAATTCAACTTTTTCCTTTTTAAGCACTTTATATTTAGCAATAGCATGATCTCTTTCCTTAATGATTTTAGCAAAATAAGATCATTTGTTTCATCAAGAGATTCAAGTTTCTCCTCAAGAGACACTCGAAGCTCATGCTCTTCCTCAAGAGCATTTTCTAAGGATGCTTTTTCCATAGCATCCTCTCTTTCGATCCTTCCCTTTTCTTCAATGATTTCCTTGCACTTAATAGCATAAGTCAAAATTTCACACAAATAAGAGCAAGCTTTACTACCTTTAGGGAGAGCACAAAAACCATCTCACTCTTTCTTTTAAGAGTCAATATCATCCTCTTTTAATCCATAATAATCCTCATCCTCATCATCACAAGATGTAGAGGGTTCCAAAGGTGGAGATACCTTTGAATCCCTAGCCATAAGGCAAAAGTGAGTAATGGACGATGATGATGAAGAATTGCTTGAAGCACCATTGAGGTCCATGTCTTGTTCCAACAAATGTTGGGTTTCCTCTACATTGTTAGCCACACAAGTACTAGAGGAAATGGAAGCATTGTTTTCATGGCAACAAGACATAGAAAGCATATCATCATGAGATTTAGTTAAGCAACTAATACATGATATGCAAGGACTATCAACACTAGCATGTAGGACATTTGAAGTGCTAGAAGTTTAAGTCCAAAGATAGAACATTGCAATGAGATAGAGATGAAGTATAGTCAATAGAATATTCACCATCAACAAAGCAATTTCTATCACCACTCACCATATCATTACCTTGTGACAAATCACATGTTGGTGAAGTGGAAAAGTTGTGAACTCATCACGGCCGGAGGTGGAAGGAGAACAATCATCCTCAATAATGTTGACACTTCATATTTATCTTGAAGCTTGGTCCAAGCTCATGAGCGTTCCGAAAATGCATGATTGATGCAAAAACTACATCGCTCAAACAACAAATGAGACCATTAGATACTTGAGTATCAAGATGAGAGTTTTCCTCATCCTCTAAAGATAATTCTTGGGAATCCTTTGGAGGAGAAAAACCCACATCACAATTCTCTCAATATAATTTGGACCCACGTCCCTAAAAAGATTAAGCAAGCAAATTTCCAAACATCATAATTTGTGCCATCGAATATGAAAGTGGGATCGTGCACTAATTCTCTAAACGACATCTTTTAGTCTCTAGCGGTAAAGCCCAAAAAGAGAACCTGGCTCTAATGAAGTTGTAGTTTGGTGGTTTGAGAAAAAGGTCGGAGTCCCTCCGATATCACAGGAACAACTCCGGAGTAATTCAGAAGTGTTCGGTGAAGCTATCATGAGAGGAAATAATGCCGGATTAGGGCAGAATTTCCCGAGAGAGAAATATGGCGAACATGAGATGTTCCGAGATGCCGGGAAGTGTTTCCGACATCAGTGGATAGAGTCGATGATTTTATCTAAAGAGTATATTTGGTTCCGGACGAGTTTCAGAGGTTTGCCATGAACGGGGGAAGTGCCGAAGGAAGAAGGGGGGAGCCCAGGGGCCGAACCGCACCTAGTGTGGGTCAGCCGGCTGGTGCCACCCTCCTGGCCGGCGCACCAACTCCTCCCCCTCTCTTTCCTTGTTTGATTTGGAGATTTAAAAGAGTCTGAATTGGAAAAGGAAAGAATAAAGGAAAAAAGGCAAAAAAGATAAAAGGGAAGGGAGGGATCCTTGTTGGACAACCATAAACCTAGTGTAGGTGCCACCATCTCAACGCACGCACAAAAGGAAGCTCAAACTAGAGGACCCTGGCTAGCCCCGCACAAGTTAGTCGGTCGACGAGGGCTCCAATACTCCACCGAAAGGAAGCGCGCTCATTCTTGGTTCGAGAGGTAAAGAACTCGCACCTAGGCGGCGAGAGTGAGACAAAACACCACCATACCAAGTGGCCTCTCATCCCCACCTTTAAGCATTTTATTACCTGTCTCCACGATTCCTCCACCATCAACCAGTTATCTCATCACCTGTTTCCAACATGAACCATCCATCGGACGGCTAAGCATTTAACTAAGCATGGCTAAGCAACAACATAGCATAGTTGAGTATTTCAGGCCAACAATACAAACCTATGGATAAATAGGAGGGAAACAGGTATTGGCATCGGAAACTTAATGCAACTATAGGATACTCTAATCCAATAAAATTGACATTTGGAACCGCATGCAATATTATAGTGGAGAAAGTTATTTGCGGAAACATAGGATAAGATATGCTCTAGGGGGGATTACGCTTGCCTTGCTCAACGTGCTGGTAGTACGGATCCTCGGGGTATTGCGGCGCAACCCCGGCTGCTTGATCTAGCGAAGCATAACAACGGAAGAACAATCAATCACCACACAAGGTTTAGCAAATGCAATGCGCAAACACATGTTGACATGACATTTTAAAACCCCGGGAAAATGAGGATGATTCAAGCTATTCAACTTAAACAGCGTTCGGTATGTGAGAAGGACACATCTCGAATCATCTTTACTTGTTAATTGGAATAGATGAACCTATTGTTTCACTTGCATATGAATGACATGATCATGTTAAGATGCATGGTTTAGGTGATTAAACATTCTTGTAACAAGTACTAAGAGTGAGCTGAAGATTGGTGTTAAAACAGGTTAAAACTGAAGTATCCTGAATGAAATCCGGAAAATTCCGGGTCTGGTACCGGGAGCAATCCGGTTTCAGGTCCGGATAATTCCGGGTTTGGCACCGGAAGAAAAAGATCCGGAATTATTTCCGGGTGAAATCCGGGTTCATACCGGGTTGAAAACGGTTGAGTCCAGTAGCCATTTCCTTAATCCGGAATAAAATCCGGAAAATTCCGGGAATTGCACCGGATTTTCCCGTTCAACGCAAGCGCTACTCCTACGGCGATTCCACGAACAAGAGGGAGAGGACGGAGATGTCCAGCAGGTGTGTTAGCTCACCCTGAACGCGTGGTGGTGCTCGGGAGGACCGGTATGGACGGAGACGGCGGCAATCGCACGACGGGGCGGCGGACGTGGCCGGAGAGAAAACGAACGGCGCGGTCGATTTCGGGCTTCCCGGCTCGATTCCTCCGGCGGAGAAGGCGAAGACGACGCGGCGAAGCTTTGGTGGTCTTCGATTTGGACGGGGTGAGCTCAATCGACGGCGGCAAGCACGGCCATGGCGCTAGGGCGGCGAGCTCGTGGGGAGAGGAAAATGGAGAGGAGAGGGAGCTGGTGAGCCAGTGCGGGGTGGGGGAGCAGGTGGGGCTCGGTGGCGTGTTCTCCTCGCAGAGGAAGGGCAAGCAGGGGGGCCCCGGCGCGGGCGGCGCGCGGCACGGCCACGGCGTGGCGCCGTGCGCGGAGAGGAGAGAGACGACGGAGTTTTGCGAAAACCCCCTGGCAGTTTTCTTCCATCACGGTTAGGTCCTTTTCTGTTTTAATTATAAAACCTGGGACTTTAGTCATTTAATTGAGGCACTTTAACATATCCAAAAAATGACAAAATTTGGGGAGGCTCCCCTTAGCCTGTAGAAGCTCCACAAATTTTGGTGTCCCAAAATAAAATAGTTTGGACAACATTTGTTCATAGGGTTCAATTAAGGCATTTTGCTAAATTCCAAATGTTGCTCCTTTAGTAATTTTATAGAAAGTGCAAAATAATATTCTTGAATTCTTGGAACTTCCTTGACAAATATAAGATGCCAAAGTAATTTTGTTTTTGCAAGTTTGAGTGCCCCATTGTTTTGAAGTTTGTTAGAGCAAGTTTGGCATTTGGGGTTTCTCAATGTTGCCAAATCAATTAGTGTGGTGTTTAGCAAATGAATATGGATGCCATGATGCAATGGAACACAAAAGCGAAAATTTTACACAGGTTTTTAGGTTCTCAACTTTGGGCTGTTACATATGTGCACCAACGACTTATGCTAAGCAAGACAAGCAACAAAGTGATAGCAAGATAAAATACTTCAAGCACGAAGGCTATCACAATGTAAAGTGCATAAGTAAAGAGCTCGGGTATAGAAATAACCGAGGCACGCGGAGACGAGGATGTATTCCCGAGTTCCTCCTTTTTAGGGGAGTACGTATCGTTAGAGGGGTGTGAGTTTCAAACTCAAACGCCACAAATGGCCTCACCCTATTCTCCGGTGAACCTTGCCCAAAAGCTCAGTTCACCTTCCACTATTGATTTCTCTTTTGGGCGAAAATCGAGTCCCTTACAACAATCTTGAGGCACAACCCACAAATGGATTGGGAACTCCCAAGTGGCCACAAAAGGCCTCAACCGCCACAAAAGGCGTCTAGGGTCTAAAGACCCAAGAGTAACAAGTTCACGAACTTTCACTTCCACGAATCCTCGTGGAGAGCACAAACTGATGCACAAAAGCAATGGCAAAAACACAAGAAGTGATCAAGTCCTTCACTCTCAAATCCCACCCAAAAGCAACTAATGCTTGTGGTGGGGAGAAGAGAGGAAGAACAAAGACGAGAACCACACAAGAACTCCAAGATCTAGATCCACTAGGTTCTCCTCACTTAGAGGAGAGATGGATTGGTGGAAATATAGATCTAGATCTCCTCTCTCAAATCTCTCAAAGATATGCAAGAATCATGGAGGAATTGAGAGAGAGACAAGCTTTCCAAGGTCAACAATGGAGGTGAGAGAGGGGGAAATTTCGTGCTTGGAAGAGCTGGTCACTTTGGGGAAGAAGGGGGCCTTTTATAGGTCCCCACGAAAAAGAGCCGTTTGCAGCCAGAGAAAATAGGATTATCCGATACAAGTTGGATAGGATAATCTGACTGTAGGATTATCCGATACAAGTTGGATAGGATAATCCGACTGACACCAGAGAGAAACAAAATGAGTCAGCCGTTTCGCGTCGAGTCCAGTTTCTGAAAACTGACAGAAACAACAAAACAAGAACTGCAATAACTTTTCAGCTAGACTCCGATTTCGATGATCTTGGACTCGTTGGAATCGCAATGAAGAGTTCTTCAAGATCATGCAGAGAAACATCATAGTCCAAAGATTGAGGATAAACCAATTGTAGAAAGGTAAGCCTCTCTAAAAAAGGAACACCGTAAATCCTCCAACATCAAAAACGCAACAAGATATGCATATGAAATCCGTTTTTGATGAACTAGAGCTTGATATAGAGATGAACACAAGCTCTAAATTCTCACATGGATAAAAGCGAAATAACAACCAAGAAAGATGATATGCCAAGTATGCAAAGGTTTGAGCTCTTCACAAAGATGTGATCAAGTTACTCACTTGAGAGCCCCTCTTGATAGTACACCGTCTGTCCTATAACCTGGTCTCCCACTAACACCATGAGACCGGTAAAATAGAAAATCTATCAAGATCATACATTTGCCTTGCGCATTCCACTTGAGCTAGATGAAGATGATCTTGACTCCCTCAAGTTGGAATACCTTTCTTGATTGTGCTTGCTAGCACATACTTGATGAAGACTTCTTCAAATACTCCCCCATACTCCATTATGGGAGAGCCTTGCTTAGCTCTGTCTTCATGTATCCACTTGGACTTCATCTTCTTTTCTTGACATATATGATGGCTTGGAGATAAACATGAATATTCACTCAATCTCCTTTTCCAAGCCACTCTTGCAATAAGCTCAACTCTAGATGACCATTCTTCATATAAACCCTTGGATAGAATCTTGGTCATCATATGGGCAAGATCTATAAGAATATCTCAATGAAAACATTAGTCCATAGAGATTGTCATTATTACCAAAACCACACATGAGGGCTCATGCACTTTCAGCGGGGCTGTGCAAGTAGTTCCTCGACGACAAACCGGCAACAATCTCACCTCCCGGCGTGGACGTGAGATTCTTCATCAGGCTTCACCAACATCTACTTCGACAAACACAAGATCTTCTGCAACGGTGTTTGTAAGTATTCTAGATCTAGCATTATGGGGTGTAGCATATCTTCATAGAATAGATCTTTGGCGGCAAGGTTACGTTTTTTTTTTAAAGTTTTACCCGCAACCCAATAATAATGTCTATAAACAAATAGTTTTTTCCCGCAAAAAAACATAATTAAGATCGCGAAGGAGATATTTCTCCCCTAATAACCATCGAGTAAGATGTTATGTAAAGTGAGATCACGTATATTCCGCAACTACGTTGTCCCTTGGTTAAGTAGAGCCCACATGCACCTCTTCAAACTATTCGCCCTAACGAGCTAAATTCGTGATTGCAAGTCAAAGAATATGCATTCTGATACGTCTCAAACGTATCTATAATTTTTGATGTTCCATGCTTGTTTTATACCAATTGCTACATGTTTTGCATCTACTTTATATCACTTTTATACATTTTTTGGGACTAACCTATTAACAAGATGCCGAAGTGCCAGTTCCTGTTTTCTGCTGTTTTTGTATTCCAGAAAAGCTAGTCTGGAAATATTCTCGGAATTGGACGAAACTACACGGGGGTGCCTATTTTTCCAGAACACGCCTGACGGAGCGAAGGAGCAGCAGAGGAGGGCCACCAGGAGGCCACACGCACCAGGGCGCGGCCCGCCGGGGTGGTGTGGGCCCCTCGGGGGTCCGCAGCCGCCGCCCTTTCGCCTACTTATTCCCCCCGACGCGAAAACCCTAAGTACCTGAGCAAATATCCACGAAAAGTTCCAGAGACGCCGCCGTCGTCAACCCTAGCTCGGGAGGGTTCAGAACCTCTTCCCGGCACCCTGCCGGAGAGGGGAATCGTCACCGGAGGCTTCTACATCGCCATGCCTGCCTCCGGAGTGATGCGTGAGTAGTTCATCCTTGGACTACGGGTCCATAGCAGTAGCTAGATGGTTGTCTCTCCACTTTGTGCCATCATGTTTAGATCTTGTGAGCTGCCCTACATGATCAAGATCATATTATTGTAATGCTACATGTTGTGTTTGCTGGGATCCGATGAATATTGAATATTATGTCAAGTTGATTATCAATCTATCTTATATGTTATTTAAGATCTTGCATGCTTTCCGTTACTCGTAGATGCTTTGGCCAAGTAGATGCTTGTAACTCCAAGAGAGAGTATTTATGCTAGATAGTGGGTTCATGTCTCCGTTTAACCTGGGACAGTGACAGAAAGTTCTAAGGTTGTGGATGTGCTGTTGCCACTAGGGATAACCTAACGATGCTATGTCCACGGACATATGTGTTTGTTTACATTACGCACTTTACTTAATGCAATTATCCGTTGCTTGCAACTTAATACCAACGGGGGACTCGGATGACAACCCGGCGGTGGATTATTAGTCATAGATGCTGTTGGATAACGATCTATGTATTATGTCGTAATGCCCAATTAAATATCATAGTAGTCAACATGTCATGTATATGCATTGTCATGCGCTCACTATTCGTCAATTGCCCAGCTGTAATTTGTTCACCCAACATGTTAGTTATCTTTTATGGAGAGACACCACTAGTGAACTGTGGACCCCGGTCCATTCTTTTACACTGATTAAACAACCACAAACTGCAAACTGTTCCTTTTTCATTCTCTGCAATTTAATACTCATTTTCCACACCATACGTTTAATCCTTTGTTTTCAGCAAGCCAGTGAGATTGACAACCTCACTGTTTCGTTGGGGCAAAGTAGTTTGATTGTGTTGTGTGCAGATTCCACGTCAACAGTCCAGACTCCCTGCGACAGCTATTTTTCTGGCGCCGTTGACAACCTTCTGAAGAGTTGCTGCTCCTACTGGTTCGATAACCTTGGTTTCTTTCTGAGGGAAAACTTGCTGCTGACTACATCATACCTTCCTCTTGGGGTCTCCCAACGAACGTGTGTTTCACGTCATCAAGCTATTTTTCTGGCGCCGTTGCCGGGGAGTAGAAGTCTCTTCATGCTCCCGTCAACCACTATTTTTCTGGCGCCGTTGCCGGGGAGACAGCAGTCTTCTGCAAGGGGAGTTTCACGCTTCCAATCTCTTTACTTTGTTTTTGTCTTGCTTAGTTTATTTTATTTTATCTTGTTTGCTTTCAATTATCAAAAACACAAAAAAATTAGTTACTTGCATCTAGTTTACTTTCAAGTTATTTTCTGTACTGTTTTTATTTCTGCTAAAATGAGTACTCCTGAGAACACTAAGTTGTGTGATTTCACTAGCACGAACAACAATGATTTCATATGCACACCTATTGCTCCACCTGCTGCTTCAGCAGAATTTTATGAAATTAAACCTGCACTTTTAAATCTTGTTATGAAAGAGCAATTTTCTGGTGTTAGTACTGATGATGCTGCTGTTCACCTTAATAACTTTGTTGAACTTTGTGAAATGCAAAAGCTCAAGGAAGTAGATGGTGATATTATTAAACTGAAACTTTTTCCTTTCTCCTTGAGAGGACGTGCTAAAGAATGGTTGCTATCTTTGCCTAGAAATAGTATTGATTCATGGACTAAATGCAAAGATGCTTTTATTGGAAAATATTATCCTCCTGCTAAGATTATTTCTTTGAGAAGTAGCATAATGAATTTTAAGCAATTTGATAATGAACATGTTGCTCAAGCATGGGAGAGAATGAAATCATTGGTTAAAAATTGTCCCACTCATGGACTGACTACTTGGATGATCATCCAAACCTTCTATGCAGGATTAAATTTTTCTTCGAGGAATTTATTGGATTCGGCCGCTGGAGGTACCTTTATGTCCATCACTTTGGGTGCTGCAACAAAGCTTCTTGATGATATGATGATTAATTATTCTGAGTGGCACACCGAGAGAGCTCCAACAGGTAAGAAGGTAAATTCTGTTGAGGAAACCTCCTCCTTGAGTGCCAAAATTGATACTATTATGTCTATGCTTGCAAATGGTCAAACACATGTTGATCCAAATAATGTTCCTTTAGCTTCTTTGGTTGCTCAAGAAGAGCATGTTGATGTGAACTTCATTAAAAATAATAATTTCAACAACAATGCTTATAGGAATAATTTTGGTAATAGCAATTATAGGCCCTATCCTTCTAATAGTGGCAATGGTTATGGAAATTCCTATAGTAACTCCTACAATAATAATAAGAGTGTACCCTCTGATCTTGAAGTTATGCTTAAGGATTTTATTAGTACACAAACTGCTTTCAATAAAACTGTTGAGGAGAAATTTGGGAAAATTGATGTGCTTTCCTCTAAAGTTGATAGTCTTGCTCTTGATGTTGACTTATTGAAACTAAAGAACATGCCTCATGATGTTAAAGAGAGCAAAACTCTCAATGCTATACAAGTTAAAATTGATAACAATGTGAGGATGTTAGCTGAATTGCATGCTAGATGGGAAAGAGAGGATGAAATTGCTAGAAAGAACAATATTGCTAGAGTTTATACTATTACTACTTCTGAAAATGCTTCAAACTCAAGTGTTAACAAACCTCCTACCATTAATGGCAAGATAGTTGGTGTTGGTAATGTTTCCACTTCTATTGCAAAATGTCCTAAATTGCCTGATAACTCTGAAACTGTCCTTGATAAAGATGCTGAAATTTCTAGCAATAAGGAAGAGAATAATTCCATTACTTTTGATGATAATGACTTTGATTTTGATGGTTGCAATATTTCTGAAGTAATTAAGTTCTTGCAAAAGCTAGCTAGAAGTCCTAATGCTAGTGCTATAAACATGGCTTTTACTAAACATATTACTAATGCTCTCATACAAGTTAGGGAAGAGAAATTAAAACATGAAGCTTCTATCCCTAGGAAGTTAGAAGATGGTTGGGAGCCCATCATTAAATTGAAATTGAATGACTTTGATTGCAATGCTTTGTGTGACCTTGGTGCTAGTATTTCTGTTATGCCTAAAAGATTATATGATATGCTTGATTTAGCACCTTTGGAAAATTGTTACTTGGATGTTCACCTTGTTGATTCTACTATTAAAAAACCTTTGGGAAGAATTGATGATGTTCTTATCATGGTTAACAACAATTATGTCCCCGTTGATTTTATTGTCTTGGATATTGAGTGCAATCCATCATGCCCTATTGTGTTGGGAAGACCTTTTCTTAGGACTGTAGGTGCTATTATTGATATGAAAGAAGGGAATATAAAATATCAATTTCCTCTCAAGAAAGGTATGGAACACTTTCCTAGGAAGAAGATTAAGCCACCTTATGATTCTATTGTTCGAACAAACTACAATGTTGATGCTTCTTCACTTGGTAATACTTGATGCATGCTTTGTGCCTAGCTAAAAGGCGTTAAAGAAAAGCGCTTATGGGAGGCAACCCATTTTATTTTTCTGCAATTTTTCTTTTATTGAGTCAAGGAGTTTGTTTACTTCTGTAGCAACTCCTTTGTATCTTTATTTTCTCGCATTGTTGTGCCAAGAGTAGCCTCTAATGATAAGATGATGCTTAATTTTGATTGCTGCGCAGAAACAGATTTTTGCTGTTCACTGTACGAAATTCCTAAAATCACCAGATTGTTAAAAATCTGAAATTTTTGTGCGTAATCTTTATGAATGTCTGAAACTTTCATTAGTTCAGAGTTTCTCGATCTGAGCGTCGTAAGTGCCTCGAAAAAATTCGTCTTTGCGGACTGTTCTGTTTTAGACAGATTATGCCTTTTTATTTTTCGCATTCTCTCTTTTACTAGTGTTGAGTGAAATTCTTTTTTGGGTGGAAGAGCTTCACATAACATCAGTGGCTGTAGCTAATGTTTAAAGTAACAAATCATATTGCGTCTTTACAGAACATGTGAATTTTTGATTATGCACTAACCCTCTAATGAGATCTACTTTGAGTTTGGTGTGACGGAAGTTTTCAAGGGTCAAGAGAGAAGGATGATATAATAGGATCAAGAAGAGTGAAGAGCTTAAGCTTGGGGAGGCTCCCATGGATCTCCCCAGCATATTTCAAGAAGACTCAAGCGTCTAAGCTTGGGGATGCCCAAGGCATCCCCTTCTTCATCGTCAAAATTATCAGGTCATCTCTAGTGAAACTATATTTTAATTCTTTCACATCATATGTGCTTTTCTTGGAGCGTCTGTGTGCTTTTTATTTTCAGTATTGCATTTTATTTTCAATAAAGCTTGACTGGACCCTAGCATTCTTGATTGGGAGAGAGACACGCTCCGCTTTTTCATGAGAATACTCCTATTCTTCACTTATATTTGTTGAGTATTCATATCTAGCGCTGTTCAGCTTTTAGCTCTTGTTTTCATGTATCTCTTGTCAGAGCTATTAGCTTTCTTTTGTAGAAAGTACTCTCTTGCTTCACTTATATTTGTTTGGAGAGTTGATGAAATAAATTGATTGGTGTTTGGTTGGTTCAGAAAATGTTGCATGTGGTAATTGGTATAAGGAAAAACTTGCTTAATCTTGTAGATCACTAAAATGGATAACTTGATGCTTGTCAATTGTTTTGAGTTAACAAGTAGATCATGATTAAATTGTGCATCACATGAGTTAAGCCTATTAGTGAAGAACTACCGTAAAGCTTGTTGAAAATTTGGTTTGCATCGGTGGTACCTCTAAGGTCTAGATATTTTCTAATAACAGGGTTTGGTTAACAAGGAAGACGGTATGAAGTCTTATAACGTTTGCAATATGTTTGTCATATAAAACTTGGTGTACGGGTTGATATTCTTGTTTGCTTACATAACCTTGCTAGCCTAAACTCTGTACTGAGAGGGAATGCTTCTCGTGCATCCAAATCCTTGAGCCAAAATCCATGCCATTTGTGTCCACCATAACTACCTATATGTGGTATTTCCTTGCCACTCCAAGTAAATTTTTCATGTGCTACCTTTAAATTATTCAAAATGTTATTATTCCCTTTTTGTGTCAATGTTTACTAGCTCATGAGGAATTAGTGTGGTTATTCTTTATTCTATTTGTCGAGTGGACTTTTACACCTGGACTAGTGGCATATACATCCGCTTATCCAATAACTTGCAAAAAGAGCTGGCAACGGGGTGCCCAGTCCCAATTAATTACAACTTTAACCAATTAATTCTCTTCACACTTTTGCCCTGATTCATCAGTAAGCAATGACAAACAGTGAAATACCTGAATGTGTGTAAACCAAAGAGAAAGAGGGATGATCTGCCTTGCTGGTAGAAATAACGTCCTTCATGGGAGCCGCTCTTAAAAGTCCGTTCGACAGGTAGAATACTGTTCTCACCCGCTACCATTCGTTGACAATTAACAAACACCTCTCAAAAATAGATACTCCTCCATGGTATGTGATTGATGGAAGGCACCCGAGGATTCGGTTAGCCATGGCTTGTGTTAGCAAGGTTGGGAGGAGTATCAAATATTTTATGCAATCTCTATATGCTTTCAAAAACCTAAAAGCTCTAGCACATGATTTAATCCCTGCTTCCCTCTGCGAAGGGCCTTTCTTTTACTTTTATGTTGAGTCAGTTTTCCTATTCTTTCTGTCTTCCACAAGCAAACACTAGTGTCAACTTTGTTACAACATGCGTTATATGCAATGTATTGGACTTGTTATACTACTTTGTGTTGACAATATCCATGAGATAAATATGTTGAAAGTTGAAGCAAATGCTGAAACTAAATTCTTCCTTTGTGTTGATTAAATACCTTTTGTTAGAAACTATTGCTTTATGAGTTAACACTTATGCAAAACTGTTTGATGCTTGTCTCGAAAGTACTATTCATGAAAACGTTTAGCTTGTGTGATTCATTGTTTACTCATTATCTATTTGGTAGCAAATTATAGACCATTGACTTGGATCACTTCATTCATTTACATGTGCCTTGCAATATTATATGATCAAGATTATGATAGTAGCATGTCACCTCAAAAATTATTTGTTTTTATCGTTTACCTACTCGAGGACGAGTAGGAACTAAGCTTGGGGATGCTGATACGTCTCAAACGTATCTATAATTTTTGATGTTCCATGCTTGTTTTATACCAATTGCTACATGTTTTGCATCTACTTTATATCACTTTTATACATTTTTTGGGACTAACCTATTAACAAGATGCCGAAGTGCCAGTTCCTGTTTTCTGCTGTTTTTGTATTCCAGAAAAGCTAGTCTGGAAATATTCTCGGAATTGGACGAAACTACACGGGGGTGCCTATTTTTCCAGAACACGCCTGACGGAGCGAAGGAGCAGCAGAGGAGGGCCACCAGGAGGCCACACGCACCAGGGCGCGGGCCCCCCTCTGCCGCGCCCTGGGTGGTGTGGGCCCCTCGGGGGTCCGCAGCCGCCGCCCTTTCGCCTACTTATTCCCCCCGACGCGAAAACCCTAAGTACCTGAGCAAATATCCACGAAAAGTTCCAGAGACGCCGCCGTCGTCAACCCTAGCTCGGGAGGGTTCAGAACCTCTTCCCGGCACCCTGCCGGAGAGGGGAATCGTCACCGGAGGCTTCTACATCGCCATGCCTGCCTCCGGAGTGATGCGTGAGTAGTTCATCCTTGGACTACGGGTCCATAGCAGTAGCTAGATGGTTGTCTCTCCACTTTGTGCCATCATGTTTAGATCTTGTGAGCTGCCCTACATGATCAAGATCATATTATTGTAATGCTACATGTTGTGTTTGCTGGGATCCGATGAATATTGAATATTATGTCAAGTTGATTATCAATCTATCTTATATGTTATTTAAGATCTTGCATGCTTTCCGTTACTCGTAGATGCTTTGGCCAAGTAGATGCTTGTAACTCCAAGAGAGAGTATTTATGCTAGATAGTGGGTTCATGTCTCCGTTTAACCTGGGACAGTGACAGAAAGTTCTAAGGTTGTGGATGTGCTGTTGCCACTAGGGATAACCTAACGATGCTATGTCCACGGCATATGTGTTTGTTTACATTACGCACTTTACTTAATGCAATTATCCGTTGCTTGCAACTTAATACCAACGGGGGACTCGGATGACAACCCGGCGGTGGATTATTAGTCATAGATGCTGTTGGATAACGATCTATGTATTATGTCGTAATGCCCAATTAAATATCATAGTAGTCAACATGTCATGTATATGCATTGTCATGCGCTCACTATTCGTCAATTGCCCAGCTGTAATTTGTTCACCCAACATGTTAGTTATCTTTTATGGAGAGACACCACTAGTGAACTGTGGACCCCGGTCCATTCTTTTACACTGATTAAACAACCACAAACTGCAAACTGTTCCTTTTTCATTCTCTGCAATTTAATACTCATTTTCCACACCATACGTTTAATCCTTTGTTTTCAGCAAGCCAGTGAGATTGACAACCTCACTGTTTCGTTGGGGCAAAGTAGTTTGATTGTGTTGTGTGCAGATTCCACGTCAACAGTCCAGACTCCCTGCGACAGCTATTTTTCTGGCGCCGTTGACAACCTTCTGAAGAGTTGCTGCTCCTACTGGTTCGATAACCTTGGTTTCTTTCTGAGGGAAAACTTGCTGCTGACTACATCATACCTTCCTCTTGGGGTCTCCCAACGAACGTGTGTTTCACGTCATCACATTCCTAGCTTAATTCTGATATATCTGATGAAACATCTCTATCAGCATATTTAGTAGTGAAAAATTAATGCTCCATCGACCATGTCACGATCATGTCATGATCAAAGTAAATCTTCAAAGTCGAACCACATCAACAATTGTAGCTTTCATGGTCTTCCCACTGCTCTTCTTTAATTTCTCCCCCCAATTTTTCCTGGCCGTCAGGACCCAAGTGAGAAGAAGGCACAATCGATCCATGATGGGCCACCGTGTAAAGTTCGTGGATAGCTCATTGGAATTGGCATATAAAAAAGGCATATAAAAAGTGCAAAATATGAAAATAGAGATGATGATTTCAGAGTATCGTGTTGTACTTTTTTTTGGTTATATCAGAGATCTTTGTTGTCCGGTTTGTTAATGAGTAAAACCATATCATTCGCTCAAAGACTTCATGGATCAAATATATTTTAGTAGAAAAATCATACATCTAAACTCTAACACTATATGAAGGATAAAATCTGAAAATGTGTATGCAATTTGTCACAAAACAATTTTAGACACAATTTCTTACCAAAATAATTGCAAGTACATAACACACTATAACATATAGATGCGCGGTTCTCTTTGTTATTTTTCTTCAGGCAATTGAGCCGGCACGCATGTGCATTTTTATAATGTGGAAATGTAATATGTCCAAAAATAAAATGCAAGTGAAAGAAAAGAAAAGAAGAAAAAATGCCATATTCGAATAAAAGGTACAAACAACATAGAGAAAAAATATGATGTGAGTACGTGTTGAACTTAAGACCTCTTAAGCCATGATTTCTTGATGTTCTAAATTAGGTTTCTTAATGAGAAATTACTATGCATTATTATCTTGCCATTTTGGGTATCCGGCTAGATAATGTCTATAAACGAATATTTGTTTCTGCAAAAAAAAGATAATTAAGACCGCGAAGGGGATATTTCTCCCCTAATAACCATCCAGTAAGATGTTATGTAAAGTGGGATCATGTATATTCCGCAACTACGTTGTCCATATGGTTAAGTAGAGCCCATGTGCACCTCTTCAAACTATTCGACCTAACGAGCTTAATTCGTGATTGCAAGTCAAAGAATATGCATTCCTAGCTTAATTCTGATATATCTGTGAAACATCTCTATCAGCATATTTATCGAGTGAAAATTTAATGCTCCATCGACCATGTCATGATCAAAAGTAAATCTTCAAAGTCCAACCACATCAACAAGTGTAGCTTTCATGGTCTTCCCACTGCTCTTCTTTAATTTCTCCCCCAATTTTTTTCCTGGCCGTCAGGACCCAAGTGAGAAGAAGGCACAATCGATCCATGATGGGCCACTGTGTAAAGTTCATGGACAGCTCATTGGGATTGGCTATCCAGCCTTCCGTCACAACAGGTACAGCTTGATGATAGGTGGGTACAATGCTGCGACATCATCCATAGATTGAAACACACCTATCAAGATCATACCTTTGCCTTGAGCATTCTACTTGAGCTAGATGATGACGATCTTGACACCCTCAAGTTGGAACACCTTTCTTGATTGTGCTTGCTAGCACATGCTTGATAGAGTCTTCTCCAAATACTCCCCCATACTACATTATGCGAGAGCCTTGCTTAGCTCCGTCTTCATGTATCCATTGCAAGTTTCAATCAAACGATATGTTCCGAGATGGATCATATTGAACTTGCACTTCATAATCTTCTAAAAGTATTGATCAATCTTGACTTCACTATTTGCACATTTACTTGATCAACCTAGCACTTCATCTCCTTCTCTTAATATATATGATGACTTGGAGATAAACATTAATGTTTACTCAATCTTTTTTTCCAAGCCACACTTGCAATAAGCTCAACTCTAGATGACCATTTGTGTGGGTCACACCTTGAATATTACTTTGGTCATCAATTTATGTTCTTCTTTCAATCTTGATACCAACACATGGTGTTCAAGCATTGCCAATGGACAAGCACTACAAGGATATCTCAATGCAACCATTAGTCCATAGATATTGTCATTAATTACCAAAATCACACATGAGGGCAAATGCACTTTCAACAGTGATAAACGTGAAAACTTTTGTTTTAAGAGACAATTTTCTCTTTATAACACAATAAGTCACTCCTTCACAATGATATGTTCATCTGTTATGTATTTTCTTAATATCTTGCACTTAGATTCAAACTTTCAACTGCGATGACTTTGAGTGATTTCCGATCCAGTTCGAGAAGAATGAAGTGGATATATTGCTATCTTGGTAAAGAATTGTGGTGTTATAACCCCCCCCCCCCCCCCCCCCACACACACATAGTCGAATTATCGCGCTCATATTGAAAAAAAAACAAGGGTAGGGTCGGAAAAAGTGTTGTGAGGTTGATCTATTTATTTTTGGTACTAGCAAACACACATATAGAAGTCGACCATTTTCTCCGGTACCAACGAGTTTGCCGAGTGTATTTTATTGGACACTTAGCAGGCGCTAGTATAGGCCGAGTGCATAAAAAACTCTATAAAAGGGCACACTCGGCAACTAGAGGAAAATGCTGGGTGTTTTTCTGACACGACACTCGGCAAAAGGTGATGCTCGGTAAATAGAGGCCCGAGTGTGCGACACTTAGCAACAAAAGAACCTCGTGTCAAAAACACCTGCCGTAAATGAAAGAATGACATCAATCCACTGGTTGTCGAGTGTCACGTCTAAGAGTAGTCACAATGGGGAGTATCATATACTAGTATCATACATATGATACTAGTCTATGTTACTACCTCCACAATGGGTAGTAACATATGTGTGGTATCATGTAATAAAATATTAATTAGGTTGTAGACTCATATTACATTGGAATCCGTTATGTTACGGTATCTACCTACGATACCACTATCATCTCTCTCTTCATTAATTACAGTGACACGTCAGTTTTTTTCCAACATGACATGCATGATACCACCTATGATACCCCCATTGTGGCTAGTCTAAGACACTGAGCAA
Organism: Poa pratensis; assembly: GCA_947311845.1. NCBI lineage: Eukaryota > Viridiplantae > Streptophyta > Magnoliopsida > Poales > Poaceae > Poa > Poa pratensis. Next base: position 43,264,817 of record CAMZMU010000047.1, read on the forward strand.
ATAGAACAGCGTCAGTATATGCGATTGCGCTCTAACACGTTTTTATTTTTTTAATAGAATTATTTTTAGTTGTTCCCCTTCCTGGCCCATAATATAGTGCCCTCTGACATGCTTCAGCGTTTATTTGCTGAGCGTATCAATCACAATGCCGAGTGTCCCGACACTCGGCAAAACAGGTATGTGTCATCAAACGACTGTCTCTGTGATTTTTTTTCACTGTGCGCCGTAGTTGCCGAGTTCTTTGCTTGATACTTGGTGTTTAGGTGTTGTCGAGTGCCATCTGGCGGGTACTCGGCACATATTCTAGATGTCGAGTAACCAGTTGCTGATTGACGTATGCGAAGTTCGTTACTTGGCAACAAGTTTGCTGCCGACAGTATTAGCGGAAATCCATAACGGGTAGCAGGTCTAGATACACCCACTTTCTGAAAAACAATATTTGAAATGTCAAAAAATTCAAAATAAAATTTTCGCATATGGTTCAAGACATGTTATGTTAGCACAAAAAGTTACGTGAAGAAAAAAACATTTTTTGTGTCCTGTGCAAAAAAAGACAAATTCGGACGCTCCAAAATGAATTTGTACGAGACATTTTTTTGTCTTTTTGCACAGGTCACAAAAAATGTTTTTTCTTCACAATATTTTTTGTGCTAACACAAAATGTTCTAATATATATCCGAATTTTTTCTGGATTTTTTTTGACATTTTGAAAAAATATTTAAAATGTTTTACATAATAGGTTCATCTAGACCTGCTACCCAAATTGCCGCCTCCCAGTATTAGGGCTTTCACCGAGTACATCGGGCAGTCGATATAGTAGCGGAATCCGTATGTGTCTTGGTATGCATCTTCTTTGTATTCACTAAAAACGTGACTCCATGTTGTTTTTAAATGCCATACGTACATAGTGCTTTCTTCGGATCGCGGTCGACCCATTGTTCGAACTAGGGAACTTAACGCGGCAATGCCGCGCCCGTGTGGTAAATAAAATTTTATTTTGGTAATGTGCGCATTTAGAAATTGTGTAGGTTTGGAAATTTTTGAAGTTTGGAAAAGTTTGCGTTCTGAAATTGTTTAGTTTTTGAAAATTGTTCAAGTTGGGGTGTTTTATAGATTTGATTTCTGTTTACTTTTGCGAGGTGGTCAGATTTGGAAGATATTTAAAAGTTTAAAATATCTAAAATTGAAAATTAATCATACGCCATAAATAGTCAGCATTTTTTTTTTGTTTTTTCAATATATTTTTTCATATTTTGTTGATGGCTATAGTTTAAGTTACTGATTTTGCAGCATTTAGTAGATTTTGGAAATTTTATAAATACCCTAAAACAATATTTGTAAAGTGTTTTAAATTGTTTGGAACATGTTCTATTTCAAATTTTGTTTGTTGATTCAACTATGTTTATTTGGAAAATAAATTTGGTATAGCTACAGATTGTTGAAAAATAATCTAAAATTATGCGGTATCATTATTATTTTTCGTTGGTGAATTAGTTTTTTTTATAATATGTGTAAGTTTGGGAAGTAGTCATATATATTTGAATATTATGTAACTCGTAGAAGTACGGAAATATACTCATATACGTTTGAATTATCAAAAAAAAAAAATATACATTGTGAATTAGGGGGAAAGTTTTGGTATTTTAAGTATGTTTAAGAGTTGTTTAATTTTGTTGTGTCAAATAACCATGGTTAATTTTTTCGAGCATTCTTGAATTCGATATAACTAAGTAGGATTTATTTTTTAGAAAGCATTTAGGTATGTTCAATATTTTTTTCTCATGGACTATGAATTAGTTATGAATTGTTTGAAAATTAATGTAAAATTTTGCGGTGTTACTATTATGCTCCGTTGGTATTTTCCGTTGGTGAATTAGTTTATATGGGAAATAAATTGAGAAAATAATGTTGTAGTGCAGTATAGATCGTGCTGATAAAAATAATGTTAATAAAATTAGTTTTGGAAAAGTTATGCGGTGAAGAAACATATGTTTTATTCTGGGGAGACATTATGTACAGTAGTGATTTTCTCAAAACATTCACTGAATTAAAATCTTCAAATATGTTTGAATTAGGACGTAAGTGGTTATTATTCTAGAGTCGACAAAAAATCGAAACCGATTACGGGAATGGAACATATTCGTCAATAATGTTAATAAAATTAGTTTTGGAAAAGTTATGCGGTGAAGAAACGCGTGTTTTATTCTGGGGGGACATTATGTACAGTCGTGATTTTCTCAAAATATTCACTGAATTAAAATCTTCAAATATGTTTGAATTAGGACGTAAATAGTTATTATTCTAGAGTCGACCAAAAATCGAAACCGATTACGGGAATGGAACCTATTCGTCGGCGCGAAATTTTTTCGTGTATATATTTTATGGAAGTTTCGCCAAAAAAAAAAAAAAACCCCCACTGTAGCTACTGTAGCACGCTGCAGTGCGACGCTACAGTGGAATCGCACTGCAGATCTACAGTGGCCGAAACGCTTCACGCCTATATAGGTAGTATTTTTCAGTTGTGACGCAAGGCCACAACACTGTAAGTCAGAGAATATGCAGTCCTCAATTTTTCTAAGTTATCATGAAACATCTCTATCAGCATGTTTATCCAATGGAAAACTAATGCACCATCGACCATGTCATGATCAAAAGTAAATCTTCGAAGTCCAACCACAGCAGCAAGTGTAGCTTTCATGGCCATCTAGTGCTCTTCTGCTCTTCCCCACAATTATTTTCCTTGTCGTCACAGGACCCAACTGAGAGGAAGGCAGAAATGAAATTAGCAATCCATGGTGGGCCACCGTGTAAAGTTCGTGGACAGCTCATTGGGATTGGCTACCCAGCCTTCCGTCGCAACAGGTACAGCTTGATGATAGGTGGGTACAATGCTGCGCTATTTTTTTTTTAATAATACATTTTTTTAATGAAATTCGAAAAATATTACGGAAAACCAGGGAATTCCAAAAATAATACGGCGTCGGCTAGTACTGGGCCGACAGGACCTCGTCGGCCAGGGTTGGGCCGAAAAGTGCCCGTCGGCTGAACTCTGGCCGACTGCTTTGCAGGCCTGCGGCCGACAGGCCTGTCGGCGTGACGTGGCCTCCCGTCGGCCCAAGCCTGGCCGACCGGCCCCTTATCGGCCAAAGCCTGGCCGACAGGGTGCAGAGTAAGGCTCGGCCGAGCCTTCTTCTTCCTCCCATTCTTCTTCTTCTTCTTCCTTTCTTCCTTTCTTTCTCACAGCAGCTCCCTACTGCCCGATCTGTCAATCCAACCAACAATTCTTCCTGCATGTAGTGCTAGAGAGTTTAGACAGCTGAGATATACATTGGGTTATGATTTTGTGCAATTTCGTGTTGTTTGGTTAGAGCAATGGTGTAGTTTAGGTGGAGGTGGTGGTGGTGGTGGTGGTGGAGGTGGTGGTGGTGGAGGGTGGTGGTGGTGCAGCGTGGTGGTGGTGCAGCGGCGGTGGTGACGGTGGTTGTCCATTGAATCGGCACGCTTCAAGGGTATGCATTTTTTTGACTAATTAGGATTTACTGTTAATTATGTACGCATTAGTGTTAAGGTGGTAGTGTGATATTGATATTGCTAGGTATTTATTGCGCTACTAATATTAAGTACATACTTGTTGCCGATTATAACAGTAAATTGGTGTCACATTAGTGCGCATCCTTCAATTAGTGTGGATCAATGTATTTAAATTAGAGTATGTTTTTATCTGTCATAAGTGTGGATCAGTGTTTTAAATTTAGAGTTTGATTTCATCTGTAAGTAGTCTGTAATTTAGACTTTTAATTTAGCTGCGCGAAGATATGGAACAAATATATTTGATCAGTCCGGATGTGGATGAGAACCATCGCGCAAAGATATTACAGGAGCGTAGCCTCGAGCCTCTAATAACTCGAGGACCGAGGGAATATTGGCAGATACACCCTGCTTGGGAGGAGAGGTACATGCCTAATTGATTTTTACGTGTCATATATTATCTGCATTAATTTTCTTGTTCGCTACATATATATGATTACGAATTTATATTTGTTTGCAGGTTGAAGTGGGCTGGGCTTTTACCTTTCGCGCGTCTAGTAGAGGCCACTGCGGAGTCTTCATGCATGGTGATAGACAACTGTCTTCTCACATGCTTAGTGGACAGATGGAGGCCCGAGACCCACACGTTTCACTTTCGATGGGGTGAGATGGCTCCTACTCTCGAGGATGTATCTTTCTTGCTTGGGCTGCCGTTGGCGGGTCAGCCCATAGGGCCGTTGCAGGCCCCAGAAAATTGGGAGCACGAGATGTCACTTCGCTTTCAGGGTATAAACCCTAATGCTGGAGTGTTTAGGTCAGAGAATCACGGACCTAAGCTTGGATGGTTACTGGATTTTCAGGTACGCACTGTTTTATTTACATGCATCAATTTATATACAGAATGCAATGTTTCGCATGCATCGTTTCATTTCACTGACATAATTTATTTTGAAATGTACAGATACAGAGGTTTCCTGCTGGCATTCCGCTGAATGCTACACAAATCACTAGGAGCCTTGAAGCATATATCTTGTGGCTTATGGGGAAGGTGATGTTCACGGAGAACCATGTCACCACTATTAGCAAGAGGTACATCCCTATTGCTTTCGAGATCGCGAGTGCTACTGCGCCAGAACACATTACACAGAGGAGTTGGGGATCAGCTGTATTAGCGGCTACTTACCGAGCTATGTGCAACGGGTGCCATCTACTGTCGGATACAGCATCCATACTTGGATGTCCCTTGTTGTTGCAGCTTTGGTCATGGGAGAGGTTCCCAATTGGACGACCAGACGTGCGTGCACACGAGGCTTTCCCAGTGGATGCGTTTTTTGATGCTGATCACATAGACATGCCTACTTTTGGTTTTATCTGGACACGTCGTCAGGTATGTCTAATCTACGTATTTATCACAATTGTTATATTTTTGCCGACTTGCAATAAATTTTGTGTCGTGCAGAGACGCTTTGCTCATTCACAGATGAGGAACTGCTACGAGCCATTCAACGAGCAGTTCGACATTCTGAATTCGGGAGCGGTAATCTGGCGACCGTACACGCAAGCAAAAAAGGAGGCTATATACCCGGGTGGTATGTCTGACCTGTGCACGAGAGATCGCGCGTACTGGATGACAAAATCAAAAATTGTCTTTGATATCTGCGTGGAGGAGATGGCCCAGCAGCGGGTTATGAGGCAATTTGGTCTACGACAAGAGGCACTCCTCTGTCGACAGAGGAACATGTCCCACCTAACATCCACGGGTAGGTTTAATTACGCATTGTTTATTTACGCATTATTCAATTACGCATCCACAGAGGAATTGTCTAACACTTACTACTACTGTAGGCTCACAAGAAAGGGAACTAATAGGAGCGCACTATCGTGGATGCGGAGGGTTGGCAGCTACGTTGCAGAGTGGGAAACTGCGACGACACGAGTCTGGCAGGACGACCTCGTGTTTGATCCTGACCTATTCAATTCGTACCTGCAAATTTACATGACCTCAACCCGGATACGCATTACGTATGTCGAGCATCCTGAGCTTACACCGGCTCCTACTACGTGGGATATGTATCCGACCCAGTCTACTGCAGGCTCCAGACAGTACGCGGTAAGAGATTAGTTAATTCTTACAAATTTTGCAAAATTATGTACAACTTACTGATAACGATGCAAATTACAGGCTGAATTGACTTACCAGCTACAGACGGAGGTGTCCGATTACAGACGTTCCCTATCGTCTGGCCCTCTATTGGACCGGCCGCACCATCAGTCCTTCCTGCAGCGCTTCGAGCAGAGGCTGCGAGGTATCTACCAGGCTATCACGTGCACACGTGCGTCTGACGTCGATCACCGCCAAGCAGCACAACGCCCACCACGTCATCCACCGCAACGGCCACAGCCACAGCCGCAGCCGCAGGTGACACCTCAGGATCGACATCAACCACGACCTCGTATGACGTCGCACAGAGCACCCTCTCCTGACCAGGCTGGAGGCTCGACGTCGCAGCCGTCGCCCAGAGCACCCTCTCCTGACCAGGCTGGAGGCTCGCATTGGCAGCAGCAGTTTAGTCCCACGACAGGCTATCAGCTTCGACCACCTCCGCAGCCACATGGTAAGTACCTTGTAAATTTGTATTCACCACGCTAAATGCTACGTACTTCTTTCTTAATGTTGTATTGCATCCAGGAAATCGTCCGTCTACGTCCGCTCAGCAGTCATCTGGATCCGCATGGGAGAGTGAGCACGACAGTGGGACCATACCTGAAGTACGCACAGAACTGGACAATTGGATGGGTATGTACAATACTCCTCCACCCTACCCCACACAGGAGACGCAGGATGATGATGATGCTGGATCACTGATTCCTGGACGTGCGGTTGTGCCACCCAACAGGCTGGGTTGGACTCCGCCAGAACCAAACCTTGCCAGACCTCCGCGCATGCGCAGACGTCGTCCATGAGACTTCCGGTATATGTGGTCGACGCCGTGGTCAGTGATATCTTTGGGTCATATTCGTATTTCGATTTGTATGTCAGACATATATGTATTTCGATTTGTATGTGAGACATATATGTACGAGACATATTATTATGTATGTACGAGACATATCCTTCAGTAGTTCTACGAGACATATTATTATGTGAGACAACTCTCCGTTACAACTTCAGTAGTTCTACGTACATATATGTCTCACATATAACTCAACGATAACTAATTCTAATCACGTGGAGGTAACTGAGTACGAAAGTAATTCGAATCAACGACTTCACTTCCCTCTGCCACGTGCTCGTGTTGGAGGCATGAAGTCGTCATCACTATTTTCATCGACGACAGCCTTGGATGATCCACCACTCTTCGCCTTTGATATAGCCCTCTTCACTGCTTCAGCGTGAAGGGCATCTCCAGGCCCATCACGACATGCGCCAAAAAGCATTTCCATCCAACCAAAATGAGGGATCTCTTTGTTCAGAAACTGTCCTTCGGCAGGCCAGTGCTGGACATTCACAAAATCAGGGGAAAAAAGTTAGTACGATAACACTAGATTTTAACATAATATAAATTCGGTACTCAGTTACCTTCACGTGAAATGCATAGGCCTCCGGCGAAAAATGGATTATCTTTGACTTCGGTGTCATAGGCATGTCCCTAAGCCCCGCCTCAATAGCTTTTAGCTCATTAATTCTCTGCCACTTCCACCGCCACCCATCAATTTCATCCCTAATTTCTTCAGGGGTCATCTGGATTTTGGCTTTTTTGGCTATAATTTCTCCCACCTCACGAATGTTGCCCCACTCACTAACTAGCTCCCTATAACAGCTCTTGGGCCTACCCTCCCTAATACTACCTTCAGTCCATATTGCGGCGTTATACAAAACACACCACGACCTATGCTCCGAACTAGGACCCGAACTACCAGACATCGTTCCTATCCGACTGAGGAAATAACCACGCACCACACCCCTCCTCCATCACCAAATCTATTGGGGTATATATATAGGCTCACCCAGGAGAAGAAGAGCGGGAGAAAAATGGCGGGAGAAAAAAGGCGGGAGGTAAATGGCGGGAAAAAAAAGGCGCGAGAACTATGGCGGGAGAATTAGGGCGGGAGAAATATGGCGGGAAAAATTGTTGGAGTTTTGCCCTGTCGGCCAGGCTTTGGCCGATAAGGGCCGGTCGGCCAGCCTTGGGCCGACGTCACGCCGAAAGGCCTGTCGGCCGCAGGTGTGGCCCGCCATGCAAAGAAGTCGGCCAGAGTTCAGCCGACGGGCACTTTTCGGCCCAACCCTGGCCGACGAGGTCCTGTCGGCCCAGTACTAGCCGACGCCATATTATTTTTGGAATTCCCTGGTTTTCCGTAATATTTTTCGAATTTCATTAAAAAAATGTATTATTAAAAAAAAATTAGCCAATGCTGCGACATCATCCATAGATTTTCTGATGGAAACTATTTGGAGATGCTTTGCTAGCTTCGAGAATCCATCAAAGATTGTGACGTGAAAACGAGTTCTACGTCAATACTCCATGGAGTACTATTGGACAAGCCTACGGCGGTTTACAGATTATTTTATGCGTTCTTGTGAGATATCTGGCCACGCGACATCGCTCATATCAAGGTCAGAATGTGCAACTTGCGTCTCTGTAGATCACATGCTGCATTTGACCCTTGTTTTCTCATAAAAGACGGAATGATAACAAATGCCAATGGCTGAGATCTCTTCAGTTTTTTTTTTAATGGGGAAACACACCGGCTTCTGCATCAATGGATGCACGTCTCCTCGGCTTTCCATTGCTGTAGGGTAGCACACATCAACACATGTTTCAACGTAAAGGTGCATCATCAAGCAAATTTCAAAAAAGACCTATAGCTTTTAGGTGCATTTTTTGGGACGCGGGCCGTTGTATTGCGAGAGATGCTCTCTCCAAGTGTGAGCTCTTTCGCACTTGTCTCTATAAAGTGTTGCTAATGTAGTGAAAATCTTTGCTAATAAAATGGTTCAAATCATATAGTAAAGCTCACCAGAGTTTAAACTCCAGGTGTTTGATACTGGTCTTTCTCATTAAAGGTGGATTATTCTTTAGTGGGAGGCGATGTTCCCGTCGATAGCGAAACGACTGTCGTGACTTCATAAATTTCAGGACCTAATCGTCGGCTCAGTCTTTCGAATGTGCTCATAAGGGTAGGCGTGCGTGTGAGTGTCTACATATGCTTCGCAAAAAAATCTACTTAAAAGAAAAAGGAAAGTCCAGAGCCCATTAGAGAGTATATATAGCCCATAAGGCCTATATCGCTCATGATCGTGGGGTCTTCTTCCCGTTCCAGCTTGAGTCGTGACACACCTTGGTCGCTCTCGTTCACGCGCAGTCGCACTATCATCGCCTCAAATCCCTAATTTTTCTTGCCGGCGGCCGGCGGCGGGAAAGAGAGTCGGGTAGGAGGGCAGGATGCCATGGGGTATGGAGGCAATCCGACGAGCCCATGCGGCGGTGTTGCGCAGTCCAGCGGGCGGTTCGTGCGGCGCCGGGCGCTGGGACGGCGGAAGCAACGGCGTACTCCATTCTCCCGGATCGGGATATCAGGAGCAGCAGCACGCCGGCGGCCGGCCTAGCCTAGGTAAGCATCGGCGCCGGCTCATCATCATCGAGCAGCGCAGCGGTCTCTGTTTTTAGTATTCCCCTGTTTGCTGTTAGCCTGTTCGGAGCAAAAAAATAAATGCAATGGTCTTTATATTTTTTGTTAGTTCATTAGTTATGATTTTATTTTCATATTAATTTTGTTGTAGAATTGTCAAAATGAAGAGAAACAGTGTTGACATAGCGTCCATAGTTGGTGCTTTCTACAACAATATCCAAGGCGTAGAGTAGAGCCATGATTTTGTACTCATGTTTATCTTTTATTTATGTACTAGTAACGGTACACGTGCAACGCACGTCTCATAAATCAACCAATGCATTTGAAATTTGGATCAATCTCCGTCAAAACTGTAATAAAATTGACGATGCGCTCTCTCTATCTCGATATATGCATGTTTTAGGTGTTTTTGAAGTTCATCTTTAAAATGACAGTTACATGCTAAACATATGGTTCAGTAATTATCCACCACATAACTGGTTTTGTTAAAAATAAGGGTGATATCAATTTAACCGGAACCCTTAATCGGGGTAAATTTTGCACCAACTCTTGCAATGAGAAACTTACATCTTAGTGTTTATTGTGTCTTGTTCTTGACTTGTGTGAAATCTATTGTGCACCAGGTCTAAAGCATGTACATGTTACGATCTCCAATCTAGGCTCTGTTTCATGCCCACAGAAACCTGATTACTTTCAAGAAATAGCTACTTTCACTATCTTATATATGGATTAAGTTGTCATAAACTGCAATTTCATGTTGTCTATTTGTCAAATTTGCAGAGGGACGGGTCTCAACGTGCATACAGGCCCTAACAAAACCAATATGCCAATGAAGTAGCAATATGGAGATGCTACTAAAATATGTTATGCATGATCAATTACAAATTGATAAATCTGCCGCTACTGAACAGTGAATAGAAACTGAATCGCTATGATTTCTCATTCATATTTATCAAAAAAGTTAGCTAGTACATAAAGCATGTAGATGCAACCTATATCTAGTATATTTAGAAGTAGCAGCATGCCACTCGCTCAAAGGGAGTAAATTTAAGTACCGACCTTGTTGTCCTTGCCGCAGTTCTATATACCTAAGACCCATGTATTATTACTTCCATTTGTGGGATCATTAAGCACACTATTGCATCTCCAGTAATACATGTGTGGAAACAATATTGTTGCGTACTAAGGGGCAAGCAGCACAGTTCAATAAACAAGATATCCATCAAAGTTGATCTACAAAAAATAGTATAATTTGCATTATAAATTTTCTGCCGATTGTTTCACATTGATCAAACGTTTGACCAATTTAAATTCATGCAAGTATAAAATGAAAACTTTGCATCGCCTTTATCCAAAAAGAAAATTTGGACTTCGGCGTGACTGAAACAAGATTGTGATTTATCCTACAGACCTAACTTCCTGCAATTATGCTAACAGCTCCAGGCTTACATTGAACCACACATGTAGCAGAAAAAGTGAGATAATCTGTCTACAGACTTGGTTAAAGAGAGTGAAATGGTGAATCTACAAGGAGGATATTCGGAAAGGATGAAACACTTACACAGCCTGCACAAGGACGGATTCACTCAATTCTCATTGCTATTCAATGTCAAACATTATAAGTAATCAAGACCTCGGTGGTGTGTTTCCAGCACAAAAAGTACATGGCAAATGTATGAGTAATAATTCATATGCGTGCATCTACTTTCAGATAATTCTTATATACTTTCGAAGGCTCTTAATGAGTAAAGCGTTGTAGCTTTATAAATACATCCATGTTCATCACCGGACATATTAAAACATCCACACGTACACATAATGCAAAGTAGCTGAACCCAAACAACACAAGGCAGGAAGTGGATGTTGTCTTTCAAAGACTATTGCAGCTGAACAACAATGTTATCTTTCAAACACTCGCAAATCTTCAGTACCGAGACTTCCAGTGCAAAAAAGCCCATAGGCGCGCGATGTCGACAAGCATCACATCACTTTGACAAACATCACTAACAGAACTGAAAATACATTGTCTGCATGATATAGGATAGAACAGTCCATCAACTTACCTTCCAAAAAGCCATCACGCATCTGCTCCTCGGAGACGCCCAATGGCGCACCTCCCTCACCACCATTGCCACCGTGCTGTCCGGTTACATTGGATCATATCATACTTCATGCTACAGAACACAAGGGATGCAGGCAGTCTCAGCATCAAATTTAAATCCCAGGTGGAACAGAAAAGGCAAATGTGGTGTGCTTGCTTACTACAGTGACCCAGGCCTCAGCTTGTCGGATAAGAACGGCGGAACTTGTGCATGTATGTTGTGCAGGACTCGGCGTCGTCGTCGTCTGAGTGAGAAGCTTGCGGCGGCGGAACAGGCACATAAGAGTTCCATACGTGTGGCAGCATCGGATTGGGAGCCCGGCCGCAGGCTGCTAGATGGACAGCTAGTTAAGGAAAGGATTAGCAAAGATGTCTGAAATAATTGAACAACCGTTTCAACAAAATTTGTACCATCTCCAACAGCACCATTTTTGCATAACTTGGAATCATCATGCCTTGACACAATTAACAAATAATCAAATCATACTGGGCACCAAACCATCATCCGAGCATCATTTTTGCATAACACTGAATTTTTCTTACCAGCTGCATATATGAACTCTTATTAGGATAATTAATCAACAAATATTTTCCCTCCCATAACCTTGCTAATCTTCAGTTACAATGAACTACACCAACATACACCATTCAACCATGAATCTTGCACTAAAAATAACCTACCAAATAGAATATGCACTTTTGAACAACAAAGAACATATTCAGTTCAGAGAGAGAAACACAACAGAAAAAGTTGGAGTACACGTCTACGTAGATGATAGTGAGAAATTTCCATTACATGGGCTGATGGGCATCAGACATACGGTGATGCAACTTGCATCCCGTCGTGCTGCATCACACAGAGAAAAGAATAATCAGAGAAATAGAGAGAGCGGAGATAGATTTACCTTGAGGAGGAGTGGAACGGCTGATGTTGTTGCCTGATTGGTACATCACCTGGAGTGGCGGCCATACATAGACGGTTGACTACGGCCGCAGGGAGACTCCGATCGGTGAGGAACGACAGGGGTCGGGGAGGAACCCTCGGCGGCGCGTGAAGGTCGATGAACTAATCGGTAGTCCACCGCCGCCCCGGACGTCCTCGTCGCCGCCGCTGTGCCCTGCGGCCGCCGCCGGCCCGGACCTCCTAGTCGCCCCCGCCGTTGTGCTCCGTGGCCGCCGTCGGCCCGGACCTCCGCCGCTGTGCTCCATGGCCGCCGCCGGGCCGGCCCTCCGCCGCGCCGCCGCTGTGGCCCGCTGTGGCAGTCGGCGAGGAGGGCGAAGAGGACGCACGGGGAGGAATCACTCACACGGCGGCGCAGCCTGGTGGTGCTGCGCGTGGACTCGACGGCCGACAGAGGGTCGCCGACCGCGCCGGCCAATTGTGCCAAGGAGAGCGCCGTCTTTTTTTTTAGATGACCGAACCGTTTGATGTTTCTTTTTAGCGGTGGCAATGGCTGTAATTAACACGGAACGAAAAGATGTGTTGAGTTGTCAAACATTGGAGCGATCTGGATCGTTGGCCAAATATTGAAGGGCTCAGATTTAATGTATCAACACAAGTTTGCTCTTTTAATAGTAGTATAGAAGACTATTTAATCTTTCCAATTAGTATATTGCTATTTTTGAAAATTCAAACATATTTGGAGAGCTATATTATTGCAAAAATTGATTTTGTTATTTACTTTGGTGTTTTTGGTAAGGTTGTGTTATTTTTTTTTTTTTTTTGATAATAAAGGGCACTTTATTACTCAAATATAGCATCGTGATAATACATAGAGCTTACATCCAGCATATACATAGATAAGATGCACACATCCGCAAAACAAAAATAAAAAATAGAAGTTTACAAAGGCGACAAACAAGAGATAAGTTTGTGATGCATATGTTTATGCAAGCTCAATCCTTAGATCACGCTGCCATCCGTGTGGGAGAAAAAATCCTCACTGTATCCTCCAACTCTGTAGACACCTCGATAAAAAGTTCGCGTTGTTGTAGGCCGACCATGAACGAAGAAAATGAGTACACTGGTTGATAACCTGCATCAGAGAAAAATTCTTACCATTGAAGCAACCATATAACAGCAAGCGTTACCACCCTAATAAAAATTCTAAACTTGTGATCTATGTCATGCAACCAGTTGGCAAAACATTCGCAACACTCATGACGGATACAAGTTAGAATCTATTTGGATGACTAACTATATAGAACGAGCAAACTTACAATAGAAAAACAAATGCTTAATTGTCTTATCATGTGACAAAATACACACTCAGAACTCCCATGCCAGTTGTGTTTTACAAAGATTATCCTTAGTAAGTATTACTCCTTTGCGAATGTACCATTTTTAGTGGTACTTTCATTTCCAAATTTTCTTATTGTTATGTACTAGCACATCTGCTCTATACATGGAATCAACTGAGAATTTACCACTCTCATGTAGATTCCAACAAAATTCATCATTCACTTGCGACAGTTGGACCAATGCCAACCGCCCTAACAGAGCATTCGATCCATGCGCAAGTTTGGCACCAACTAGATCATGTCTGAACGTCATGTTTGGTGGAGATGTCTCCATAACCGTGTCAATTGTATCACTCTTATGACGGACAATACTATATAGAGCTGGATATTATTCTCGGAGAGTGGTATTACCTAACCAGTTATCCTCATAGAATCTAATTTCCGAGCCATTCTTGATTAAAAAAAGATCCAAAGCGGAAGATGTGTTTCTGCGTCGCCATAAGACGAGCAAAAAAATGTGAGTCACCCGGTTTCCAGTATACTTGTGTCACAGCTTTTGAGCCACTGATCTTGATTATCTGTTAATATTATGTTAGGGCAGATGTCTGATATATCTTCTTAATACTTATTTATATATCGCCTTTATGGAAAAAAGCAATGTCGTCAGGGATCACGTAGGCAGGCTGCCTGCGTGATCCAAACCGGACTCGTCTTCTCCACATGCGATGCTTTTGCAGTGATCTGATTGGGTGGTACGCACGCACTGCCGAGTGAGCAACGAACACATATACCTCAGGAGAGCAAAGAGACAAGATCGGCGATTCCATAAGGTAGCTCAGATCATGACCCGTGTGCACAGTAGTTCACGGCGCCTGGGACCAAGTAAAGATAACTTTCTCTTGTCCAGTGACTGAGACCCGCACATGCACAAGTCATGCTCAGATGGTCTTTTGTTCCGGTAGGAAATGCACCGAGAATAGCTAATAACCTGGTGGATATGTATTGGAAGGCTAGACTGTGACTCTGTAGTCGTGCTAATATCCTCAGCTGGCGCTAGCTTGCTGCTTGCTTGTGGAGTCGTGCTGGTGTGTGCTAGCTAGGCTGCTGGTTGTGACCTCTAAGCCACGCACGGCCATAGCGAATGCCGAGAAGCTGCAGGAGAGGGTCGCCATCCGGAGAACGGCGTGGATGCTGGCCGAGTTCGTCATCCTCTTCCTTCTCCTCGCCCTCCTCGCTCAACGTGCCACGTCGCTCGAGGAGCGCGGCGCGATGTGGCTCGCCGCGCTCGTCTGCGAGGCGTGGTTCGCGTTCGTGTGGCTCCTCAACATGAACGGCAAATGGAGCCCCGTCCGGTTCGACACGTTCCCCGAGAACCTCTTGGAGTGGACCGATGAGCTGCCGGCGGTGGACATGTTCGTGACGACGGCGGACCCGGCGCTAGAGCCGCCGGTGATCACCGTGAACACGGTGCTCTCGCTGCTCGCTGTCGACTACCCGGACGTCGGCAAGCTGGCGTGCTACGTCTCCGACGACGGATGCTCACCCGTGACGTGCTACGCGCTGCGTGAAGCCGCCAAGTTCGCCGGCCTTTGGGTGCCCTTCTGCAAGACGCATGGCGTCGGAGTGAGGGCCCCTTTCATGTACTTCTCTTCCGCGCCAGAGGCTGGCACAGGCGCGGCTGGCCACGAGTTCTTGAAAAGCTGGGCATTTATGAAGGTTAGCAAAAAATATGGTGCTCAGCTGACATGATCGTGTCAATATGTCAGTACAATGAGTTTTTGGTCCTACGATTCATTATCACAATGACCATATCATGCATCTTCCTGGTCTGTGATTTCAGAACGAGTATGAGAGGCTAGTCACCCGAATCGAGAACGCCGACGAGGAGTCCATTCTGAAGGATGGTGAATTCGCCGAGTTCATCGATGCCGAGCGCAGGAACCATCCTACCATCGTCAAGGTTGCCATATTGACCATGTTCTCACATGCACATCGTTGTGCCAAACGCATAGAAAATCCGTCTCGTGCTAAGTTGTTGCGGTCAATTTCTCTGAGTTCAGGTTCTCTGGGACAACAGCAAAAGCAGGGCAGGGGAAGGATTTCCACATCTCGTGTACGTCTCCAGAGAAAAGAGCCCCCAACATTATCACAACTTCAAGGCCGGTGCCATGAATGTTCTGGTCAGCACTCTCTTCACAGTACCACAACCTTAATCACAGTTCCACCATCTTAATCAGTGTGTCACACAAACAACACAACAAGTGACAGAGAGTTCAGAGTAGTGTTGATAATTATGCTGACCATTTCGTGACGCAGACAAGGGTGTCAGCTGTGATGACCAACGCGCCGATCATGCTCAACGTGGATTGTGACATGTTCGCCAACAACCCGAAGGTCGCCCTGCATGCTATGTGCCTGCTGCTGGGGTCCGACGACGAGATCCAGAGCGGGTTCGTTCAGGCGCCACAGAAGTTCTACGGTGCCCTCAAGGATGACCCCTTCGGCAACCAGATGGAGGTTATGTTCAAGGTATGGATTTACACAAGTGCTGTCTGCGCTACTACTTTCCCCATTTCTTCTGGTGGTGAAGGCCGGCTTGTAGTGCACCACGAGTGTTACATACTAGTTTTTGTGGCATGTTCAGAAAGTTGGAGGTGGAGTCGCTGGGATCCAAGGAATTTTCTACGGTGGGACGGGCTGTTTTCACCGCAGGAAAGTCATTTATGGCGTGCCACCACCGGACACCGTCAAACACGAGAGAACAGGTAAAACTAAGCAGACAAACGATGTAATTCTCGGGAGCAAATTCAGTTATTTGATCAGTGGTCCAACTAGATTCCTCACAAAGTCACAATCACAAATTCACAAGTCACCTCAAATGTCTGCTCTTATTTTGCCAGGATCACCATCCTACAACGAGCTGCAAATCAAGTTTGGGAGCTCAAAGGAACTGATAGAATCTTGTAGGGACATCATCTCACGAGACATGATCGCTAGCCCAATGGTAGATATATCGAGTCGCGTCGAAATGGCAAAACAAGTGGGCGCCTGCAACTATGAGGCTGGCACATGCTGGGTCAGGAGGTACACTTAGTTGCCATTGCCGTATTTTTGTAGGTTTCGCTACAGTACAACTAGACATCATTTGCAGTTTCTCTAATTCCAGTTCGCTCCATGTATTTTGCAGATTGGCTGGGTCTATGGATCGATGACAGAAGACATATTCACCGGGCAGCGGATCCATGCGACGGGTTGGAAATCAGCTTTGATGGACACCAACCCACCGGCATTCATGGGATGTGCTCCGACCGGCGGGCCAGCAAGCCTGACCCAGTTCAAGAGATGGGCAACAGGGCTTCTGGAGATTCTCATCAGCCGGAACAGCCCAATCCTCGGCACTATCTTCAGGCGCCTCCAGCTCCGGCAGTGCCTTGCCTACATGCTCATATATGCGTGGCCAGTGAGGGCGCCTTTCGAGATGTGCTACGCGCTATTGGGACCTTACTGCCTACTCACAAGCCAGTCTTTCTTGCCGAAGGTACATACAATTTTCTCATCAGACACCAGTTTTTTTTAGATAAGGGGGTGCGGATCCCCGGCCTCTGCATCAAAGAGATGCACACAACCTTCCACAATTATTAAAACTCCATAGTTATCAAAGTTTACAAATCATGGATCACTTAAGGCGGCTACAAAAATCAGACACCAGATGTGTACTTCTGAATTATGCACTACTGTTGCAGGCAATAGATGAAGGGTTCCGCATCCCACTAGCTCTGTTCTTGACCTACAACATATACAACTTGATGGAGTACAAGGAATGCGGGCTCTCAGCCCGTGCCTGGTGGAACAACCACAGGATGCAACGCATCACCTCGGCCTGCGCCTGGTTTCTCGCCTTCTTCACCGTGCTCCTCAAGACCCTAGGACTCTCCGAGACCGTGTTCGAGGTCACCCGTAAGGAAAGCAGCACGTCCGATGGTGGCATGAGCACCGACCAGGCTGATCCGGGGCTGTTCACGTTCGACTCGTCGCCCGTGTTCATCCCGGTGACGGCGCTTGCAATCTTGAACATTGTTGCGATCGTTGTTGCGGCATGGCGTGCCCTTGTCGGGACAGACACGAGCCCTCATGGTGGCCCAGGAATCGGAGAGTTCGTGTTCTGTGGCTGGATGGTGCTGTGCTTCTGGCCATTCGTGAGAGGGCTTGTTAGCAGGGGAAAGTACGGAATCCCGTGGAGTGTCACGGCGAAGGCTGGATTGATTGTGTCCGTGTTTGTACACTTCTGCACAAGGATGTAACATGCGCGGCATCAAAATATTAGAAGCTTAATTTTGGTTCTGGTTAATTAGAATAACTACCATTGGAACATGTAAGAAACATAAGAATATTACTGGAAGTTTGACATAATTCATGTTTTGCGAGCAGCTGATTCAGAATCTCCGATTATACCTTACCTGGATTTCTTTTCATTGAAATAGGGCCAAGACAAACCCGGGAAGAGAGAGCTTCCAAGGCTTTTTGCAGAGTTTGTTAATAGGTTCAACTGCAAACAAAACAGCAAGCGGCGCACATGCTATGGAAGAACCAATCATCGGCGGTCGGCGGATAGCCTGGAGGAGAGAGAGGCAACCGTGGGACGTCACTCTTTTTGCCAGGAGGGAGGCGCACGCCCCATAGAATGGCATCATCCCTGCAGTTTTTCCGGACCAGTTCGAGCTGAAGGCGTCAAGCCGCGGAAGACGACGCCACCGTTACGGCGAGGTGACCGCCGAGCATTTGGGAACGGCGACCGGGAGCAGCAGACAAGCAGCGTCCTTGGCCTCCAGCGATCGAGGGACACGGGAGCGCAGCGCACCGAGGCTGATCCAGAAGCGCACAGCGAACAGAGCGGCGAGCTCTGTCAGTTTTGGCTCAGTGTAGAAGTTGTAACTGCCTTCTCGTCAAAGCTCTTGAGAAACTATAAACAGAAAATAACAGTAGAATGGGTCAGCTAAGACATTCCTGTGCGCACCGTTTGCAGGGCCGAGCCATATCTAGAAGAATCGAACACCACTGATGACGCATCAGGTTGGACCTGAAGAACAAGAAAAATAAAGCATGCAACATCCTCATAGCGCCATAGCGGCCAAGAAGAAGCACATCGAATGGAATTGCGAGAGGTGTCACACTGGGGAGTCCGAAAAAGTGTCGACGGCATCTCCAAGGGCAGTGATCTTAAGAAAATCATGGTATCCTGTTTGCGCTCCTCAACCATGTCACCAAACAATAAGCCGCTCGATCAGTTGCCATCATCCATGAACTTCTTGAGGTTGCTGCCCTTGGAGATGCCATCGACTTTCTTCGTGGACTCCCTGTTGTGAGTTGTGACACCTCTCGTAGTTCCACTGCATGAGCTTCTTCTTGGCGCTGGCAACGACAAAGACGACAACAGAGGAAGGAAATGGGGGCAGAGAGTCGCCATTGTCGAATGCAAGGTTTGCCTCTTGGGAGCTAACTAGTTGTTCCATCCGTATATAAGTACGGGACAGACGCAAGCTGCCAGATCTGCATGCCGCAGGGACCGGCCAGCCGTACGTGGAACTCACCAACGAATGGTGTAAAGCCCAGCTAGCTAACCGTGTCCACACGAATTTGCTAATTTTAGCATGTCCTCGGTAGCATTCCACGAAACATTTTTTTTTTGTTGCGACACAGTACAACGCAGATGCTCATGTACAGGGACAAAGCTGCCTTAGAGGCGATGGTGCACCCCAATGAAAAACATCAAAACCTTCATTAATTAGCACTAATCAATGATTACTTATAGAAAATGACACCGGTAAAATAGAGAAAATATAGTCATGACCCATTAACATTTTTTCCTAGCTTTGTCTCTGCTCACATACACGTGCACACACGCACGCACACCCTACCCCTATAAACACCTCCGAAAGACTGAGCCTATGGCCGGGTCTTGAGATTGACGAAGTCACCACCGACGTCTCGCTATCGACGGGAACATCGCCTCACACTGAACAATATTCCGCCTAAATGAGAAATACCAATGTCAAATCTGGGATTTGAACTCGGGTGGGCTGGAGGTACAACCATCCTCCTAACCATTCTACCACAGGCAGGTTCTCTTCACGAAACAATATTTGACCTCCATCGCATGCATGCCATCGTACATCTGGCAGATGTATGCAAGTAAGTAACAGCTACTCCCTCTGTTCCTAAATATAAGATGTTTTAGCATTTGTCCACGTTTACATATATGTAGATGAATGTAGACATATTTTAGTGTGTATGCACACTCATTGTAATATGCACCTAGACAACTTATATATTGGAACGGAGGGAGTACAAAGTTTCTGCACGTATGACTGTATGAGTATGAGCATCAGATTTGGCTGGAAGTGCAGAAGTTTGTGACTGGCTTTGCCGTTCCAAAGCTCTTAAGAAACTTGTAACAGAAAATAGTAGAGGAATGGGTCAGCTAAGACAGCAATACAACCTACCACTTGGCTTATCCATGTGTCCGTGAGGGTTTCTCAGCTCCTCTGTTGAAGACGTGGCCATAGCAAGTTGGAGTTCGCAGTTGAATAATACTCCGATTTATTCAGAACTCAGGTTTGCACTGAAATCTAAGTTCATTCTCGTATTTCATCACCAACAAAACTTGCACTTACAAGATCAGATACCAGGACCCAAATGATCATTTATCCAAGATCATTTGGCTAAGATGGAAGTACTAGATCTTTGAAAGCTACTGCATCAAATTTCTCCAAAAAAAGAATACAATGTATCTGAACTGCATTTCCTACTCAACAGCCTGCTGTTACAGTCTTTCGTAGAAAAGGAGGGTGGCTTCCGCAGCCAAAACATCAGCCTCTGACACTTGTGATACATGATCATCTGAGATGTAAACCCAGTGCTTGCCACGAGGTCGCGCTAGATCATTAGCATCAGGATTTGACGCCACTCTCCTGTAAGCTGCATAATGCCCACCTCCGCATATACCGTAGTGCTCAACGACAGCTGAGAGAGCGTATAACTCCTTCCTTGGCGAGAATGATGTTGACCACGATGACGAAGTACTCGTAGCCACATCAACCTTTCCCTGAAAAGGCCGAGAGGGTGAATGAATTTATCAGATAAGTAAAATATTAAGAGCTGGTGATGAAATTATCATCATTATCCATAGAGAAATCAAGTGAAAATTTTGTTAGAAACCAGACAACATGCCTTGTAAAGTGAGCAGCTACCGCCATTTGACACTTCATCCTTGCGTGGCTGACTAGATGAGTTCCCACCGGTAGGAAACATATTAATAGGCATCTGTGCATTTAGCTGTCGATACAGATGGAGAGATGGCATGTCGTGTATTTGCGTGTTCATAGCTGAATGTCCAGGTCCCTGCCCAGTGCTAAATGTTCCTCCTGCGAATGGGGATAGATCGAGAAGTAAAGGAAACGAAACGTGTCCCTGCAGTCAAAGTACAGATCATTCAGCCACAGTTCATACAAAGATACAATGTTTCAAGTGTCTTTTCATGCTTACCCCACGCTTTACGAGATCACCATACAGACTAACAGAAGCACGTAGCAAATGAATGCACAAGATCTGGAATAAGACATGTATACCAGATCATTATCCTGAATCTTTAGACATTATTCCATGTAAGTTTCAAAAGGTGCATTTCCATCTTTGATACCTTCGGACAACGAGTGATAGCCAACTGCTTTGTTGCTTTCGAAGATACTGACCATTTTGTTTTCTCTGGACCAAATAACTGCTTGCAGCTGCAACTGTCATAATCGACACAGGTGCGCAGTTGGTTGACTTTTTCCTGGTACAGATATGAATACTACCATATCAAACTCAAACTCAAAACAAGTGCAATTTCACAACAAAATGTCAAAATATACAAGTAAAAATTACCTCGTCGACTTCTGATTTAAGAGAAACATATTTGGCAGCAGCATTATGCCAACAACGATCACACCGGTAATTGTCAAGTTGCTCTAACACAGTGAAGTGCTTCAGGCAATCCACCAAACTACAGCCATTGATCTGAATTGACAATGGGACAAAGCATTATGAATAATGGATTGATGGGAGTACTAACTGATGTATCCTGAATTAACAAAGCTTAGTAAGGCTCACTTAGACATACAATATCTCCATTTATATCAGGCACAGGTGAGAGAGGCAAGCAGTGAAAATTCTCGAAGTCCAAGGACAGCTGTGAGACATTAACAACAATCAGGGCGGAAAATCGTCACTTCTGACCAGACAAACTATGCATGTTTCGAACAATCTACAGAAAAGAGTTACTTCCTAGATATATACTGTCGTAGATAGCTAAGACATACTTCTTAATTTCGAACTCTAATGATGCCGAGTCAGCAGTATTAGCACAGAAAAACCACAAGACATAGCAGGAAACAGGGGCCTGATGAGCAATCCGGAAAGGGGCAGCTCCGCCACTGAAGCCAAGGCAAACATACGTCGCATCCAAGGAGGATTAGGGAAGTAGGTTCAGTATATATTAAAGGCTTATAGCAAGAGAGGAAACATAACCCGTCCCCGTGTTGCCCCCCAGGCGACACCGGGGCGACCCCCATCTCGCCGCCGCTCGAGCCCCTCCGCCAGCTCGCACGGCCGCTGCTGCCGGCTTCGGCCGCGGTGGCGGCAGGCCCCTCTTCCAATGGCTGCGGGGCCGGCTTCTCCTTGCTGTGGTGCCGCTTGAGGCCGGTTGACGCGGCTGGGGGGCGGCGGCCGGAGCTCGTAGCGAGCGGACGCCGGGGCGGCGGCCCCGGACTGGAGAGGGTGCTGGGCGTCGCGACGGTGCTGTTCGGCGATGGGGAGCTGCGTCCTCGCGCGGTAGAAGAGGAGTTGCTGGCGGCGGTTCGGCGGGCCGGATCTGGGCCCGTCTGGGCCGGCGGCTCGAGGCTGCAATGGGCAGCCGAGGTGTCGGGGCGCTCTGGTGCGGTTCTGCGTGTGGAGGCTTGTCTCGGGCGAGCGATGGGGATGGTGCGGTGCTGAACACAGGGGCACCTTCCCGGTTGACGCGAGGTTCTGGCAGCAGGTCTGCTGCGGGAGCGTCAAGGGCGTGGTTCGGGGCGACGTTTGTGGGGCAGGGGACGGCGGCGCGGCGGCGCCGCGATGGTGCTGATTGTTGGGGTCGTGGAGCCTTGGTGGTGCAGCGTGAGGTGCTGGGCACTGGTGCTCCACGGCAAGGTGTTTGGGGTCTTCGCGGGGTGCAGAAGGGTGCCGTGGCGCGAGGGCGGCGGGTTCGGCAGCGGAGGTGTTGCTGTTGGTCGTGGCGTGTGGCAGCTGGTGGGCTAGTCGGTCTCATGGTGAGCGGGTGCAAGTCTTGGCTACGTCGAGCGAAAGCTCTGCTCCGGCTGTCGTCGGGCAGGCGGCAACGACGCCTTCGGCGCCGTCTCTCTTCTTGAAGATGCTGTTGCGACGTGGTGCTCGCCTTCCACCCGGACCACTCCGGGGGAAACCCTAGATCTTCCGGGATCGGGCGATGATGGCGCTCTGTGTCATGCTCCCCCTTGGGGGCATCGTTCTTGGAGTGGTGACCGGCTGGAGGGACATGTGGTTGCGGGAGATGGCGGCGTGGGTGTCGAGGCTGGTGTCTTTTAGGCCGGGGCGGCGGCCCCGGATGTTGATACGACGTCCGTGGTCTGCGAGCAGCTCTCCTTGGGCAGCTTGGGCTGCGGGTGGCTGGTTCGTGCGGCGTCGTGGCTCGGTTGCGAGCGGTGCTATGTCGGGACGGCGGTCCCGGAAGGGGGTGCTGGCGGCGAGGCTGTCGGGGCTGCGGGGGCAGCGGCAGCAGCGGTTGCCTTTTAGGCCGGGGCGGCGGCCCCGGATGCGGATACGACGGCCGTGGTCTGCGAGCGGCTTACCTGGTGCAGCTTGGGCTGTGGGTGGCCGCGTCGTGCGGCGTCGTGGCCCGGGTGTGGGCGGTGGCATGTCGGGGCGGCGGCCCCGGAAGGTGGTCCAGGTGGTTTGCGCAGGGCGTGACGGAGGGTTGGATGTCGGGGCAGCGGCTCCGAGTTTTTCTGCTTCATCGAGGGCGTTCCTCCTTGTGTCGCGTGGGCGAGGCTGCTCTCGGTGCTGTTCGTCGTCGAGGCTCCCCGGTTGCTGGCCGTGGAGTGGGTGTTGTGTGGGCTTTGCCCCGTGGCGTTCGTTGTTGTTGGCGTTGGTGTTTGTTGTTTGGTTTTCGCCCGGTTTCTTCCACTAATAAACCGGGCACCTTCTGCTTAATTAATATACGGGGCAAAGCTTTTGCCTCTCGTTTCAAAAAAAAAAAAAAAAAAAAAAAAGGCTTATAGCCTATGAGGCACCCTTTTCCAGGATGTTTCTTTATCTGAGTCCATATTTCTCTAGGAATTTGGTTCAAGACAGGAGCTTAAGTAGTCCTTATAAAAGGTTAGCCATGTATGTGGTAACGTGGTTACAGTCAAGCAAGAAATAAGTCTCTACTGTAGAAATTTCTCACCATAGTTTATGTTTATTCCTCTCTCCTCTAGAGACCATAATCTCCATTAAGCTATGATGTCTGGTAATTTTTGGTAGTTCTCCCATGTTAACTATGTACCATTAGTAGATTGTAATAACATATTTCACAAATATACTAACGCACAGCTAAAATAAAGAACGGTCCAAGGTGTGTATTTGGGGTTGCTGAAAGACTAAATGTATTTGGTAGTAAGAGAGGGTTGGGGTGGTAAAATGCATCTAGCTATAGAAACAAAATGCATCTAACTGTAGAAATAACAATAGTGAAATAGTTCACAAACCAAATTTGTTCATAGTTATAAAAGAATGAGGCATAGATATCTACCACAGATGAACAATTTCTGCAAGATAATGTGCTGCCAATAGTCCCATCAAAGGGACCAAATATGTTTTGTGTCCAGCGCTTGCATTCGGATTGGTTACCTTCCCTTTGCTTGTATACTTTGGAGTGAAACATTGTAATGTCTGCCAGAGAGCTCTTATATGGCACATAACATTGGGAAAATTCATCCCTCACTGATGTCAAAAGATGACCAAAAGCTTCCGAGGCATCCTATGGGGTAAAATAGTTCTTGTCAAATCCGGTATATTATACGGTAAATTTCTAGAGAAGAATATACAGAAGAAAGCATCATGCCTGCTGTCTCGTCAAATTGAACTGACTAACATAGAAGCTCAAAGCGTGCATTACTCCTTGGGGATTCAATACAGTTCTTTCATCTCGAATTGTGCTCAAGTCTGCACACATATATGCAGATTCATTAAGTGGTAATAAAAGAAATTGTGAGCAACAAACCGAAAGAAGTTTACAGCTAAAATACCAATTGATGAACAACAACAAAATTGTGAGCTCAGACATTACAAAATATGATTTCAAATGAAGCAAAAAGGAAAGTGTGTTCACAAATATAGTATATGAAATGGACCAAGTGCATCATCAAGCACAACTATGAGAGCAGTAAGCAATTCTCATTTGATTGTACCAGGCAATACAATTCAATTCAATGGTATTGGAGTTCAGCACTTAGTCAAACAGATCCATACAAATCAAGGAGGTTCGATTAAGGATATAATGTGTTTAAAGACAAACCTATATCGATTCTACCATTGGTGGGCACATTCAAGCAGCCAAGTTATATACAAAATTGTGTAGTTACATTCAGATACAAAAAAACTACACAAATGCCCGGACTTCTAATTCGGTACACACCACTGAATTCAACACCAGTTATCTTGAAGACGATAAAAAGCTTAACATTCCACATTAAAAAAGTTACCTTCCAAAAGGGAACTTAAAGCAAAGATAAGAGGCATTCTTTCAGAGTGTTCCTCAGGTAGCACGTCATCACTTCCAAGCAAATCATCTAGAGAGGACACAAAATGGTCGCAGCTAGCAAGTGCCTGTCAAGGAAACATTCCCTGATTTAGTATGAACTCAAACACGACGATGACACTCACACATGAAGCACACCGAAATATGGATTCATTAGAAAGTAGAAGGTTACCTGCAGTATAACATTAAGAAAGCAATTATTGCCAAGATTTCTTAGGCCTCCAGTGTAGTATACTCTCTCTGATTCTGAAAAGAGCTTCCGAAGAATCCATGGTACTGCCAAACTGCCGTGCAGTGCTTTGCACAACCCAGCAATTCCTATCCCAAGTCCAACAGCCACAGCCGTGAAACTATAACCATGTCTGTGTCCTTCAGTAAGAGATACCAGTAGATTTCCATGCTCAAACTTACCCATGGCTGGGCTTGCCGTGCACCACTATCCTTTGCTTGAAACAAAACGCAATGCTCGGAAGCCTGAATTCGTTTCTAACTGGGAGCTTTTTTGTTTACCTGTCAGATTTTGCAGTACCTGAATCAATAGAAATCATTTGCATCACACTTGATTTCATAGTAGCGATAGGATTTCATAGTGGAAACCAGAAATCATAATAGGCTCATGACATAAAAGGCTATTTAGTAGCGATAGGATTCACGTCAAACGAATCTAACAGGATAAGAAGCAGGCACAGACTTATACAAGTATATGTCGGCTACCAAGACCTGTAGGGTATCGATTTTGCGAGCTGGATACGACGGAACTAATCGAACCATGGATTAGTGAAGTAGATTTGTAGAATGCCAGTACCACGCAGCAAACAAATCGGCTACTAACTGAACAGAGAGGCAGAATGGTCTGGATTTGACTGCTCGCAGCCACAGCAGAGAGAGAATCTTCCAAGAAGGAACAGGGCTCCTGCAGCCAAGCTAGGGTTACTTACCAACACTACACGGTAATACAGCCCAGTAGATGTCCCTGGTTGCGCCCCGTTCGCCGTCGCCGAGGCCGCCGCCGACGAGGAGGCGAATAAGTAGACTCCCTTGCTGCGTCCCGTTCGCCGTCGCTGAGGCCGCCGACGAGGAGGCGGAGCAAATCAAGATGGAAGAGAGAGAAGAGCAGACGAGGGTGGGAAGGGGAAGTCGGGAAGAATCCCCGAAGGCGAATAGGCAATTACCGAGACGAGGAAGAACACAAAGGCAGGAGGCAGGGCATTCGTAGGTGCTCAAGATCGGAACAGCGTCGATCTCGTCCGCTCGATCGCGAGTGCACGGTCCAGATTGAAAGACAGACGACCCTGACCTACTTTGCACGAACCTTTTCCAGGTGCAATACCATGCTTTTCCCCATATTTTGACCACTGCCACTTAAAAGGATATGGGACTGCGATGTGCATTTTGAAAGATTTAGAACTCACTTGACACTTCGGCGAAAGAATTAGGACCGTCCGTACATTTAACTCCATGAAAAATAGACAGACTTGGATTGACGATTCCAACTCAAAAATAGACGATGTCTTTCTCCATCAATTAATCAGACTACAGCATAGTGTATATTGACAAGAATGTCACCTTACAACAATTCCAAATTAAATGAAACTAGGGAATCTTCTAAACTCAACCGGTTTTGCGAAAATTGATTGCCGACTCGCGCTTTTTTAGCTAAATC
Organism: Poa pratensis; assembly: GCA_947311845.1. NCBI lineage: Eukaryota > Viridiplantae > Streptophyta > Magnoliopsida > Poales > Poaceae > Poa > Poa pratensis. Next base: position 43,291,835 of record CAMZMU010000047.1, read on the forward strand.
ATGAACCGTTTTGCAGGTACAACAATCCATTTTGCTCTCTAGGGATCACGTCTTCTTTTGCTCTTAGAGGCGTGGAGGCCATGTTCTTGATAATCGCAGCAGATAGATCAAACTCAGCTTTGTACTTGGAGCAGCTGGCCTCGATCCACTGCTCTGCAAGGCTCGTTGATACATTGTCTTGGCTGTCCCTCTCATGTTCTTCAATCGCTGGCCTTATCTCGTCGTACAGGGCATCGATTTCAGCAGCTGCCTGCTTCTTCACTTCCTGCAATATTTGAATCATAAAAAAACATTGTGACCATGCGAAATCAGTAGGCCTGTAGTTTTCAAGAGAAGGGGTTGCAGTTTGTTTTTACATCGCAGTATAATATCTCCTCGCGTGCCTCGGCAGATGCTAACCGGTCACAAATATCTGCAACATTCAGTTGCTTGCGCAGCCCACGCTTAGCTTTTCCACCACGGAATCTGGGTTCGGATCTCACCGGGACCAATTCGGTGTGATGGTTGTTTTTCTGGGGAGAGATTTGATGCTCGAGCTTTGCTATTTTGTGGGTCGAATTTTGCAGAGTGTCGTCAGCATATTGTGCACCAGATTCAGTTGATCCATTTGCACTAAAATCCACCATTGGAATTGCTCTCAGTGGTTCAATAGTCATTGGTGTGAGTTCATCTGAACTTGCCATCAGTGGTTCAACACTCATTGGTGTGAGTTCGTCTGAGCTTGCCATCAATGGTTCAACAGTGATTGGCCTGAAGTCGTTTGAGCTTGCAATCTCAGGATACTCAGTGCTCTGGACTGTGTTGCTGTTGCTTTCTTGGGTACTTGGCTTATCTTCTGCTAAAAGGATGTCCCTTGGAATGCTTGTGGGTGCGTCATCAGCAGAGTCATAAAGAGGGATATTCTCAACAGAAAACCTGCAGGTTAAGATGTGAAGTATTTGCTGCTTAACTGGTGTTCAGAATTGTTATATCCATCAATATTTAGCACGTCTATGGGGAATTCTCGGATCATGTTCTATGTGAATACTGCCCTGAAGAGACCCTCCTACACTTAGTTTTTGAATGCAGTTTCAGTTAGAGTTTCTGGTGAGCAGCTGGGTTGGAATGAGATCATCCCACCTCAATTAATAGTTGAAGGGATGTTTAAAACTTATTTTGCACTCATCATGCATAGAACTAGGCCTAGCCTCAAGGAAGGCATGCAAAGTCTTGGCTTGATGCTTAATAAACAGTTTCCGATTATCATGCAATATCCACTGTAATCCCATCTTGTACATACTTCACTCATGTACAAAAATTTAAAATGTGCAGTAGGAGTCTTCGCTACTGTTTTTCGCTCAAGAAAAATATTTTAGCACTTCAAGCAATAAACATTTACTTATCAGGACAGGTTTATCTTAATTCGTGGGAAATGTTTATTGTGACACAGAATCGTCTAATTAGCAAAGTTAATCAGGTATAACCTCTTTCTCAGTGGCTCGGGTCATTTGATCAAACTAGATTTTAGTTAGCAAAAAGCCCGCTAAGTAAAATTAAAGCTTCTCGTCAAGGATATGCCAGTCAAATTCCAACGGTATGTCAACTTTTATTCTGTATGGCAGGCTAACATAGAAGATACAAGCACAAGCGGTCAAGCGTACCTGTCATCATCATCTTCCCAGAGGTATGTGGCCTCCTAAAACATGGCAGACAATAAACATGTATTATGCAAGTATTAGACACTCCATATATTAGCTTTAAAAGAGGATGCATCAATGACCGGAAATAAAGAGGACCTAATAATGAAACAAAACTGGTTCATTACACAAAATTAACAATAATGAAGTGAGTATCTCTTAATTACAATAAATCTTCCAATAAGAGGACAGATGAAGCAACACACAAGAGTGGTGCCAGCAGACATGCATAAGCGGCAAACCAAAGAGCTATCAATACTTTTGTTCTGCAGTGTAATCAGGCAAATGGAGACAAGGGATAAACTCTACAGTAAATGACCGCAACTTTAACTGGAAGTCCAGAAAGATACGAGTGGTTTCTTCTGTCAAACTTTAGTGTCGGAAGCCAAACATGAAATAGGATCTTCTCTTAAGTTAATGAGATATATAACAGCATACTTGTTTCACCCACCTGGAAACCACGTGATTTAGCCCCAAGAAACCCTGAACAACTGGCAGCTCCACAGAGGCACCGGACCATCGCACCACCAAACCACTCAAAGTTATAGTCATAGGACAATTCCATTCCGATAGGAATATCTTGTTTTGCAAATATGCCAACTCTTACTTCCCCGAGGACATTCCATTTCCTTGTCTCACAGTTCGGTTGGCTGCATGTTCCATAACAGGCTGCTAGATTAGATACTTAAAATGCAAAAGCAGCGAAAAATCTGATGAACAAGTAAATTAAATAAAAGAAATAAAATATATGTAAGGACTTGTGTTTGCTACAAACATACCACGAATGGTTGATAAATCTGGCTAGACTCCCTTTCTTTGTTGCATCAATAGATTCATCAGCATTGAGGTAAATAATATAAGCCTCCGTTAAACCTAATGGGAAGGGCACACAAATATTATAGCAAGCAAGAGGCACCACAATTCTAATATGGGAAAAGGTCTACTATCTGCATACCCTGGTCTTCATATGTTTGAGATCTCCGCTTGGCTACCTTTGATGATATTACTTCTCCACAGTATTCAATAACAAAATCTCCAGACTACAAATACCATTAAGGCAACAATTAGTTACAGAAGCATATATACTTGAATGTGCAGAATACACATCAAGATAAATGTAGTCACCGTAATATTCTCATCAGCCACAAGACCCCATCCACGCCCTTCAGTTTTTACCAATCTTGTCCTAGCGTATTGACATTTCTGAAATCGCTGCTAACATGAAAATTGATCAAATGACAACAAGATTACAAGTAAACTGGAAAATAAGGACTGGTATATAAAACACATCCTAGAATTAACTTAACACAAATTAAAAAGACGAGGAACGTGGGGATTATAATTGGGTATCAGGAATTGATACTAGTTATACTACATAAATTTCAACAGATTTGAGCGACACTTGAAAGTTTTCGATCTAATACTCATAATATGACAGCTGAAGGCACAAAGTGTACCTTTCGTAATATAAAAAACAGGAAAATAAGTAGTATATATTAATTCATCATTCTATAGGGCTACAATAACCAGATCATATTAGGTCTGACTACAATTAGAAAGAATCCTTAGACAACTAAGTACGACTTCAACTAAAGTAAGAATGTGCACAGACATTGTTTTCCTTCTTGTCGACAGATCCATGCAAATAATCAAGAATCAGGGTTAAAGAAATTAACCAAAAAAAATAGACAATGATGTCACCAATATGCAACAACTAAACAACAAAAAGCTAACCTGGTTCTTACAATATACACCACAGCGACAGTACCCAGGAGTGCACTCAGTGTTAGTCGAGACATTCCAGCACCTCTCCCCACACGCGCTGTCTGGATCCATCAGATCGTACTGGCACTCGCATACAGCTATGTCCTCTCCTTCTGCCGCTTGTGCCTTCAAGCAGTAATACACAACAATGAGATTTGCATTACAATCTAAAGCTGCAAAGCCCAATGCTTCCGGCAGCAGTGGGTAGATAGGAAAAGAAAGTACAGAGAACAAAACCACCAACCTTCTATACGAGAAATCATTAGTCTCGATATAAATGTATGGCGGTGGCTCAACGCGCTCTTCCTCCTGAAAGTGAAACTCGACGAGTTCAGTGCAAATATATCAAAATTGCTACAAGCGCGTTCATGGAGGAGTCTACAAATGCGTTTTTAAGCGGCAGGAGTTACCATTTGCGGTGCCAGATCTTGGCCGGTGGAACAAGAAGACGGCAACCTGGAAAGTAGGGGAACTGATCAACTGAGGCTACAATTTAGCATGTTACAGTGGTGGACGAGGAGTTTCTTAAGATGAAGAAAATCTGCGAGCGACTTGTGTAATCGCGTCGCGCCCGGTAAGGCAATGTGGGTTGAAGTTGGGGAAAAGCAGGACTAGGGCGTACCAGGACGTCTGGATCAAAAGTAGAGGAGGGGGTCGTGGGGGAGTCGGAGCAGCCCGTCAGCTTCTTCCAGTCCTTCGCGTTCAATCAGCGTCCCCGCCGCGTCCGATCTCCTGCCGCCGCCTTCTTCCAACACCGCAGAGTCCTAGGCCCGACGTGGGAGGCTTGCTCCGCCCACCGCCGAGACGAGCGACGAAGCCCTGCCGCCGGAAGGTGCCCGGACGCCTCTGCCCCGCTCTAGAATAGGCAGCAGCAGAGAGGGACTCCGGCGAGGTAGACGGTGAGGGAGGGCGGCGCGGTGAGGGAGGAGGTCAGGAGGGCGGCGCACCGCCGCAAGGGTCACGTGCAGCTGCGGCTGCGAGCCTGCTTGTAAATGAAAGCGTACTGCGCTTACTCGACTACAATACGTTATTGTGTTCTGCGCCACAGGTTTTAGCCTAGATCTGGAATAACTGGCACAACTTTTTTCGTAAAAACGCTCTTAATCTGGCTTGTATTGTGTACCCACTACCCAGGCTCTCATTTGTGTCGTAAGCTAGGGTTTCCCCAGTGAAAAATGCTTCCAATCTGTCGACCGATCGAGGGCGAGCGATCGGTTGCCTCGCTCCGCTCGCGGCGGGCCGTCCGCTGTCCACGCCTCTTGCCTGCTGCCCGATGGCCTAGAGGGGGACCACCACGTCCTGCCGCGCTGCCTCCTAGCCCCGCCCCTCCCTGCCTACTCCTTTGCTGCTCCATGGAAGCCCTATCTCGAGCTCAACAATGGCCATGGCCGGCAAGCTTCAAAATTAGCCTAGAGGGGGACCACCATGTCCTGCCGTGCTGCCTCCTAGCCCCGCCCCCTCCCTGCCTCCTCGCTGCCTCCTCCCTTGCTGCTCCATGGAAGCCCTATCTCGAGCTCAACAATGGCCATGGCCGGCAAGCTTCAAAATTAAATGTTACCTACTGTTTTTGAGCCTAGATGGATGAGGGAATCACAGGGAACGGGTACGAGGTCGCCTTCTCCAGAGCCGAGGGGACTCCGGCGAGCTGGATTCGCGACCGGCGATGCCTAATCGGCGAGATTGGGTCCATCATATACATGTTTTTCGTGTGCAATTTTCAATGTTGCATACGCTAGTTAATGTTGTAACAAATGCGCATGAGTTTTGTAGCGCAAGAACACACGAGATGTTGCAATGGTTAGTTGGGTGTCTGACACAAGTTTTGTTCACCCCAGATTATTCGATGTTGCATAGATTATTTAAAAATGTAGCAAACACATATGAATTTTGTTGATGAAGTAGACGACATATGTTGCAAAAGATTGATATAAGTTTCGTCTTCTCTCGGATTTTCAACGATTTTTTACTTGTTTTTAAAATGTTGCAAATACATTATTGTTTTGTTGTAATCGATTGTATTTTTTGTTGAAATAGTTGGTGATTTTTGTTGTCAATCAATCTGTAGCAAAACTAAATGTTGTTACCCAATTTTCCATTCCTACAAACATATAATTTTTGTTGTAATAGTTTGTGATTTTTGTTGAATATGTTGTCGATTTTGTTGGGCATCAACCTGCAGCAAAAAATATTATTTAACCACTTATTTTTTGTAGAACTACTTTTTGAATGTTCATGTACATTTTTCTGTACGCGAAGGTGACGATTTATGTTGCAATACTCTGTGCTATAGGGTAATTACCAGAATGGCATATGGGTGTAAATAACAGCAAAGTTAGGGGCAACGGGATGTACCCTTTCGTTTTTAAGTGGATAGGCTCAGGACTGCGGGTTGATCTCTCAAAAGCTGAGGGGCTATAATGCAAAGTGCGCTACGACTGAATATGCGCGTTGGATGTTGATCTAACGATGCCGAGGACGGCCGATTTTAAGCTCCGCATCGTCCGACCGACGCGTAGCGTTCGCCTTCCCCAGTTCATATATCCAGACATTTATGTTCGTAGAAAAAGTTTCACCGAAAAAAATATTTTTGGCAGCCTGTATAAAAATCAAAAAATGTCTCGTGAAAAACCATTATGGAACACCGTAATTTGGTTTTTTTACATAGTCCACGAAAAATGTTCTCATGAAATTTTGTGTGCAAACATAAATATTTGTATGTACACACCAGATTTTTGTTTGCAATTTTTCTACATTTTAAAATGAGATTTTTGATTAATGGGTGCATCTGCACATATGAGTCAAATTAGATTGCCGGCTACATAGTTGACTTTCTAAAAAGGCGCGAATACATGGATGCATTTCGTCGCAACATTAGAACTCAACTCGAAAATAATACAACAACAAATTTCAGACTTTTGTTGCCGAAATTCAAAATTAGCAATAACTTTCTAAAACAATTCAAGTTTGAACTTTGCCTCCTCGAATTTGGCAATTCATCTGAATTCCATTACTTCGTCGAGCCCCTTTCACCATTCTCTCGCTCCGGTGTTTGCTTGGGACCAAGATAATGGCACCGGGCATACAACATGTTGCACGTTAAGTACAAATTTGATACAACAACTTGAAAATTGAGATGAACCAGAGCAATAAATTGTAGAAAAAAGTCCAAAATTAACCTTGAACTTGTAGGGTTTAGTTAAATGGAACCTCAAACTTGCAATCCCGAAATCGGCACACCAAACTCTCGAATCCCGATCTATTTTAAACTTGGAGCCATTTGACTTGGAATTTCACTGACGTGGATGGTCAATTCAGGTTGTTGACTTGATCCAACGTGGCAGCCAGTCTCACTGACAAATGGTCCCACCTGTCATATCCATCTTCTTTCCAAGTCTCTTCACAATCACTCCCAAATAGATCCCCTTCTCCATTTAATCTCACTCTCGTTAAAGATGCATGTGGGATGGGACTGGGACGCCCGCTCCCACCAAAACTGTTGACCCCACTTATTCCGTTGTCCCACCTTCCAATTATCCCACAATCGAAAATGTTACTGGGCTTATACGGGATGTCCCACTTGTCCCACTAAAATCCACCAGCAGCTCGATCGTTCCCTGCGCGCCGCCCACGCTGGTGCCAACAGTAAGTCGGCGACGCACGCGTCGGTGTCCTTCCTGCGCTCCGGCCACCGCCGCCCCCGCCTCACCCACGCGTCCTTCCTTTGCTCCGGCTACCGCCTCACCCGCGCCTCCTTCCTCCGCTCCGGCCACCGCCGCCCCCGCCTCGCCCACGCCTCCTTCTTCCTAAGCTCCGGCCACCGCCGCCCCCGCCTCGCCCGCGCCTCCTTCCTCCACTCCGGCCACCGTCTCGCCGTAGCCGGACTCGTGCGTCGCCGGAGCCATGGGAGAAGCGGAAGCCAAGGGAGAAGCGGGCCTGTGCAGGAGCATCTCGCCGGTGCCAAGGGAGAAGCGGAAGCCGTCAAGCCTCACAGGCGCCATGGGAGAAGCGAAAGCCGTCGGCAAGATGCTCCTCGCCTCCTCCCCCCTCATCCGGCCGAACGGCAGCGCTTGCTCCTCCGGCTCTTGCATAGGCCCGCCGCCGCCGTTCCGCCGCTCCGCGCCGGCCAGCCTCCTCGCCTGCTCCGCGCGGCCGCGGCGCGCGCCTCTCGTTGTGGCCCAGTGCGCCGGCGCGGAAATAGCAGGCGTCGCCGGCGCGGAAACCTCCGATGCCTACCCGCTCCAGGACGACGGCGTGGAGGTGGCAGCTCTCCGGTGTGGCCAAGAAATTCATGAAGGGGGCGAGGGGATGGAGGCGGAGGCGACGGCCTCCGCTCGGTCGGTCGAACGAGATTGACTCTGGCTCTGAGATCTGAAATAGGGCTATGCACCGGCGGGTACATGGGCTTCCGTTGGGCTAAACTGGACTCGTCCCACCTCACCCGTACCGGATTAGTGGACTCCTAAATCGGGACAGATGGGTCAGTTACGGTGGGATGGGAGACGGGACAAGTGGCGTGCCCATCCCACTTGAAATCCTAACTCTCGTTAGCTCTCGTTATCTAGTGCGTGACTGCCATCGGAATAAATCTACTAAAGCCAGCTTTGTAATAGTAGCCGTACGTACCTAGCTAGCTTCCGATCAAATCAATCAGCATCTTACCTAGCGTGTGGTGTGGGCATGGCGGCGGGAGTCAGCTCGAGCTAGGCCCTGGTGGAGGAGCGTGCAGCTAGCGGTAGCGCATGGCAGAGAGGTGGACCACAACCTGGGATGTAGTTCCCCATGGCGACCCGGCGACCGAAATCACAGGCAGCGACAGCGTGCCGCGGCGGACACGGTGTGTGCGTGCTGCCGGGACCTCGCCGCGCATCTGTCGTTGCATCCGAGACCTCGCCGCGGCGGATGAGTGCAGCTGGGACCTCGCCGGCCGTTGGAGGAGATTCAGGAATATTAGAACGGCCGGGGGAGGGGATGAATATGACAGGTAGGTCCACGTTGTCAGTGAGACTGATAGTAGCCTGGTCGGGATTGTTGCTTTCCCGGTATGCCAAACGGCTCTAAAGTTTAAAATAGACCGGGATTCGAGAGTTCGGTGTGCCGATTTCGGGGATTGCAAGTTCGAGGTTCGATTTAGCTAAGCCCTACAAATTCAAGGTTTGTTTTGGACTTTTTCCTAAATTGTAGGTGATGCAAATTTGGTCCAATACGTTCCCGTACTTGCATGCGGCACTGTTATTTTTCTTTCGAGAACCTCCCTATTGTGACCATCACCCCTCTTCTAGCGAGGACTGAGCTTCAGTGACTTTGCCAGAGACAAAGTCACGTGACTTTGAGTCACTGACATGTGGCCCCTACACACGGTGGGCCCCACTGGTCAGTGTGTGGGCCCCACTGGTCAGTGAGACAAAGTCACATGACTTTGTCTCTGGCAAAGTCACTGAAGCTCAGTCCTAGCACCTCCGTGGCGTCCAGGATGTCGGCACCGGCGCGTGTGAAGAAGCCCGCGTTGATGCAGCTCCGGCGTCATCATGGAAACAACCAGGTAGAGGTAGCACTACCCGTATCCGTATACTCCCCGTGAATACCAAACGGATAACAATACTTATATCCTTACAGTGTGCAAGCCTGACCAAAACCAAAAGCTTTGCTGGTCGATCGTGGTCTCGTGGATTAAATGTGCCAAGGATTAGAGCAAACAACCTCGTCACGACAACTCCCATCTTTTTCCTTTTTTGGGAAACTTCGCTGAGGCCCGTGACTCCTGTCTCCTAGCCCTAGACAGTCAACGTATGGCTTTGAACAGGGCAGCTGCTTGGAAATGGATTATCCCTCCGCCGCGTATCCGGAATGGAACGGATGCACCTAGACGCGCGCTGGTGGCTTCCTCGAAGGGCAACGAGAACCGATTTTGTGGGACCCTAGACCAAAAACATACTCCTCTTTTCAGATGTTTTAGCGTTTGTCTACAAACATGTTTTAGTGTGTATATCTGCTCATAGGGTAGGGTGTGCGTGCGTACGTTCACAGTCGTCAGCTCTCGTGTTACATAGAGTCTCTCGGATGAACACTACAGTCGAGAAGAAAATGCTACTCCGTCGCTAAATCGGATATATCTAGACATGATTTAGTACTAGATACATCTGAATTCGGCAAAATTCAATATAGATGGGAGGGCTCATAGGTCTAGATGCACCCACTGTTTAAAAAACATTTTTTAAATGTCAAAAATTCTAAATATTTTTTTGGATATACTACATTATATTTTATTTTAGTATAAAAAGTTTCGTGAAGAAAAGACATTTTTTGTGTGCTGTGCAAAAAAAGACAAATCGGGGGTTTTCAAAATGACTTGTACGCGATTTTTTTTGTCTTTTTACACATGTCACAAAAAAATGTCTTTTCTTCGCTTAACTTTTTGTGCTAACATAAAATGTCATGATATATATCCAAAATTTTGTTTGAAATTTATTGACATTTTGAAAAAATAAAAATATTTTACATAAAGGGTGCATCGGCACCCGTGACCCGAAACGCCCTGTCTTGGGAGGGAGTAGTTTTTCTCTTATAGTCTGGTACTATAGAATGGAGGTATCCATCGTTAACATTTTTTTAACGCAGAAAAATCCCAAAGGATCTAGGTTCTACATTAATCAGGTGGTGGATACACTTTTACATAAAGGATCTCAACAAAAAAAAATTACAAAAAGATCTTTGACTTTTACAAACAACGACCTATAAACATCGTGAAAGCTCGATGAACTCCTCGTAAACCGACGTCGTTTGATCCAAATCGTGGGAATATGATTTGTTTCCCTTATGATTGCAGTCCTTCATTTTTCTACAAAATCCAATATGTGTGGAGAGATCGTAGAGAATCCCCTCAACACAACTTGTATAGAAGAATAAGGCACCAAGGATGCAACCATGGAGTGTCAACCCTCACAAATCGGCTAAATACCTAGGCGAGGCATGGAAAAGACATAAGTTAGGTTCCCTTCATTCACTTATCTGATTCAACCGGGTCCAACCGTACGGAGCTAGCTACAGCTCTTTAGTTCTTAAAGAACCGGTATTTTATACTATCATGTTTAACCCGTTTTAAAGGGTTAATTCATGACATCTCGCAACATTGGGATGGTTGGGCAAACCTTTCATTTCCAACAACCCTGCCATATCGGATTATTCATTATTTGCGGTAACTTTCGGACCCATGTCATCACCCCTTTGATATTGCGTAGATGTTGCGGCTAGCTCCTTACACCAACCTTGTTGCTTGCGTTGTCAGCAGAAATAATAGAAATAATGTTGATAAAATGCTATATGGTTCCAGGATCGATCATGTGAGTAGTTGAAGATTGTAATCCTCGATAGACATTGCTTACAAGTCAAGACGGAAATGGTTGTTTGTGGAAAAGGGGCAATTCTATTAAGTCACACAGTAATGCAAATACATAAGTTTTATCCTTCCTCTTTCATTTAATACATCTTTTGTTGAGCCGCTTAGTTAGAGTGTTGACCCTTATAGATATAAACATTTGAAATATCCCGAAAAGTTCTTGGACATGTTTTCTTTTAAAATTAGTACGTATTCCGATAGGAACTAAAAACACGAAAAATTTGGGACACCCCCTTTGGATAGCGTACACGGAATAATCACAACCCTTTTAAGAATGAAGAGAGATAGTGGTTTTGGAGTTAAAGAGGTGGTGCATTGGACTTTTCAACAAAAACTAAAATAAGCTTTGAATTTATGTTGTGTTTCCCATGTTATTGACGATGTAATAACGCATTTGTTAGAAATTTGACAATCTTAAGAGTGTTTTTTGAGATCGTTAATACTTTGTCTCTAGACAAAAGCCCACACTCTTCTCCAAGGTCAAACCTATTTAAGTTTGAGCAACCTTAGAGAAAAAATGTCAGCATCTACAATATGCAAGCAATATTATGAAAACATATTCAATGTAGATTTGGTGCTATTGATTTGGTTTTATAGATGGTGTTTTTTTTTATATATTTGTTCAAACTTAAATATGTTTGACTTTAAACAAGAGTAAGTGACTTTGTTTGCCATGAGTAATGTTGAATATATAAACAATTTAGCAGTAGATTTAATCCACAAAAATAGTAAACATGAAATGACTAGAATAATCAGAATTAAACTAATCATGCGATCTACTAAAACCGTAGACAAGACGAACGAATCTAGAGCAACTACCACAAGCAGGTACTCTAGCAGCATATCGAACAAGAAGATGAAGAGGACATACGTTGCAGAAGCAGCGGCCCCGGTGTCGCCCATGTCGTCGATGAAGAGGTTGGCGATGTCGGGGAAGAAGTCGTCGTTGGGGAAGAACTCGAAGCCAGCAGTCGCGCGAGTGCGCTCCCCAAAAACCTGATCGCCCCTCTCCCGTACAGGATCACAAGAGGCGGGGTTCCGGAGGCCTGCTGTCCCTTCAACCGGTGCACGCCGGAAGACGGGATGGAGAAGACTTGGAAGACGGCGGCGCAAGGTTCTGGAACTAGGGCGGCGAGCGACCATGTGTTGCGTATATGGCGGCTAGGGTTCGCCCAAGCAATATATAGAGCGGTCGGGTAGGACGTGGGCTGCAGCCCACGATTGAGTCGGTAACGCCTCCACCAAACGGAAACGGCAAAACAATTAACGCGTCCGTTAATTATTAATTAATGACTCAATAAATTTCCCGGACTGCAAAAATATAAGCTCGGCTCGGCGAGATTCCCGCAACCCGCGGCGTGTCGTGACGAGACGGACGGACGGCGGCGGAGGAGGAGGAGTGCGCACGAGAGAGCCTTCCTGTTCTCACATGCTTACCAAGTGCTAGCACAGCTCACTATATAAAGTGGTGCAGCACTCTCTTAGCTAGCAGTATGGGACTAAAGGTTGCTTTCACGTACACATACAGCCAGCCAAATAAATGGGCCAAATGGGAATTTCGAATTTAGTAGTTGGGCTTTTCAGGCTGTGGCCCAAGTACAGCCCAACACCAAAATTCCAGCAATCCCCCACAAAGTCTCATTGGCACATCATACCACGTTTGTTCCAAAACATTGTTTTATATACCGGTGTTTAGTGGAGACTGTTAAGTTGAACACCACTTAGAACTATGCTACACTAGACCGCAACTTGAATAGTGGACTATGCCTTGAACTACAAGTTTGCTGCAAATCTAGTTTCACAAATCCTTTACCGATACTGGGCTACCGCAAGGCTTCCCCGCGGTGGAGCTTATACGTCATACTCCGAGACCTTTCATGAGTTTACTAAAGAGCACCCAACTCTCACGGACTGCGACGTTTAACAGTCAGACTCATATAGGTGTATTCCTCAAGAGATGTTCTGCAGGGCAACATCTCCGCTTATAAAAGTAAGCCGCTTGGAACACATTAAGATATATAAATATCAACCTGCCATGCAGATCAGGAGAGTATTGCATCTATACGGAGTGGATGGTAAAATATAAGGATACTCTCCTCTCAGCTGTCCAACAGCTTGTCACCCACTTCTAATTCACGGGATCTCCGATCACATAGAGTGGTTTACCACTGTGGACAACTCATACCGTGGGTCTCAAACCCATCTCCCTCGATGCACTATCTATCACATTACGTGATAAACCCTTTGTGAAGGGATCTGCCAAATTCTTAGACGTTTGGATATAATCCAACGCAATGACTCCGGAGTTCTTTAATTTTCGGACAGATTTCAATCTCCTCTTCACATGCCTTGATGACTTCATATTATCCTTAGAACTTTTAATCTTGTGAATCACAGTTTGATTATCACAGTTCATAAGGATAGCGGGTATTGGTTTTTCAACCACAGGTAAGTCCATCAAAAGCTCTCGAAGCCACTCTGCTTCAACAGTGGCTGTGTCTAATGCTGTGAGTTCTGCTTCCATAGTTGACCTCGTTAAGATGGTCTGCTTGCAAGACTTCCAGGAAACAGCTCCACCACCGAGTGTAAACACATAACCACTCGTGGCCTTAATCTCATCAGCATCAGATATCCAATTGGAATCACTATAACCCTCCAGTACCCTTGGATACCCGGAGTAGTGAATTCCATAGCTCGCAGTGCCTTTTAAATAACGCATAACTCTCTCGAGCGCATGCCAATGATCATCTCCCGGATTAGAAACAAACCGGCTCAACTTGCTTACAGCAAAAGAGATGTCAGGCCTCGTGGCACAAGCCAAATACATAAGCGAGCCAATAATCTGAGAATATCTCAGTTGATCTCTAGCAGTCTGCTGGTTCTTTCGAAGCAACACACTAGGATCATATGGTGTCGAGAGGGTTTACAGTCGTCATACCCGAAACGACTTAATACCTTTTCCACATAGTGAGACTGAAGCAGTGTAATCCCACCATCACCATCTCGCAGCAGCTTGATGTTCAAGATAACATCAGCTACTCCTAGATCCTTCATCTCAAAACAACGAGATAAGAAATCCTTAACCTCCTTGATTAAATCAAGATTGGTTCCAAAGATCAGTATGTCATCGACATACAGACAGAGAATAACTCCCTCGCCCCCACCATAGCGATAGTACACACATTGTCAGATTCATTTACAATGAAACCTGCAGCAGTCAAAGTTCTCTCAAACTTTTCATGCCATTGCTTAGGAGCTTGCTTTAGGCCATATAAAGACTTCAACAACTTGCACACCTTTCCTTCCTGACCAGGTACTACAAAACCATCAGGCTGATCCATGTAAATTTCCTCGTCTAACTCTCCATTTAGGAAAGCTGTCTTCACGTCCATTTGATGAACGAGAAGCCCATGCGAGGCAGCCAATGAAAGTAGCACTCGAATCGTGGTCAGTCTAGCCACAGGTGAGTAAGTATCAAAAAGTCTTCACCTTCTTTCTGGGTATAACCCTTGGCCACAAGTCGTGCCTTGTACTTCTCAATAGTACCATCAGGCCTAAGCTTTTTCTTGAACACCCACTTACATCCTACAGGTTTGCACCCATAAGGACGATCAGTGATTTCCCAGGTTCCGTTAGCTAAGATGGAATCCATCTCACTACGGACAGCTTCCTTCCAGTAGTCAGCATCAAGAGATGCATAGGCTTCTGAAATGGTACTGGGTGTGTCATCCACAAGGTACACAATGAAATCATCACCAAAGGATTTTGCAATCCTCTGTCTCTTGCTCCTAATAGGAACTTCATTGTCATCCTCCACAGAATTATCAGTGTGTTCTATCGAAGTGGTGGGATCAGGAATATCAACCAATTCCTGACTAGATGTATTAGGTATCTCCTGATTTGATGAGCTAGGCATATCCTTCATCGGAAAGATTTCCTCAAAGAAAGTCGCATCTCTCGACTCTAAAATTGTACCAACGTGAACGTCGGGTACCTCAGATTTTACCACCAAAACTCTATAGCCAACGCTATGAAAAGCATAGCCCAGAAGAACACAATCCACAGTTTTTGGTCCAAGCTTGCGCTTCTTGGGAATTGGTATATTGACTTTCGCCAAACAACCCCAAGTTCGAAAGTAAGAGAGTCTCGTATTTTTCCTTTCCCATTCCTCAAAAGGAGAAACAGTTTTCGTTTTCATGGGAACTCGGTTTAGGACATGACAAGCTGTCAACAAAGCCTCCCCCCACCATGCCTTGGAGAGACCCGAAGTGTCTAACATGGCGTTAACCAAATCAGTTAGAGTTCGGTTCTTTCTTTCGGCCACCCCATTTGACTGAGGCGAGTAGGGAGGCGTCCTCTCATGGATTATACCGTGTTCCGCACAAAACAAATCAAACTCATTGGAAAAATACTCTCCACCACGGTCGGACCTCAATCGTTTAATTTTCCGATCAAGTTGGTTCTCTGCTTCAGCTTTATAGATTTTGAAGTAGTTAAAAGCCTCATCTTTTGATTTCAGAAGATACACATAACAGTATCTAGTGGAGTCATCAATAAGCGTCATGAAATATTTCTTTCCGCCTTTTGTCAACACACCATTCATCTCGCAAAGATCAGAATGTATAAGTTCCAGTGGTGCCAAGTCTCTTGCCTCCGCAGTCATATGGGACTTGCGAGGTTGCTTAGCTTGCACACATACTTGACACTTGGAACCTTTGACAGTAGTGAATTTCGGAATTAAATCCAAACTAGCTAGCCGCGTCATGGCACCAAAGTTAATATGACAAAGTCGTGAATGCCAGATATTATGCTCAATTTCACGACAAATATTATTAATAACTTTAGTACAAAAGTCTGACAAGGAGAGGCGGAACAAGCCTCCGCACTCATAGCCTTTACCAACAAATTGTCCATACTTGGAAATTACAACTTTATTGGACTCGAAAACCAACTTATAACCATCTCGACACAGAAGTGATCCGCTGACGAGATTCTTATTGATGGAGGGCACATGATGAACGTTCTTCAGGCGCACGGTCTTCCCCGAAGTAAACTTCAGATCGACCGTACCAACACCACGAACAGAAGCATGTGAATTGTTCCCCATCAGCACGGGGGAAGTCCCTGTGATCTGGTAAGAAGAGAACATCGAGGCATCAGCACAAACATGTACATTAGCACCAGTGTCAATCAACCAGTCAGGAGAATGACAAACTGAAAGGATGGTGGGAAATATTCCGTACCCAGATTCCTTCATATCGGTGTCACCAATAACAACATTGGCAGTCTTGCCTTTGTTCTCAGATCCGCGCAGCTCATGGCGGTTGGGACATCGAGGTGCCCAGTGCTCCGGATCACCACATACATGGCATGATCCTTTCCTCGGTTTGTTGTTCTTTTGAAGTTGGTAGGCTGTGACGGTTTGAACCGTCCATCAGACTTGCCTTTACCCCCAGAGTTACCCTTGTTAAATTTGGACTTGTGGGGCGGCTGGTAGTTCTTCTTCTGTACCACATGGGCACTAGAACCAGCCTCGGCAACTCGAGCACGTGTATCCTTCGCTCTCGCCTTCTCTTCCACATCAAGCGACCCAATGAGATCCGAAACGGAAAACTCTTGTCTCTTGTGTTTCAGAGAAGTAGCAAAGTTGCTCCATGAAGATGGAAGCTTGGCGATAATGCCACCGGCGACAAACTTGTCCGGTAAGTTACACTTGAAGTGCTCAAGTTCCTTTGCGAGCGACTGTATCTCATGAGCCTGTTGTACAACAGAACGCTCATCAGTCATCTTGTAGTCATAGAATTGCTCCATGACGTACAACTCGCTGCCCGCGTCCGAGGCCCCAAATTTGGCCTCGAGCGCATCCCACATGCCCTTGCCAGTGTCAAAGGACATATACGAATCCACGATGGAATCGTCAAGGATACTCAGAAGGGCACTCTTAAACAGAGTATCGAGCTTCTCAAAAGCTTCCTGTTGTTCAGGATTAAGCTCGCCCTCAGGTTTGCCTTTGGTGGCGGCATAGCAGTTACTGTTCTGAAACCAGTAAACTGCTCTCATGCGCCACCGTTTGTACAGGACACCTTTGAAGGGAAACGGCTTCGTCGACGCGAGAAAGCCAGGCGATACAAATTGCCTATAATCAGGTTTTTGGATTGTTGAATATATAAGCAATTTAGCAGTAGATTTAATCCACAAAATAGTAAACATGAATGACTAGAATAATCAGAATTAAACTAATCATGCGATCTACTAAAACCGTAGACAAGACGAACGAATCTAGAGCAACTACCACAAGCAGGAACTCTAGCAGCATATCGAACAAGAAGATGAAGAGGACATACGTTGCAGCAGCAGCGGCCCCGGTGTCGCCCATGTCGTCGATGAAGAGGTTGGCGATGTCGGGGAAGAAGTCGTCGTTGGGGAAGAACTCGAAGCCAGCAGTCGCGCGAGTGCGCTCCCCAAAAACCTGATCGCCCCTCTCCCGTACAGGATCACAAGAGGCGGGGTTCCGGAGGCCTGCTGTCCCTTCAACCGGTGCACGCCGGAAGACGGGATGGAGAAGACTTGGAAGACGGCGGCGCAAGGTTCTGGAACTAGGGCGGCGAGCGACCATGTGTTGCGTATATGGCGGCTAGGGTTCGCCCAAGCAATATATAGAGCGGTCGGGTAGGACGTGGGTTGCAGCCCACGGTTGAGTCGGTAACGCCTCCACCAAACGGAAACCCGCGGCGTGTCGTGACGAGACGGACGGACGGCGGCGGAGGAGGAGGAGTGCGCACGAGAGAGCCTTCCTGTTCTCACATGCTTACCAAGTGCTAGCACAGCTCACTATATAAGTGGTGCAACACTCTCTTAGCTAGCAGTATGGGACTAAAGGTTGCTTTCACGTACACATACAGCCAGCCAAATAAATGGGCCAAATGGGAATTTCGAATTTAGTAGTTGGGCTTTTCAGGCTGTGGCCCAAGTACAGCCCAACACCAAAATTCCAGCAAGTAAATGACCTTGTATATATTGACGGAGGGAGTATTCTTTACTTGTTTTTTTTTGCTTGATATAGAAAAATTCACTTTTTTTGCGCGAAAGAAACCAGAAATAGCCCTTGAATGCAAGGATGAGCCACTGTGGCGTCTAGCAGTGTATACCTCCTACCTGTGTCATAGCTCATAGAGGTCCAACGCGTTAAATACGCGTTAATTTGTTTGTCGCGCCGAATTCCGGCCCAGGAGAAGGCGCCAATGATTGCGTTCAGCTTGCTGACCGTATTCTCTATCTTGCCTGGGTCACCTTCTGACTTGTAGATGGGTCAAACACTCAAACTCAAGTCATACCGTGAAAAAACTGCCGAAGCAAAGAGCAAGGCTCCAAGACCGCCATGAACACGCGCTTCATCTTGCCAAGTCGGTTTCGCTTGTTGAAGGCAGAGACAGAGATGCATGCATGTCATGTCAGCAAATCCTTAGTGGCTAAGCAGCAGGTGCTTGCCCAAGTCGGTTTCGCTTGTTTATTATACTTGCATAATGCTGGCTAATTCGCATCGGCATTCGGGTAGAGAACCTTCGTTCCTTTAGGCTAATGGGTGTTTAATCTAAGCAATCGCTGGCTTAATCCGAATTTGCTTCGTCTGCTACTCTGCTGTGGATTGCTGTTTTGGATAATCTCTTCGAGGTTTTAAGGAAGACCACTATAAATAGGACTTCTCATGCTTGACCTGCGTAAGCTGATGTGCGTCAACACGTGTTGCCGCGATTGCGAACGAGACGAACAGAGCAATGCTGCCGCCGACAGCGAACGAGACGAACAGAGCAATGCTGCCGCCGACGTTTTCGGAGCAGTCTCAGGCGGCGGAGAATGCGGCGATCGTGTCGGCGCTCACGCACGTCATCGCCAGCGGCCGCGGCGGCTCGCCTCGGCCGGCACCGCCGCTGGTCATGCCGTTTCGCCAGGGCATCGGCGCGTCGACGTCGCACCCAGGAACGACGGAGGAGCAGGGGCGGAAGTACCGGGGCGTGAGGCGGCGGCCGTGGGGCAAGTGGGCGGCGGAGATCCGGGACCCGCAGAAGGCGGCGCGGGTGTGGCTTGGCACGTTCGCCACCGCCGAGGACGCGGCGCGCGCCTACGACGCCGCAGCGCTCCGCTTCCGCGGGAGCCGCGCCAAGCTCAACTTCCCCGAGCACGCCGCGGCCGCCGCCGCGCGTCGAGCCACGGACGCCGCGATGGCCGCGGCGGCGGCGTCCACGAAGCCGGCAGCGTTGCTGGAGTCGCAGCCGGAGCACGGAGGCGACGTCGTCGACTACCTGGAATACTCCAAGATCCTGGAGGGAGCAGCGGAGCCGAGCAACGCGGTGGGCTGGCACGTGGGCGCCAACGGGAACGCGAACGGCCGTTTCCTGGGTTCGTGGAGCATCGGGACGTCGCCCACGTCGTCGGGCTCCAGCGCCTCGCTCGTGAGCCAAGGGACCGCCTCCGCTCCTCTGTTTCAGTACGGTAGCGGCTTGAAGCAGAACAGTGATAGTTCGTACCAGGGTTAGCGAAGGTCAGCGCGGCCGTTTGACAAACGGAGGAGAAAAAAGAAGAAGAGAAGACCAAATTCGCAAAGAAGAAGAAGGAAGAGAAGACCATCGGAATTTATTTCCGGCCGTTCGATGAACGTCGTAGTTCATACGTCAGTGCCATCGTGCTCCTTCTTCCGGTGAAAGTGCTTTCTCCCGTTCTCCGGGTGCATGAGTACTCTATCCCACTTCAGAAAACGACATCTCTATTAGACTTGGATTTGATGAGCCCGATGATGAATTTGGGAGCAATCGCATTCATAAGTAAGCAACTGAGCGAAAATTTTGAGTATTTTTTGGTAGGAAAACATTCTAGTGACATGTAGTAGGTTCTTAGCTTTTCATTCATGTATCTGGCAATGTTACTAAAGCCAGATAATGTCCGCTTTACTGACAGTAGGATGATAAATCACCTGTCATGTAGGCATCTACTGTATTAGTTATCCATTTATTCATAATGATTATTACTCATTTCTATATACTCCCTCCGTTCACAAAAGGATGTCTCAACCTATCTCAAATTTGCATGTATCTACAAATCATGTCTAGATACATGCAAATTTGAGATAGGTTGAGACATCCTTTTGTGAACGGAGAGAGTAGAAAAAATGGTCACTTTTTTCCCCGGAAGTACCTTTATCAACTTAGGTCTTGTTTGGTTCAAAGGAAAAGTGGAGAAATAATGTAGCAATAGAAAACTTTCCTACGGTGGCACTATTCATCCGTTTGGTTTAGGGAATTGAACAAAGAAAAATCAGTAACTATTCCTCTGATCTTAGATTCAAAGAAAAATGAATTTTATAATCCACTTGGACTTCTTTTTAAAATCGTATGCACGAATAACAAGAACAAAGTCTCAGATGGCCTAATAACATGCGCTAATTATACTTTCCCAAGTGGTTTGACTTTGATTTGAACATGTTTATTAGTAATCATGTGTTCTCTTATTCATGTATATAAAACAACCAAGTTTACAAAATTATCTGTTTTACATTTCTCCGTTTTGCACCTGCATTTATATCCTTTTCCTTCGTTTTTCCTATTCATGTGTTTTAGAAGCTTGCGAACTAAACATGCCCTTAGTTTATCTCATATCCCGTTCGACGTCGCTTGCGGACCAATTCAAATCATGTAGGGACTGTATGAAATTGGGGTATTTTCCGGGAGAATTTTGAAATTTTTGGTTTAAATTCGAAGGATTGAACTAATAACAAAGCAATCATCGTCTAAACAACCAATAAACGGCTAAGCGTTCTTAGAGTCCATACTTGCAGGTTTGTTGCAAGAAAGTAGCACACATATATAGGATAACATAATAAGTTGTACTATAGTGTCCATACAGTACCAACTACCAACATAGTATTTTCGCAAAAAAAAAAAAACAACATAGTAATGTTTTCCAAAGTGCCCACTTTACGTTTTCATTTTATCATGAAATGTATTTATTTGGAGTGGTATTCCCTTGATCTAAATTGCTCGATGCCATCAGACTTCACATGGCATTCATGTGGTAAATTAGTCAAAATAATCAACAAAATCCAATAGGTACACTGATCAACTCAACAAAAATCGTGTTGCTGAGAAGGTTGTAGCAACGCCTGTGGGGGACTATAGGCCGATCAGACTCATTCACAACATGTCCAAGATCTTCTCGAAGCTTATGTCTAACTGGCCATATTCCCCCCACTGTTCGTGTCTAGGAACTGAAGTGTTTCGATCAAGGAATTATACTCCACCTGGATGCCGAGCATTTATGAATTCACTAAGTACCTCATGTACATACCCATAATGGTGTAAATAAGAATAGCACTCGCTAAACAAAAGAGAGGTATTTATCATAGTAATACATTCTCCTCATAAGTATCTTCCCTTATGGAAGACAAATGACATTTCGTTTGAACAAAAACAATGAGGTGGTGAAAAGGCGAGGCTTGTAGCACGAAGGTTCACACATAGAACCGTCATCAATTATGATTTAACATACCCTCTTGGTGTAAGTGGAACTACGTTTTCGATATTAATTATTATTGGCATTTACAAATAAACTATCCATGCAGTTGATAGACGGGGTGATTACATACTCATACGGATCACCTAATTCAAATGTCTATAAAAGTCCCTAAAAGGCTTTAAAAAATCTGAATCGAAGAACAAATCGTAACATATATTTTGTAAAATATCAAAATTCACCCCATGACTTAACATAGTCGAATTTTTTTGTCATAGCTCGAGCATATTCGCTTAGGAATACATATCTATCAGTATTTGTATATCGGATAGATCATATCAAATACCCATATGGTTATACATAGTATCAATGATGAAGTGGTATCTGGACCTTTAGTTTCATATCTCAATACCATCATTGCAAACCACATCACGTGTGACAATATTTTTGTTGTCAATTTAATTAAACCGCAAACCCCAACAAAATGGTTGATGTAAGTAATATCCTCCTATATCTCCAAGGCACAAAATATCTTGATTAATTCCATCAGAAACATCAAGATTTTACCGTTGTGTGATATACATATATTGGCTATAATTGTTTGATTCCGAAAATGCCATTTCGCAGACTGCTTCACTGAAGATGTTTCGAACAGACTCAAATATCCAATATTGTTAATCATTTTGGAATAATTACTTTATACGAATAATCATAAAACGTGTATGGCATCGCAGAATGATTGGCCACAATCAAAATCATGTGTTAAGATTCAACATAATCACCTACCATTATCTCTCAAGATAATACCACTTGTGTTGCCCAAATGCATATGGACTATATAGAGAACAACATTGCAAAGAAAATTGTTGAGATTTGCAAAATTCAGGGAAGTAAACTTCCATATCATAACCCATCGATGATTGTCAGATCGATACTACACATTGTACTCTTTTTCCCTTGATGAGATTTCCCTAATGGTTTCTCATAAAATGTTTTTTATCGATACAACATAAATACAAGTGTTCAGATATGTCAATTCGATTTCTCGTATTTTTCTTACTGCCTAAGGAGTTTTTTAGTGACACATCCTATCGCACTCTTTTTTCTTTATGAGTTTACTCTCAAGATTCTCATATAAGGTGATAAATGAGGCAACATCTCTTCAGTATCATATGCCATACATTCTATCCCCACCAACAAGGTTTTTAAAGGAACTATACAAGGCGAAAAAACTCAAACATAGCCCGAGCTATATGGATCCCCTTTTTTTAAAATTGAAAACCGCACTTTTGTGTTTTGAAAAATTTGAAACAAAATTTTTGGGTGGAGATAATGTTGAGATCTATCGTTACGCAAAATCTCAACGAAAAATTCGTTGTATTTTGGCCTGCGCAAAAAAGATAAATCTGGCAAAGTTTTCAAACTTTTGAAACTCGGCACTGTTCACCATCCAGATGTGCCGAGTTGTCTTTTTTGTCCAGGCCAAAATACTACGAATATTTCATTGATATTTTGCACAACGATGGATCTCAACATTATCTCCACCTAGAATTTTTGTTTCGATTTTTTGAAAACACAAAAGTGCAGATTTCAAACAATTTAGTAAAATTTCTTGTACGGATTCTTCAATACCTCCTATTGTAGAATATTCGTGTGGTATGCTCCAAAATTTTGCACGTGTGTTACATGTTCCTTCTATTTCTCCAAGTAAAGCTCTCCGCAAGGCAATACCGACGTTGTCTAAAGGGGAGTGATGTGAATATTTAGCGTTACATTTAGGCTGAGTAGGAAGTTAGCTTTCTTATTAAGCTAACAATCGACAGTTAGAATAGCAGTTATAAACTTTGCTTTGCCCATACGCTCTAATCTCTAAGAGATGCCTTTGTAAATCGCCTTATATGCATGGTGGGTATATATACCCCCGACAATGATCAATAAAACACACTTGATTATGTCAATCTTTAATTTTCAAACATTACTGTTGCCTACAATTTAAATTTTAGCTTCTTCAATTCTTCCTGTTTCTGTGACAGGTGGGTCCCACGTGGATAAGCGAGCCTAAGGTCACGTGGGGTGGTCGTGACAGCGACGACACCACCCTGCTGCAGCGCGACGACAGGAGCTTCGCGGACTCGTTTGGGTCCGGCCGGACCTATGGTGTCGGTCAAGAGGGTAGCGGCGGCGTGGCCTATGTGCAGCAGCGTGGCGGCGGGGACTTTACGGGTCCTCATGGGACCCGGCCGAGCCTGCCCAGCCTGGTGTGTCCTTGCTACTGCGTCCGGTCGGCACCCGCAGGTGGCGGTGGAGGACGCCCTCCAGGTGGCCGTGCTGCTGCCTCCCTCCGGCTCCAATGGTCTGGTGTGCTCTTGTTGTTGTGTCCGGTCGGCTACCGCCTATGGCGGTGGAGGTTGTTCCCACCCGCGCGGTTGTGGTACCGTCACCCATTGTTTACGACTGTCTCTTTTTAGACTGGCCTCGCATTGTTTGCCATGGTGAGACGGCGATGGTGACTTCAAGACCGAGGTGGCGTGTGTTGGTTGACGACAAGATTGGTGGAGCGCTACAGATTGTCCGGGATGTGGTTTTTTGGGGGTCAGGAGAAATCCCTGTCGTTTTGGCACCGACGCGGTGACGCTTGAGAGTGTCGCCCTTCCTTCTTGAAGGGTGTCGGTTGTACCTCTTCCCCACTCCTCGGAGCGTACCGGGGGAAACCCTAGGACCAGTCCGGGCAGCAGCGTCGTCGTCGTCGCTTTCCTTCTTGGAGGTGTTGTTTGGTACTCGGCGATTCAAAGCGCTAGGATCGTGGTGGGCATACGCTGGAGAGGTCGCAGCGGTTGCGAGTCACTTTCGTTTTTGTTGATCCGCCGATGTTGGCATTGTTTTCTCTTTTTTTTCTCTTTCTTTTCTTTTGGGCTTGTATGTGCTCTTTGCCCCAGCGTTGGTCTCAAAATTGTATCGGGTGGTTGCTATATTAATATAGCGGGGCGAAAGCCTATTTCTTCGATTCTTACACTTGTTTTTTTTGGAAGGAAAAGGAATACATAACTCACCACTGTCCGTACACGGGCATGACTCGCAACTCAAACACGCGTCGATGGTAACCATGACGGGACAAAATCCCTGTCCGGCCACCATCCGATCACATACTGACGGCCCAGATCACATACCGACGGCCCAGATCACGCAGAGTCTTCTGTCGGTTACGCTAAGGGTCCTCTCTCTGGCGACGGCGAGGCGAAACCCTAGTTCTCTCGACACCTTCTGTCGGCGGAGTGCTCACGCCCGCCACATCCACTTTCCTCCTCAGTGAGTTCCTCGGCTGCTGTCGACTTCTCCGCATCGGATTACTCCTCCAGTTCGGGGCGATCTCGGGGCGAACTGGTTTTGCTACCCGCCCTTGGCTGCGAGCGGTTTTTCCGGATCGGAGGGATGATGGCGGGATCGAGTGCTGAGAAAGGAGATCTCTCTGCCGGCGGTGCTCCTACGCCTGGCAAGGAACTGTCGGTCCGATCGGACTCGACGCAACAGGGCAAGTCTCGGGAGGTCCCTGGATCATCTTCGGCCGCTGCTGGTGAGAAAGTGGAAGAGATGTTCAGACGTCTCAAACTCACGTCCAGGAAGCTTCGGCTTTCGTGTTGGATGATGTGGAAGACGAATACCCTGGATGCCCGGAGTGGGCAATTGTTGGTAAGGTCCTGGCACCCAATACGCTGCATATCTCGACGATCAGGTCGGCGCTCCGTCCGGCGTGGGGCAATCCTCGGGGTTTGGAGTTTCATCCGCTAGGATCTAATCTTTTCATGGCAGAGTTCGCACGTCAGGCTGACAAGGAGCGAGTGATGGATGGTTCTCCATGGAACATCAGCAAGCATGCGGTGCTACTGAAATTTTTTGATCCGTCTGTTCGGCCTTGTGAAATAGATTTTGACACGCTGACTCTGTGGGCCAGAATTCTGAAACTGCCTTTCAACCTGATGAATGATGGTCGTGGAAAATCTCTGGCAGGCAATGTGGGCAGGGTTGGGAAGATGGAGGTCGATGATAAAGGCAGGGCGGGGGGACTTTCTGCGTTTCAGAGTCTCTATTAAGGTCTGCAAGCCTTTGCTGCGATGTGTCTCTGTATATTCCCAGAAGCGGCAATCAACGGATATCTTTCGCGTCATGTATGAGAAGGTGCCGATTTTTTGCTACTCCTGTGGGCTGATTGGGCACTCCTCTGTGTCATGTTTGACACCGGGAGAACGCGATGTGGATGGATTTCTGCCATATCATGGGCAACTTTTGGTTGTGCCGGATGAGAAGAAAAAGTACCCGGCTGCACGTTCTGGACATAGTTCCTTCTCTAGCAACTTCTCGGAACCAGGTACTGGTCAGAGTGGTTCTAAAGCCTCTCCTGCAGCTCAGCATGGAGGTGATGGTGTGGGCGAAGTGGCATCGCCTGTGAAACCAAAGAGAGCTCGTGCTAGTCGAGCTAAGGGTGAAGATACTACACGCAATGGTAAAAATGCTGTTGGGACGGATGCGGGTGAGGGCAGGGTGTCCGGCCAGAAGAGGAAGGTTTACAAGGTTAAAGTTGTTGATCCTGTGGCGAAGTTGCCCACCACAGTCCTGTCCATTGTGCCTGTGATGAAGAATGGCGCAAGTGCCTCTATCCCTGCTGCTACGGGGGAGGGAGGCAGTGAACAAGTAGCGGATTCAAATAAGAAACAGAAGACCAACTCTCCACACAACTCAGATCGATCGGCGGATCAGGCAGCGGCTGTTGAGCAGCCCTACCGCACGCAATGAATCTGCTATGTTGGAACTGTCGAGGGCTCGGGCCGGACTCGACAGTTGGCGTGCTTCGCTGGTTAGTGAAGTTCTTCCGGCCTACCTTCCTCTTCTTGTCTGAAACGAAGATGAAGGATTCAAGAGTTAGAAATTTCATGTGGTCGCTTGGGTACACTGGCTGTTTTGCGGTCAGTAGTGTGGGCCTCAGTGGAGGCTTGGTTTTGTTCTGGAGAGAGCCATACTCGGTGTCACTTAAAGGTTTTAGTCCTCACTGTATTGATGTGGTTATCTCGAAGGAAGGTGTTGCCCCATGGCGGGCGACTTTTGTGTACGGAGAACCGAAGAAGGAACAACGCCATGAGTTTTGGGACATGTTATGCAGACTCCACCGTGAGTGGCAGGGACCATGGATTTGTTGTGGTGACTTTAATGAGGTTCTTAGTGCTGATGAGCATCTTGGCTCAAATGATCGATCGGAGGCTCAAATGTCGTTGTTTCGCGAGTGCTTGGATGCCTGTGGGTTGCGAGACCTTGGTTTCTCGGGACCGAAATTTACGTGGACGAACAGACAGGGGGGCATCGATCTCGTTCGGGTCCGTCTTGACCGTGCGGTGGCGAATAGTGCTTTTACTGATATCTTCAATGGCTACCAGGTTGAGAATGTGATCACTACTTCCTCTGACCATCTTGCTGTCTCAGTTAAGCTGGTTGGGTTGGATGATGGACCGAATCATAGGCCAGTGCAGCAGCTCTTTCGTTTTGAGGCTGCGTGGCTTCGGGCTCCTGACTACCGTGAGACGGTGGAAAAGGCCTGGTCAGATGGGAGAGAGGGCAGCAGGTCGTTGCAGTCTACTTGCGATAATCTGCACATCTTGGTTGTTTCCCTAAAGAAGTGGAGTCGTGAGTCCTTTGGAGCTATCCGTAAGAAGATACTGAAGCTCGAATACAAGCTCAAAGACATGCGATCTAATGAAGCTGACAACGCCGAGATTAGGACAGTGGAGAACACACTGTGTGAACTTTTTTGAAAGAGAAGAGATCATGGCACGTCAGCGTTCTCGGGTTGACTGGCTCCGGGAGGGAGACAGGAATACCGCATTTTTTCATGCACGGGCTACGGCGCGTAAAAGAACTAACAAGATTTCGAGCCTGTTGCGAGAGGATGGTTCTAAATGTGATAACATTGATGAGATTAAAGGTATGGTGCATCATTTTTATGAGCATCTGTTTACTTCTGAAACATGCCCGTCGGCGGACACCGTTCTTGATGCTATTCCCCATAAAATTACTGACGAGATGAATGAGTCTTTGTGTGAGGCTTATACAGATGAGGAGATCAAGGCAGCTTTGTTTCAGATGGGACCTACGAAGGCCCCTGGACCCGATGGTTTCCCTGCACTTTTTTATCAACACCATTGGGAATTTCTCAAAGAGGAGATTTGTGATGCGGTGCGGAGTTTTTTGGCCGGAGGTGAGATTCCAGCCGGTTTTTGTGATTCTGTGATAGTGCTGATTCCGAAGGTCAATAAGCCTAATCAGCTGAAGAACTTTCGCCCCATTAGTCTGTGCAATGTTCTGTACAAGATAGCTTCAAAGGTCCTAGCTAATCGTTTGAAGGTTTTCTTGCCTGCTGTGGTGTCTGAGAATCAGAGTGCATTCGTTCCAGGACGACTAATCACCGATAATGCACTGATTGCGTTTGAATGCCTTCACACTATTAGGCACCAACGAGCGAAGAGGCCCTTTTTTGCTTTGAAGATCGACATGATGAAAGCCTATGACCGGGTTGAGTGGAGTTATTTACATGGATGCTTGTCTCGGTTGGGCTTTGCTAGCTCGTGGATCAGCTCGGTGATGCGATGTGTGACTTCTGCTCGATATGCTGTCCGGGTGAATGGAGATCTTACAGAGCCTGTGGTTCCCTCACGCGGCATCCGCCAAGGGGACCCTATCAGCCCTTATTTATTTCTGCTATGCACTGAGGGATTATCTTGTCTTCTGCATAAACAGGAGGATCGAGGCGAGCTCCAAGGTATAAAAAATGGTAGACTCGGTCCTGGTATATCTCATTTACTGTTTGCAGACGACAGTATCTTCTTTGCTAGGAGTGATAAAAGGAGTGTTGATGCGCTAAAGCGCACACTGAACCTCTATTGTGAAGATTCTGGTCAAAAGATAAATCTGGACAAGTCCACGATATTCTTTGGTAATGGCTGTGAGGTGGGGATCAAGGAGGAGGTGAAGCAGTGCTTGGGAGTTTTTAATGAATCTCTACATGACTCCTACCTTGGTATGCCCACGGAAATTGGCCGCTCTCCGGTTAACACCTTTCGGTTCTTGACTGAGAGGATGTGGAAGAGGGTTAGCAGTGAGTCGGACAGGCCCCTCTCTCGGGCTGGAAACGAGACGAGGCTCAAAGCAGTGATCCAGGCGATCCCGACATACATTATGAGCTGTTTTCAGCTTCCGTAGGTAATTGTAAACAGATGAGGAAAACCATCGCTGATCAGTGGTGGGGTTTTAAAGACGGGAAGAGGAAGATGCACTGGAGATCTTGGGAATGGTTAACAACTCCAAAAGCTATGGGGGGCATGGGCTTCCGAGACATGGAGATTTTTAACCAAGCAATGCTGGGTAGGCAATGTTGGAGGCTGATCACCGATCTCGAGTCTTTATGTGCCCGTGTCCTAAAGGGACGTTATTTCCCCAACGGCAGTTTCTGGAATGCCACAGTTCCTCGCTCGGCTTCGTACACTTGGCGAAGTATCATTCATGGGTGGAAGCTGGTTCACCTAGGAGCTCGCTGGGTTGTTGGTGATGGTAGTACAATCAGGATCAAGTCAGATCAATGGATTCCTGGTATTCTCCCGGAGAGGTTGCATACTCGTGTTCCTCTATGTGAGGGGCAGACTCTGGACACACTCCTCTCGTCGGATGCAAGTTCATGGGACACATCAATTGTTCGCGCTGTGTTTGAGGAGGAGGTGGCAAATATTGTCTTACAGATTCCTTGTCCTGGCCGTTCACACTATTAGCAGACATGGTGGTGACGATTTCTTGTCCTGGCCGTTCAGCCGTTTTGGTACCTATACTGTTACGACTGCTTATCATATGGCAAGAACACAAGCATGCACCGAGACAAGAAGTGTTTCCGGGAAAGGTATGTCTTCCAGCTCCAGCGAAGATACAAAATTGTGGAAGGTGCTATGGGCCATTAAGTCACCAGAAAAAATGAAGATTACGCTTTGGCGCTTCGCCCACAACTGCCTGCCAAGCGGACAGCAGCTTGCGCGGCGTTTTATTCCAGCCTCTCCTCTGTGTGTGCATTGTTCTGCTGACGAGGATGTCGAGCATGCAATGCTGCGATGCCCTTTCGCCAGGGAGGTTTGGAAGCTGCTCCGGGGTTCTTTTGATTTTCATCTGAACCGAAAGTTCTTCAACTCTCCCAAAGCGTGGTTAGCTGATTTTTTGGATCGCCACAACAGCTTGTGTGCTACGGTTCTTGCTGTCACCTTCTGGCATCTTTGGGATGTACGGAACAAATTAAGAGAGGAGGGGGGAACCATTCATCCATCCTATGTAGCTGGTAAGATACAAGCCTATGTGGAGATGATTGAAGAACACCTGGTGAAACCCAAAACTGTCAACAGGCGTGAGACAACCTATGAAGCTTCTTGGTCTCCGCCGCCGACTGGTTTGCTTCAGTTTAAGACTAGCCACAATGGTAGTATCATAGCTAGTATCATGCATGCCATGTTGGCAAAAATCTGATGTGGCATTGTAATTAATGAAGAAAGAGAGGATAGTGGTATCTACCTATGTTACGGTATCATAGCACATAAAATAAGATATTTTAATAGCAAGTTAATCTTGTACACATATTTGTACTGGGATACTACAAACAAATAAATGAGATGTGGCTATGATACTACTCTATGATACTATGCATTGTAGGGGTAGTATCATACACTAGTATCATATGCATGATACCAATCTATGATACTTCCCATTGTGACTAGTCTAATGTCGACGCTGCTTTGTTTTCCTCGTCACGCAGGATGGGAGCTGGGGTGGTGGTCCGTGATCATACTGGGAGGTTTGTGGCTGCATGCGGCGACAGCTTCCCAGAAGTATTGCTACCCGAGCTTGCTGAAGCCATGGCGATCCGCTCGGCTTTAAACTTTGCCCAGGCTGAAGGTCTCGATGGAATTCTTGTGGCGGCGGACTGTCTATCCGTGGTGCAGCGGATTCTGTCTGTGGAGCGCGATCGGTCTACTCTGGGACCGGTGATCGCGGATATCAAGAAGATGGCGGCCGAGTTTAGGTCGATAAATTTCATCCATGTAAGGCGTTGGCAGAATGTTGCCGCGCATGTTTTAGCTCGTTCTTGTGAGACTACCTGTAATTCTATTTGGCGTGGTGTGTCCCCGGATTGCATCCGGGAAACAATTTGTAATGACTGTTTGTTGATCAATAAAGCTCATACGTTCCCTCAAAAAAAAAAAAAAAAACCACCCAACGCACGCGGAGCGAACGTGCCGGGCCCGGACTCCCAAACCGGGTCCCTGTCAGAACCGGCCACCCCACGCAAACCCTACCCTATCCGTCTCTGCTTCCTCCTCCTCCTCGCTCCCCTCCCCTATATCAGCCACCCCGACGACCTCCGCCAGGCCACCACGATTCCACCGCAACCACAACCAACCACCGTTTCCGAGCGAGGCCGGCGGTTTCGAGCGAGCGAGAGAGGAGGATTCGCATCCGAGGTTGCCCATGGATCGGTACCAGAGGGTCGAGAAGCCGCGGGAGGAGGCTCCCATCGGCGCCAACGAGATCCGCATCACCGCGCAGGGCCGCACCCGCAACTACATCACCTACGCCCTAGCCCTGCTCCAGGTTGGTAAACCGCCGCCTCGCTTGCACCCTCGGTTCCAGCAAAGGGGGAAATCGATTTTCCCCCCGTGTGGTTGGCGACTTTGGCTTAGGGTTTAGTGTGGGTTCCGCGAGGGTCGAATCGGGTGGAGGTTAGGTGATTAGGGCATCCAACTGTCGAGGCTTACTGTTCTTAATGCTCTGTATGTATATTGCGGTTACTACCAGCTTCGTTATTTTGGTGTTAATAGGCGTTGGTTGACTAGTATCCGCTCTGTTATTCTGAACTGGTTCAGGCAGGGACCGCTAGATGATTTGTTTATTGCTGTTGTTGGTGGATGTGTAGGGTATTGAGATGCTACTTTTAGGAATCTTCTACTTAGCTATGCCATGTTACCTAATCGAGTTTGCAGTTGGGTATTGAGATTTTGTTTTGTTATTATTGTTAATGTTCTGTATGGGTGTGGATACAATACATAGGAAGCCAGTAAATTTCAGCAGTGCTCGTTGGTGCTTAAAATTTAAGAACGATTATCTTGGGGATATCTACATCTTTCTGAGTACCATAATTATCTATACTCTCCGTCAATAACAGGACGAGGCCGTAGATGAAGTTGTCATCAAGGCGATGGGAAGGGCCATCAACAAGACAGTAGCCATCGTGGAGCTTCTCAAGGTAAAACAGGAGTCTCACAATGCCACTTCTTAATGAGTACTTGATACACCTTGCAGCTATATTAAGTTAACCCAATTCATCCTATCCCTGAGCAGAGGAGGATTGCTGGTCTCCATCAGAATAACTCCATCGAGTCGATCAATATAACTGACACTTGGGAACCGTTGGAAGAAGGCCTTAACATGTAGGCACTTTATGTTTTTAACTTAACAACTCCTTTTCAGCTGCATTGATAATGTGTTTTGACGTGATTCTATATGTCCTTTTCACAGTCTTGAGACTACTCGCCATGTTTCCTTGATTACCATTACCCTGTCAAAAAAGGAGCTGGATACGTCGTCTACTGGGTTAGTAGGATTCAGCCTTTCCCCTTTTTATGTTTGTTGGTGAGCTGTAGATATGATTTCCTTTCCTATGTATAAGAATCTAAGATTCAATTACTTAATGTTTCAAAGATCTGTGTAGTAAACTATTGCTTCAATAATACTAGCCTTTTACAAAAAAATAAAAATCACATGCTCCTTGTTGACCAGTTGATGATCTTTGTGAATTCCCTGTTAACAGGGTCGATTAGCACATTGCTAATTATTCTGTGCAGATTCTCATGACATATTTAACACAGCTTTGAATTTTGCAGTTACCAGCCACCAATACCTGCTGATCAGGTCAGGCCACCAACTGACTTTGATCAGGATGCAGAGGACTTACCAAGTGGCCGTGGAAGAGGACGTGGCCGCCGCGGAAGGGGCAGAGGAAGAGGTAAATATCTGCCTTTTTACACTTAATTGTAAAGTTGATATGTGTCTGCAAATTATGGATTATTATGGTTGGTCTTGTTCCTGTTTCCTGATTCTTCTATTTTCTTTATATTTGGACCATTGTGATATAGGGTTTAACAATGAAGGGGCAGATTATGATGATGAGAATGGAGACTTCGAGGGCCCAAGGGGATATCGTGGCAGAGGGAGGGGAAGGGGTAGGCGTGGATCCTTTGGGCCTGGAAGGGGTTATGCTGGCGATGACTATGTAAACGAAGAAGCTGGTGGTTATCATGGCGATGGCTATAATGCACCTCCTGCCCAAGGATATGGTTCGTTTGTTGAATTTAACTTATCTAAATGCTATCATCATTTGTTTGTCATGATTCCAATTGAATTCAGTTTCTTGTGTGTTGCTATTTTGATTCATTATTTGTTACTATTATTGATCTTAGTAGCACATTTAATAGATGGATCACTGAAACTGACTTCTTAAAAAGCTAGTAATAAATTGGCATTACCATGAATGTTTCCCTTCAGTTGAGTTTTTGCCTACTTCTTTTGAATGTGGCTTGCCTCACCACCTTTGGTTAACAAATACCTTATAATTACGTATCTCTCATGCAGAAGGTGACAGGGAGAGGGGCCGTGGTCGAGGCAGAGGACGTGGTCGTGGACGTGGTGGGGGTCGTGGCCGTGGACCTCCTCCTCAAGAGTAGATTGGCTGGCCCATCGACTATGGAATGCAACAGCTCTCATCTTTGCTAGATTATTGCTATCTTCTGTTGTAACTCTATCTGGTTAGGTTTATGTTTGAAGTTGACAGAGTGACTCCAGTGTGGGGGAGGCTAGTTATGATTTTGTAGCTAGGTTATTCCATTTGCTTTTATATCAGACCTGGTATCATTCCAACTGTGCATTGTAGCATCCTTAATGTGTTCAGCAATCAAATCTTAGCCCAGAAAGTTCTTTTATGATGTTCAACCGTTTTGTTCTGAATGTGCAAAAATTGTTAACTAGCTTTGATGCCATTGTTGTCGGCCAATCCTTAATGCTGAAGGAAGGTGCCCGTTTGTTCTTCTCTTTTCGCTCCCTGCGGCAGTATGTGTGTGAAAATTTGTTATTTTTATGCCCCGTAGACACGTTTTTTCAGTTCGGCAGTTCTTCAGATTTGTTTTTAAAACAACTCTCTTTTTTTGATATGGATTTCAAAACAACTCTAGGGTAGCGATGATCAATGCTTGGAGAACTAACACGAGATTCGTAAAACCAGTTTTTTATTTTATTTTTATGCCCTGTAGACGGATTTTTTTCAGTTCGGCAGTTCTTCAGATTTGTTTTCAAAACAACTCTCTTTTTTTATATGGATTTCAAAACAACTCTAGGGTAGCGATGATCAATGCTTGGAGAACTAACACGAGATTCGTAAAACCAGAGAAATTTCACTCAATTTAAAGAGCTGGCCTCTACCAAGAGCGTGCATCTCTGACTATACCGGCGCTGGCAGTGGAATGAGCCACCGATGTGTGTGGTGAGCTTCGGAAGAGGTTTTCTTTTTGAACCTGAGCTTTGGAAGAGGTGGAAGGACCAAGAACGCGTGCTTCGGCCGTTTCCTTGGCCAGTCTACCTCTCCTCCTCGGCCTGTCCATAGTGGGATGTTTGTGGTGATCTCCAACAGTGGGTATGATCATTTTTTCTCAAGATTGTTGATTCAAGATTTCAAGTCACTGGCCAAGTACTCTTGCTGCTCAATGCTTGGGGCCCTTTTGGTTCAAAGGATTTTCAAAGAAATTCTATAGGATTTTCCCCTATATAATTCATTTGGTTCAAAGGATTCAAACCTCTAAATTTCTTATGAATTGTTTCCTACACTACAATTTTATAGGATTTCTACCAAGAGGTGAGACCTGTTGAAAAAATTCCTGTATGTCTATGACAACTATGACATATACTCAAACCCTATAAAATTTCCTACAATTTTTGTTCGATTCTAAATGTCATGTCATTTTAAATGTCATGTCATTTTTGTTTCCCGTAGGATTCTAAATGTCATGACATGCTATTCCTGCAATATTCCTATTCATGTGCTCTTCAAATCCTACGAACCAAAGAGGAACCATGGATGTGCCTGGGGATATTGATATGTGTGAACCCGTGGAATCAAGTGGATCACATTGTCATATCTTTGATGGATAACTTTTTTTAGAAAGCCCACGTATAATCAACATAGTACCAAATACATCGTACTCAGTACAAACAAAGAACAGAAATACATACGCAGGGGAACAGAACTCGAGCAGACGCCAGCACCTTCACCGGCGGCGACGACGAAGACCACCGACCCCCTTCTCACCACGGCCCCAGGGTGCCTCCAAAGTTGAAGAAAGCCGCCGAGCCCACCCGCCGCACAGCGACGAAGATTATGCCGGTAAACGAGCACGGCCATCACCCTCCCGCACCAGCACCTCCACCTTGCCGCAGTCGTCTTCAATCCCGCCGCCGGCAGAAGCCGCGGACCTCGCCCTGATCTGAATTCCAGCCACCGGATCCGTCGCCACCACGGATCCGACGGGAGGCAGCCGAACTCGAGCACCGCACCGGGCCTCGAGCTCCTGCCAGTCCAGCGCGACGACGAGGAGCCCCGAAGAACTCCGCCGCCGGAGAAGATCACGTCGGCACCAAACCACCCGCCCGCAGCACCACCTCCTCCAGAGCGCCGCCGGCGAGACCCCCACCCTACCCTACCGTATATACAAGCCGGAGCCGGGGATCCCCCACCCTCCCGCCGCCGGAGCGGCCGGCGGAGGGGAGGAATCCCGCGGCTCGCGGCGCGCACGGTGGATCGACGGGATCACCCCAAAAATCGCCTTCTTTCCTCTTGCTACAGTGGCGAGGAGGGGATAAGGCCGAGCTCCCTTTGATGGATAACTTTGTTTGCACGCATCAAACAATAGTCTGTGGCAGCACTATTGGCACCATTGAGCCAGAGGATGCCTATTAATACCAAGGGAGCAACGCGACTGCTGGTCCGTGCTCATTTTGCGTCGACGCTGGTCCTCTTTCAAATCCGTCGTTGATGGCGTCTTGGTGCTCTTGGCAGGGGAGTGTTGTGCCTCCAAAGTTGATTCATGGGAGATGGAGCTTTCGTGCTGGCGTGCTGCCATGATTAGCTCTAGCTGCTACACATCGGACATATTGTAAGCTGCTGTTCATACTGTCTATTCGGTCTTCATGTCGCTCGAGCTGTTTCGCTAGAGACGGGTGAGAGCTCGGTGATGGTTCACTATTATCTTCAGCTCAACTTCTTACCTCGGCCACTTCGGCCGCAATTATTTGTTGAGCCGCTGACTCAATGGTTGACGAATGATGACGATGTAGAAGGCTTTTGATGAATTTGATTACAGGTTTGTTGTGTCCGAGTTCTCATTGGACCGCTGGTAGGCTCATATCACATTCGTCCGTTCAGACAGGGTGGTTTTTTTAGAAGCAAACTTCTTTGTGTGTCGTTAGATGACAGTTTTAGACTCGTCTCTGCTTGCCTTTGCCAAACATTGTAATTTTGTATTATGGCTACTAATGTTAACATTCTATCTTTTTAAAAAAAATGCATGCCTGCAGCGACAGGATTTTCTCGTATTTTTTCTTGTGAGAACGTGACGATCATGTCCCTGGGTAAACAGAGGTTTGGAACTCACCGGTTAGAGGCAGAAGAAGCGTACGTCAACAACATAAGGATCAGATTACCGTCGCAAATGAAGAATGCGACAATACAAAATCTAGAAGGCCTTACCTTGCTAGTTTCCCATGAAGCTCAACCTTTCGCCTTTTGTTCTGTTTTGCTAGTGACGAACTAACCGAAACAAAACGAAGCGGCTCATTTTGATAAACCTGTTTAACAACTTTCTAAACAGTGCAAAAACAACGATGAAGTACAAAAAAAGTGTCCAGATATATCCGATTCAGCGGCAATTAATATGTATCGTAGGGAGTATTAAAAACTATGACAAGACCCATGATACGGGCTTAAGCAGAATACCGAAAACATGACAATGCAAATAAGATCTAGAGGTGAGTTGTTCCAATGCTATATTATACCTGTCTTTTCATAGCAAGGTACTTTTTTTCATAACAAGCAAATGAATGAAATTTTCAGTAAGGAAAATAGTATTTAAACTGCTTGAATTTGGCACTCCCGGAAATTCAAACCAGTATGACATGCTTTATTCAAGCCGGAGCATTGCAAGTTAAAAAAAAATATCAAAAGCCCATCATTGTCAAAGCCATCCAAAGTGATTGGGCTGGTCCATAGAAAACAGTGATTGGGCCAGATCGACAGATTGATTTACAACAATCCTATGTTCCGTATTCTCCCGGAAACAAAACGCCAGCCAATTAACTCGAGTCGCAATCCCCAGAGGCCAAAACCCTCCTTCTCTCGTCCCCCACCGCCGGCGATCTCCGATGGATCTCTCCACCGTCCACGCCGCGCTCGCCGCCAAGTCCTACCCCGACCTAGCCACTCTCTGCGACGACCTCTTCCTCCAGGTACGCACACACCCCTCTCCCCCGTCCCATCCGGACCCTTTACCCCTTCTCACGCGTTCCGCGACTCGAATCGCAGGCCGCGTCCCAGGGCGCCGCCACCGACGACTGGCCCTACGCCGTCCACCTCCTCTCCCATATCTACCTCAATGACCTGTATGTGATTCGCTCCCACCCCGCCGCCCTTTTGTTGATTTTTCCGCGCTCGGATTTGGGTTTTTAACCTAGGGTTTCTGTGACAATGCTGCGTGAGCAGGAACAGCGCGAGGTTTCTGTGGAAGACCGTGCCTCAGGAGGTGAAGGACGCGCATCCAGAGCTCGCCGCCGTCTGGAAGATTGGCCAGTGCCTCTGGAACCGTGACTACGCCGGCGTCTACACCACTGCACACGAGTTCGAGTGGACCCTGAACTCGCTGATTTTGTGGCCGCCTTCCTAGGTATCCCTTCTTTTTCCCCCTGTTTAGCATGGTATATATGTTTCCTTTGCTAGTTGCATAATGTAGTATAGTTGGATTGCTTGCTTTGATAGGGCTCTGGTATTTCTGTTTTGTTGTGAGGGTGGGAAGATGCAGATGAGATAAGTGGGTTGTTGGAGTACTCATGGAGAAGATTTATCTGTGTAATTGGGCAAGATCCTCACTGAATATCAAGGAGACAGTAGTAGTCTTCTGCTATTATGTTCTGGTTGTTGAAAAAGCTTACTACATATAAGAAATATTGGTCCCGTAGGTGTCTACCACACTAGCTTCATATCTCCATTGTATCCACATTTGATTTTAATAGTGTTTAGATAAGAGATCGTGTTTTCATGCCTAAGTACTGCAGATTTGGACTGTTTGTCTAATTAACAATATGATGCAACAAATCGAAGTAACTAGGATGCACACTCCAATGCATTCTTGGTGAAGTTATGGTTTGGAAATTACAGTTATGCCAGCTACAGTCCTTACGTGGCACTGATGTTGTATTTTTCTAGATATAGAGAGGTTAAATTGTTTTATGAATCTTTACTCCAGTTTCCCTGCCCAAAAAAGGTTGACATCTGAACTTATCACGTGGTTGAAACTTCCCTGTTGCTTGCATGGTCATCTGGTCTTGTCTTGAAGTTATAGTACTTTGTAATTGTATGATTTTTTTTTGCTTTCTATTTCGTTATTGCCTTACTGGTTAATCAGATTTTTCACTTTTGTTTGTCATATGTAGAAAGCTACAGAAAGAGGATATTCGAGCTGTTGACTTCTGCGTATTCCACAATCAGCGTTGCAGATGTGGCTCACTTCCTGGGGATGAGTGGGGAGGATTCTACTAACTGTACGTTCTGGGATCCACCTAGTTAATAGCGAATTTGCAAGTTTCTCTTACCTACTGAGCAGTATATCATTTTTTGTTACTTATTTTGATTGAAGCATGTACGTTGCATTTCTTCATCTTAGAATGGATCTTTCCGTATCAAGTTTTACCCTCGTATCTAAAACAAACACTAATTTTGTTACCGAGTGAAGTAATTTGCTATCTGCAAAATGTTAGTTTAGTTGTCTTTTGTGTTGATATCCTTGAGGAGAACGTGCCATTATCTGCACAGTCAAACCTGCGCATATTGAGATGGCTACCTTTCCTTTATATTTAATTTGATACTTCTCTGAATACATATTACTAGTTCTATCCTTCTGATATGTATCTAACTTGCATTACGATGACAACAGGACCACTCTTACTCTGTATACCCATCTACTATTCAACCACCTGTCATGTATTGTATATTCTATGTTCTTACAAGTTGGTTCCTTCTGATAGTGATATGTGTATGATTTATTTGAAGGTGTAAGTGTTCTGCTTCCCTTTTAAAATATTGGTAAATTTAGATTTATGACCCCAAGGATTGGCACTTCATCATTTACAACCTTTGTCGCACTGACATGTTGCCTCGGCCTTGGGACCTTATCAGGCGGTAAATCTTCAAGTGCCAATCTATTGGCCTGTGAAGTGAATAATGGATACCCTTTAAATTATACGGGCATAATCTATAAGGTTACGTTTATTACAATGTCCTTGCCATGCTGTTTGACCTTAACACAAAGGCGAAACCGTTCGTGTATGGCAGTAAAATTTCATTTCAGGCTATTTCTTCCTGGATTGGACACTGCACATTCACACTGTTGTTTGCTTACCAACTTGCCCAGCAGTGCAGATTTTTTTGTGACCCAAATTTCTGAGCCAAGTGTGGGACCCAATCATTTGCTACATATTCATAGTTAGTATCCTTTTTAAGAAACATAGTTAGAACAACAATAATGTTGCTTAGACAATTATAAAGTTCTTGGATTTTATACAAAATAGGAACTGAGTGGTATTATTTAAATGGTATCCATACCGCTTGCTGTGAAGAACCACAGTGCAGAGTCAGTGGTCATGTTGGATGCAACCAACTACATTTGTGTTTGCAATTTTACTTGAATTATCTAGTGCATCCTTTCTTACCATTATTATAATTTACCAAATTCCTGGTGAGTATTTAGATATGCTGGTAAATATTGTTTGATTAGTTATTGATTATATTATTGCACAGTTGCTTTTCCTTGATCAATATCACACACATAAGATAATTATGCACGTGCTTTTCAATTATATATATTTTTGAACAGTTGCTTTTACTTGTGTCAGTGTAATTGATGACAATTGTTTCCTTTTTCCTCAATGCAGATGCCGTGCAAAATGGTTGGAGTCTGGATGAGGCAACCAAGATGCTTACTGTCATTAAACAAAAGGCACAGACGAATCAGAAGCTCGATGCAAGCAAACTGCAGCGTTTGACTGAATGTGTTTTCCACCTGGAGCACTGATGTCCGCCGTTCCTGGCACCCCTTACCTTTTCTACTCTTAAGGCACCTATTAATCATACATTGTAGCATAATACTGTATGACTAGTTTGTGTTTTGGCTGGGAAAGGAATGCCACCCGGTACTTAATATATGCATCTGCGATCGTCTTCTGGTTAGTGACTTTTCTGTCTCATTTGCTTCTTAACATGGCTGTTTGTGCAATACACTGAAGCGAATGAGACTGTTCTTAGTTTGAACCTGAGGTTATTGTGTTCATGTTTTAGACGATACGAAGTTTGTTAAATCACTTCTGGGGATTGCAACAGGTCAGGCGACTGTTCTTACTTTAGATCACAATCAATCTAAGATCTAGCGGACCATCTTTTTCTTCATCAGTCATCTTCCTCGATCCTTCTCGACCCAGCTTAGTCTTTGTTGTTTGGTTGCTGCCATTGGAAATGAAAATAGCCTTTGTAGGATCACATTTCGTAGACAGATGAACAAGTATTATAAAACAGGCTGAGCATATATTTTTATTCTGAATGTGCTACGGGTTGCTAGCAGAATCAGTAGTCTTTTCAGCTAGGACACAGGCCCCGAAGGTGCTTCTGTTGCAAGACATGCCCTCTCCATTCTGTTGACCTGGGAGGGAACCAAAACAATCAGCACAAATTCCCCTTGATCTGCTAGGAGAGGCTCAGCCAGTGGGCACAACTGAATTCCCGATACCTTCCAAGACTTGTTTTGAACATTCAACGACTACTCTAGCTTGCAACTTGCTGCTTTGCTCTTCTATCCATAAGCTACACCCGTTGCTCCACAGGCTCTCGAAGCCGCCTCTTAAAGCCAGTCGTTGAAGGGTATTTTTCGTGCAAGCCTGCAGCCTTTTTCATGATTGATCATTCCGGGAACAGCACATGCATTCACATGGTGGCACTGTAAATGCATTACCGTGACTACTTTCAGGTTATCCAAGCTTATTTAAAGAGCCGAGCTTGGTTGGTCACACTTGAGGTTTGGCATATCGACATGGTAGCAAGCGAATTAAAGCTGCCAATTTCTGCCGTTAATTGGAGACTTGTACCGAACATATTCGATATTCGGACCATCGGACTGCATATTGTTCCCGCTAAAATCACTTTGTACCTTTTTCCTCTCCAGAATACCATGACAGGAGAACCGCCTTCCCAAAAAGTTTCAAGGAAACAAATATGTACAAACACACTTATTTTAGAGGCATCAGGGCCAAACATGTCAATATTTGAGGCAGGCTATCAACAATATAGAATTCGTACTACTTCCTCCGTTCACTTTTACTTTGTGTTTTATTTTTTTCAAAACAATTCCATTTACTTCGCATGATTCCCCAATATGCCCTAAACCACGAGACAAAAAGCCGTAACCTCCCACGTTGCCTCTCGGAGCGAGTCTGCAGGCCTCCTCCCCCCCCCCCCCCCCCCCCCCCCCCCCCCACAAAAGGCTCACCTCTCCTCCCGCCCTGACATCGTCGGAGGAGGCCGACAGTGGAGGTGGGGTGCCCCCATAAAGCCGTTCTATAGGTGTTTTTCTTGGCCCTACCCGCCGCCATGTGCATCCCCTACTGGTGGGCAATGGAATAGATCGGGAGGTGTGATCCCGGTGTAGCCACAGAGCACCTCCCACGGCAGGTTCCTTGCGCCAATCGTGCGATACCGCATCCCCACACAGGCTGCTACGACCGGGCACACATACGACAACTCGCCTAGGAGGTGTGCGTGCATGGTTGTATCTACAGGCACCAAATCGACGTCTGTGGTAGGCATAGTGTTGGGATCGTTCGGCGTCTCTGCCTTCATCACGGGAGTGCGGCTCGTTGTCCCATCGTCGTCGATGGCAACGTGAAGATCCATTTTCCTATGGCATATGGCGACCTCCATCCACCTTGGGTCCACCTTGGCACCTTCATTGCCGTGATTATCTAGGTGTTCAGGGGGGGGGGGGGATCAAGGTGGTCGTGTTTGAAGAAGATCGGATAGGCTGTGGAGGCTTCTTATCGCGTGCTCATGTCGAGACGAGAGCCGAAGAACATTTCAGGGTGTACTCTAGCGGATCGGGAGAAATATGTGTGTCAGACGATCGGTGTTTTCCAGTAGTGTTCTCGGCGAGTGGGGCGGCGACACGGCATACTTCGTTCTTTGCGGTGGTCTTAGAGCTCTGCGTCTCAGTTTTCGGGGTGAAACCCTAGCTCCGACCTTCAGTAGTCGTCCCTGGCAATGACGACTCCCTAGTCATTTCTGTGTTCAAGGCTTTCTCTAGAGATTGGACCTTCTCCAAGGTGAAAACACATGATCTGACCAGGCCGGTTAGACCGGACGACGACATGTGAAATGTTACCATTCTGGAGGCATCGTTTTGGAGAACATTTTTCGGAATAGAGGTGTCACCACCATTTGTTTCGGCGAGGTTTTTTTTTTTGCCGTGTGCATCTGTAATAACTAGACTTGCTCGCTCTACACATTATGTTGTTGTAGAGTACTACATATTTGATATAATCTTGATATTAATATATTCCCTTTATAAAAAAAGTCCAGTTCTCTCTTTTCTATGAGACTTTAACAAATGAGGAGACTGTTTTTGATTTAGATCACAGTCGATCGAGATCTAACAACCAATCCGCTTTACTTCTTTAGTCATCATCGTCAAGCCTGCTTGATCCTAATTGGCCTCTTCTTGTAGCATCGAGACAACCTTTGCGTGGTGCGTAGGAAAGTTTGGACAGAGACACCCGGTCAGATAGGACGAGGCTTCAAAACAACTAGATGCCTAAAAAAGTGATAAGGAGAAAATAGTTCTCTTTACTCTCAATCTGCCTAGGGACTCAATATCATTAGTTGATCTGCTAGAAGAATCAACATTGTAGTTTTTTTTTTGATAAAAGGAATATATTAATATCGCGAAGATAACAATTACACCCGCCCTCTACACCAACAAGACATCAAAAGACATCAGGGATGCACACAGCTAAGAACAAAATAAACAAGAGAGAAAAGAAAAAGAAAAACCCCATCGCGGTGTACAACATATCGCAGCAGAAGCACTCTAGCCACCACCGAATACACAACACCCGTACTACAACATAGGCTCTCCAAAAGCAACGCTTCCAAGAAGGAAACAATGCACAAGCATTGTCGTTGCCCGATCGAAGGTCTTGGGTTTTCACCCTGGAGAAAGACCGAGTTTTCAAAACAATGCCCGATATTGTAGTTGTCGTAGATAGAACTCGGAAGAAGGTCCGCGTAGGGGCGCTCGGCACGATGGAATTCCCGATACCTTCCAAGACTATGTACGCATCCGTACACCACATGTGTATGGCAAGTGGCAAACGATGTTTTGAAGATTCATTGGCTTCTCTAGCTTCCAACTTTCGCTTTGGTCCGGCGACACACTATCTTCTATCCCTGAGCTCCACCTGTTGGGCTCACACATTTCAGGATTATCACACGCGCTCAACTGCCTCTTATAAAGCTATAGTTGTTGTCGTGTTTTTTGCTGCAACCATGCAGCCTCATTCATGATCAATCAACCTAAAAGGCACATGCACTCACATGGTGGCACTGGCAGATGAATTACTATGGCTACATTCAAGTTATCGATTTTGCAACTCGAGTGCACATAGGAAATCTTCAAGGAATGACACTTTATCATTTACCACCTAAATTCACACTGACATAAATATATATACTAGGCCTGGACCTTATGGGCGGTAAATCTTCAAGTGCCAAACTATCTGGTTGTGAAGTGAATAATGGATACACCCATCGATTTTATACAAGTGTATTCCTCTCGTGCTTGTACTTAAGGCTGCATTATACAATGTCTTTGCCTTGCTGGTAGCATGTCATTTAGAGAAGATTAAAAACATGGTATACAATGAGTTACCCTCTTATTGTTGTATCATAGAATTAATGTTTCATGATCCGAACTATGCATGACACCATGAAAATGAAACTAAAAGTGTGACACTAAGAGAAGATATCACTTACAATGGAGGTCAATGTCTTATCTTCCTTACTACTCCCTCCGTGCATAAATATAAGACGTTTTAGCTATCCAACATGTTGTCTACATGCATACTAATATAAGTGCACATACACACTAAAATATGTCTACATACATCTAGATATATGTGAATGTGGACAAATGCTAAAACATCTTATATTAAAAAACGGAGGGAGTAAGAATAAGACAAAGTTGTTTTTTCGTTTCTCTCTCATCCAACTCACCAACCGTGCTACATGGGATTGCTAATATATCACCATTTTTTTCGAAATGGAATATATCACCATTGTTTATGCCCTTAACACAAAGGAGAAAGCATTCATGTTTGGCTGTAAATTCCATTTTAAACCATTTAATATTTTCCACATTTCTTTCCTAGAATGCACACTGCACATTCACACTGTGTAGTGTGCATTGCTCATCAACTTGATAGGTAGTGCAGATTTTTTTGTGTGAACCATTTTCTGCGCCAAGCCTGAGACAAAATCATTTGCTACATATTCATAGTTAGAATTGATTTTTAAAATAATAGAAAAAG
Organism: Poa pratensis; assembly: GCA_947311845.1. Classification (NCBI taxonomy): domain Eukaryota; kingdom Viridiplantae; phylum Streptophyta; class Magnoliopsida; order Poales; family Poaceae; genus Poa; species Poa pratensis. The sequence continues at coordinate 43,336,181 of CAMZMU010000047.1, forward strand.
AGTATTATTGCTTACACGATTGTAAATTTCCTGGATCTTTATACAGTACAAAATAGGTACATGCTGGCTTAATTGATATCCATGTTAACTTTCCAACAAGAGTAAATTTACTTATGTCAGTGCAGTTGACGACTATTGTTGCTTTGTTCCTCAATGAAGACGTTGTGTTAACTGGTTGGGTTCTGGATGCGACACCTAAAAGGCACGTACAAGAAGCTCGATTCAAGCAAACTGCAACGTTTAACTGAATGTGGTCTTCCACCTGGAGCACTGATGTGGTCCCTTCCAGGAACCCCTTACCTTTGTTCTTATAAGACATCTATTAATCATACATGGAAGCATAATATTGTATGGCTTGATTGTTGTTTCTTGGCTGGGAAGGAAGGATCACTCGGAATGGAATATCACTACAGGAATGCAGGCATACGCCGACGGCACAACTCTACGCCGACGGCTATTTGTCGGGGCCGTCGGCGTAGACCCCGGCGAGGCCAGCCAGGCGTACTGGCCGTCGGCGTAAAGGCCGTCGGCATATAAAGTCAACGCCGACGGCCACCCTCGGCGTACAAACGGCCGTCGGGTGAACCGGGGGAAATCTTGTGACAACTTGTGATAAAAGTTGGTTTCCCATGTCCCTATGGCCTAACCTAACACAACCAAGAAAAAAATTCCACTGACCTACCCCTCTCGGCTCCGGTCAAGGGGGTAGACGGGAACGTTAGGGTTTTTCTAGCGGGTCTAGGGTTTTGCCGAAGTGGGGCCCCGGAGTGTCGGAACCCCACCAGAACCAAGGTTGTGCCATGCCATATGTATACAAGTGTGTTGTGTGTTGTGAATTTCCAATATCCTACTCCGAGGTGTGACCGGCTTCACCGACTTCACTTTCTCTCTAGTGAGTTTCTGCACTTAGAGGTGAAAACTCCCGTTTCGGGCGAACAAGGGGCAACCTTGTGACAACTTGTGACAAAAGTTGGTTTGCTATGTTCCCATGGCCTAACCTAACACAACCAAGCAAAAAAGTCCACTGGCCTACCCCCTTTCGACGTCGGTCAAGGTGGTAGACGAAAATGTTAGGGTTTTTCCAGCGGATCTAGGGTTTCGCCGAAGCGGAGCCCCGGAGCGTCGGAACCCCACCAAAACCAAGGTTGTGCCATACCATATGTATACAAGTGTGTTGTGTGTTTGAAATGTGAAAGATCCTACTCCGTTGTGTGACCGGCTCCACCGGCATCACTTTCTCTCTACTAAGTTTCTGCACTTAGAGGTGAAAACTCCCGTTTCGGGCGAACCGGGGGCAACCTTGTGACAACTTGTGATAAAAGTTGGTTCCAATGTTGTTATGGCCTAACCTAACACAACCAAGAAAAAAATTCCACTGGCCTACCCCCTTTCGACGTCGGTCAAGGTGGTAGACGAAAATGTTAGGATTTTTAATAGTACAGATAATATGAAAATTGAAAAACAAAACCTGTGCCGACGGCACCCTAGCTAGCTTATCCCCACCCCAGCCTCTCCTCTCCTCCACCCGCACCCCAGCCTCTCCTCTCCTCCAGCCCAACGTCGACCGCACCCGCACCCCAGCCTCTCCTCTCCTCCACCCGCACCGCATCCGGTCCGGTCGAGCAGCGCCGCCCACCCCCACGTCGAGCAGCGTCGCCCCGGTCGAGCAGCGCCGTCGCCCGGTCGAGCAGCCCCTCCCACCCCCACGTCGAGGATCGACGCATCGCGACTCCCGGCGGCCCAGCCATCCCGCATTGCCGCCGCTCGCCCCAACCCTATAGCCGCCGACGCCGCCTTCAGCACCGGACGACGCCGACGCCCAGCAACTACCGCCGTCCCCTCCCCTCTCCGGTACACCCTATTCCTCCTTGTCCCCTCCCCTCCCCTCTCCTTGTCCTCACCACGGATTTGAGCTCACCACGGGTCACCTCGACCTATCTCCCCCGATTCCGGCGATCCAAGTCGAATCCGTTCGATTCAAGGTAGCTCGAGGCGGACTTGTGGTGCGGGGAAGAGGTCGGGAGGAGGAGGGCAGATGGACCAGGTACTGAACATGGTGGGGATCTACTGGTTCAGCAAGAGGGCCAGCGAGGAGATCGACTCCATCGGCGACAATTTCTCCACTGTTCTTGTTATTTCAGCTAGGGCAATGCTATTTGACCAGTACGATTTTAGCAAGGCCTCCTCGCAATGACATGAAACATTGCTTTTAGGACCCCCAAAAAATGATTTTAGCAAGATAAATAAGGAGGTGAATGATTGTTGAGTTGGGATAAGCAAGATAAATAAGTCGCATACTATGTTAAATGGATTTGTTTTCCGCATTTACTAGCAACCATGAATATAAGATTGTGTTAGTGATTGTGTTGGTGTTTAGTGCTAAAAATTCAACTGTGCTAATGTTTATTTTTTTTTGCTTTTTCAGATGACGTAGCTTCCCGCCAGCCAGCATCGTCGGTCCCGCGCGTCGTTGCGGGGCTTCTTCTCCAGCTGAGGAGGGGCCGCCTCGGTGCCCCTGTTTCGTCGCCCCCCTTCCGGAGCACGTCCTCGACCTTCTCCGGCCACCGATCACGCTTCAAGGATATAAATCTTTCGCCTCTCTTGCTGCATAGGTTTACTTTGGTCTAGATCACCAAGTCAGTCACGTAACCCGAGTCAGATCCCGTCCGGAAGAGTTACAAATTTATAAATATGCAGGATTGTCCATCTTTGCATATTTATAACCGTACCTCTTCCGGATTGTCCTTTTGGACAGTCCGAGTATGTGTAGATTGATAACCCACAAGTATAGGGGATCGCGTTTAGCCTTTTCGATAAGTAAGAGTGTCGAACCCAACGAGGAGCTAAAGGTAGGATAAATATTCTCTCAAGTTCTATCAACCACTGATACAACTCTACGCACACTAAACGTTTGCATTATCTAGAAAATAAAACTACGGTAGCAATACGGGTATGAGAGCTAGTTTTGCAAGATAATAAATACAAGAAAGTAAATGTTAGTGCTGCAACACAATAAAATACACTAAGTAACGATATACTAACAGTACCATGAGTGTGGAAAAGTAGTGGTAATTGTGGTGGCTTTGTCCAAGATTAATTAGTGAAGGTACTTGGTTCATTGTCTTCGATGCAGTTTTCTATGTGGGAGAGGCTAAATATACATGCACTCCACTACTTGGGATTACAAGTACTATATGATTGGATTGTTAGAAAGCATCCGCAAATACTAACAATGCATTAAGGTTTCCCCAACCATAGCCTTAAGTTCAAGGTCTTCTTACTCCCATACGTGCAACTAATCGGTTCGCGTTCTCAGGTTTCTGTCACTCCGGCAGAACTTCCCCCGCTTCGTTACAAATACTACCAACCCTAGGGTGTTTGATCCATGCGCACACAAGTATAATGGACACCAAAGGACAGCACCATATAGACATACAACTCTAATGAACCTCATGCATTCAATTAAGCATCAAACACCATGTTTACATAGGACGGTACAGAGGTTTGTGGGAGGATGAACCACTGAATACAAGGAGGAGATGGTGATGGAGATGGCGGTGAAGACGGCGGAGAGGGGCAGCGCAGGGCGGCGGCGGCGCCGGCGGTGCGGGGAACTCCTTTCCCCGCCGCCGGCAAGCTTGGGGAGCGCCGCCCCTTAGCCTCCCTCCTTCATGGCTTCTTGGGAGCCCTCCCCCATGGAGATGGGATCCATGGGGGAGGCAAAAACGTGGCTTTTGGTGGCTGAAATTCGTGGGTGGAGGAGTCCTCCACGAATTAGGTTTCCTCCCTTTATATATCTTCTCGGATTTCCGTCACCCCTTTTAGGGTTCCACCAAAACGGGCCTACAGGCCGCGTCCGAACTCCGATTGGGCTGATCTCGGGCTTAAAATCTTCGTATGGAAAATTGTGACAACTTTCGTAACAGCCAGGTCTCCATATAACGTCATCTTCGAGGGTCAAACTGGCAATCTTCGTAAAAAGTTCTCAGACAGATTTCAGGAAAGTCCCAATTCGACTCCAACAAGGTTTCCTCTTGTATTCTTGATAATTTCTACACATCAAAGAGTAAAACAAGAACATTGTGCACTTTTGCAACTATTAGTAGGTTAGTCCAAATAAATAATAAACTTAATATAAAACAAGTGCTAAAAGCATAAAAATGGCATGAAACAATCAAAAATTATAGATACGTTTTGGACGTATCAACATCCCCAAGCTTAATTCCTGCTCGTCCTCGAGTAGGTAAATGATAACAAAATAATTTTTGATTGTAAATGCTATGATCAGGTCTTTAACAATTGCATGATGTATGGATAATAAAACTTAGCAATCATGTTTCCTAATGAAAAGTATCAACGAACTAAGAGCTTATAACATGAAATTTATAAACATCAACAAGATTGTAATGACCATAATAAAGCATGATAGAGTGGTATCTCGCTTGCCCTTAATTGTGGAGCAAAACATAAATGCCAAGGCACCTCTGAAGTTCAAGTGAAGACTAGATATAGAGATATCAAAGATAAAAGCATCATGGTTATACCTCAATTAATCGTATTCTGGGACAAGCACATTACACTAAGAACGACAGCTATGCTCTCGAAGAAGTGCTCAAAGAAAGGATGGTGACTCAACATAAAAATAAAAGATTGGCCCTTCGCAGAGGGAAGCAGGGATTAACACGTGCTAGAGCTTTTTGTTTTAAAAACAGAGGTAAAAATGTTTTGAGAGGTGTTTGTTAATTGTCAACGAATGGTAGCGGGTGAGAACAGTATTCTACCTGTCAAACGGACTTTTAAGAGCGGCTCCCATGAAGGACGTTATTTCTACCAGCAAGGCAGATCATCCCTCTTTCTCTTTGGTTTACACACATTCAGGTATTTCACTGTTTGTCATTGCTTACTGATGAATCAGGGCAAAAGTGTGAAGAGAATTAATTGGTTAAAGTTGTAATTAATTGGGACTGGGCACCCCGTTGCCAGCTCTTTTTGCAAGTTATTGGATAAGCGGATGTATATGCCACTAGTCCAGGTGTAAAAGTCCATTTGACAAATAGAATAAAGAATAACCACACTAATTCCTCATGAGCTAGTAAACATTGACACAAAAAGAGAAATATTTTGAAGGTTTTAAAGGTAGCACATGCAAATTTACTTGGAATGGCTTGAAATACCATGCATAGGAATTTTTTGGTGGACTCTTTGGGATAACTTGGTTTTAAGGATTTGGATGCACGAGCAGCATTCCCGCTCAGTACAAGTGAAGGCTAGCAATAGACTGGGAAGCGACAACCACGAGAGCGATAACGGTCATAATCATGCTTGCGACAAAATAAAATTAACGGAGGCATAAAAACGATACTAAAACTCTGAGGCAAAATAGATCATCAAGGCTTAATTGACTTTTATTTTTCAGTCATAACATGTGTGAGCATGTGCCAAGTCGATTCAAGTGAATTATTCAGAGGAGGATACCACAATACCATACCATCTTATGAACAGGACAATGCATGTTGATATCAAAATAACATAATATGCACTATTAGCTAGTTGAGACTAACCATAAGAAAACATAAACTACTAAACAGTATTATTCACACATCATTTTTAAGTTTCAACAAGTAATCCATTAACCAAGTAAACATTGAAAACAGAGGATAAATAAAATATGTGACGATCCACTTATTAATGTAACTGGTGTTTGATGCTAAGATAAATAGATAATAAAATACAGCCGCTTCAAGTTTAGTTAAGTTCCTATGTTGCTCAAAAAACAAAGTTTAAAGGTTTGCAAACCGTGGGGTTATTGATGAAGAGGGATGCGGGGACATCCCCAAGCTTATGACTTTGGTAATTCTTCAATATTCCATAGTTTGGTGTTCCTTCATTCTCTGTGAAAAAACTTCAACACAAAAACTTTCCCATTCTTTTCTGCGGTTAGACATTAGTACAATAGATAATATTTCCCAAGTGCTACTATTAAACCAAATAAAATTTTGTTTTTAAGTTACAGAAAGGTTGCTTAAATGGCCAACTTATAAATGAAAGGTAAGAACCATTAAAAATCAAATGAAAACGAAAAGAGGCCACTCTTGCAACAAAAGTCAGAATCTGTCCAGAAAAACAGCAGCTGGAAAACGCAATTTTTAGGTGCACTTAAACATGCCCGAAATTTTAGCCAATTTTTGTACATGCAGAGGATTAGGTGCTACAACATCAGTAATTTTTCGTGATTTTTAGAGCTTCCAGTAAAATATGAAAAATCGCGCAATAAGCAGTAGATACCGAAAACAGAAAATCACTTTTTACATATGTATCAACTAAGCTAAATGGATAAAACTTGGTACTTTATTTTTGATAAACTAAGAAACCAGAGGCTAAGCAAGACCTAAACATGCTAGCTACAGCAAGGAAAACTCTAAATAAAAATCAAAAGTAAAACCCAAATAAAATTAAAATAAAGAACCAAACAAAGAAGCAAAACAAAAGAAAATATTTTTGTTATTTTGAATTTATAAGTGAAAGTAAAGAAGCAATCGAAACCAAATAAGGAGCCTAATAAAACTAAAGAAGGTAAAACCAAGACATATAAAAGCAATTATAATACAAGTTAAGACAATACATATCATGTGGACGGGTAATATAGAGTATGAACGAGACAACCTCATGTTAGTTGATGAATAGGGGGATGACTCGGGCATCCCCAAGCTTAGATGATTGTATCTTCTTGAATATGTTCTTGGGATGCACCTACACATCCCCAAGCTTGAGCTCTTGCGTCTTCTTATTCATCTCATATCACCATATTGATTAGATCTTATAAGCTACATCCACATAAAACTTCACAAAACTCATTAGTAGGGTTAGTACTCATTAAATAAAATCCACTCATGTTCAAGCATTGACAAGTTTTATAATTTTACTCAACATTAGCCACTGTATATACTAAGGTGTTCATGATTTCCGTTGTCCGTCGAAAAACTAATGAAACTAACAACACCAAGTACAATATTGAATAAACAAAGAAATCTGTCAAAACTGAACAGTCCGTAAAGATGGCATTCAACGAGATAGTTAAGTAGCTCAAATCGAAAAACTTTAGTCTAATGAAAGAAAGATAATAATCTCAGGTTTATGCACAAAAATTTTCAAGTCAAAATACTATTCTGAGATTTATCACGATTTTATTTACAGAGAAGCACAAAATCTGTCTAAACAGAACAGTCAGTAAAGATCGAATTTTTCGACCTATCTACGTACCTTAAATCAGAAAAAGTTAGTCTAATGAAAGAAAGCTAATAAGCATCACTTTGCACTCAAGAAATTTCAGATCAAGATCACGTTCTGGTGATTTTAAACATTTAATACGGTGGAGCACAGAAAATCTGTTTCTGGACAGCAAAGTAAAACTATCAACTTTCAATTAACTAAAGACTATAATTAGCATTTTATTTTTATGTACAGAGGTATATACACAATATTTACAATATTTACATGTTTTTAATGAAAAGCTTCCATGGAAAGATTTGTTTTGGTTTCATAGGCATGAACACAAGTGTTCAAGGTCGACCCCCATTTAACCATTACTCATCTTTCCAATCACTTTTCTTTTTGAAAACGTTTTTAGATAACAACTACACCTAATTTTTTTTGTAATTCGCATTCCCTATCCATAGTAAGATAAAGAACAACTTAATACTGAAAATAAAAACTACTTAGAGATAAAGCAAACAAGTGCACACAAGAACATTAACCTACGCTATGGCTCCCCGGCAACGGCGCCAGAAAAGGTCTTGATAACCCACAAGTATAGGGGATCGCGTGTAGCCTTTTCGATAAGTAAGAGTGTCGAACCCAACGAGGAGCTAAAGGTAGGATAAGTATTCTCTCAAGTTCTATCAACCACTGATACAACTCTACGCACACTAAACGTTTGCATTATCTAGAAAATAAAACTACGGTAGCAATACGGGTATGAGAGTAGTTTTGCAAGATAATAAATACAAGAAAGTAAATGTTAGTGCTGCAGCAATAAAATACACTAAGTAACCATATACTAACAGTACCATGAGTGTGGAAAAGTGGTGGTAATTGTGGTGGCTTTGTCCAAGATTAATTAGTGAAGGTACTTGGTTCATTGTCTTCGATGCAGTTTTCTATGTGGGAGAGGCTAAATATACATGCACTCCACTACTTGGGATTACAAGTACTATATGATTGGATTGTTAGAAAGCATCCGCAAATACTAACAATGCATTAAGGTTTCCCCAACCATAGCCTTAAGTTCAAGGTCCTCTTACTCCCATACGTGCAACTAATCGGTTCGCGTTCTCAGGTTTCTGTCACTCCGGCAGAACTTCCCCCGCTTCGTTACAAATACTACCAACCCTAGGGTGTTTGATCCATGCGCGCACAAGTATAATGGACACCAAAGGACAGCACCATATAGACATACAACTCTAATGAACCTCATGCATTCAATTAAGCATCAAACACCATGTTTACATAGGACGGTACAGAGGTTTGTGGGAGGATGAACCACTGAATACAAGGAGGAGATGGTGATGAAGATGGCGGTGAAGACGGCGGAAAGGGGCAGCGCAGGGTGGCGGCGGCGCCGGCGGTGCGGGGAACTCCTTTCCCCGCCGCCGGCAAGCTTGGGGAGCGCCGCCCCTTAGCCTCCCTCCTTCATGGCTTCTTGGGAGCCCTCCCCCAAGGAAATGGGATCCATGTGGGAGTCAAAAACGTGGCTTTTGGTGGCTGAAATTCGTGGGTGGAGGAGTCCTCCACGAATTAGGTTTCCTCCCTTTATATATCTTCTTGGATTTCCGTCACCCCCTTTTAGGGTTCCACCAAAACGGGCCTACAGGCCGCGTCCGAACTCCGATTGGGCTGATCTCGGGCTTAAAATCTTCGTATGGAAAATTGTGACAACTTTTGTAACAGCCAGGTCTCCATATAACGTCATCTTCGAGGGTCAAACTGGTAATCTTCGTAAAAAGTTCTCAGACAGATTTCAGGAAAGTCCCAATTCGACTCCAGCAAGGTTTCCTCTTGTATTCTTGATAATTTCTACACATCAAAGAGTAAAACAAGAACATTGTGCACTTTTGCAACTATTAGTAGGTTAGTCCAAATAAATAATAAACTTAATATAAAACAAGTGCTAAAAGCATAAAAATGGCATGAAAGAATCAAAAATTATAGATACGTTTTGGACGTATCATAGATCGAGTCGTGTTCCATGTTCTACCCCTTCCTGAGACGGAATTTCGGAAGCACCTCCCGTTGTTCTTCGGATGCACACCCTCTCGGCTTGACAAGCTCGAGACATGTATTCTGAAGAACAGCGGGGAGGTGCTGCCGAAATTCCGTCTCGGGTCGGGGTAGAACATGGAGCACGACTCGATATACATATACTCGGGCGGGATAGGCCCCTACCTATTAGAAGTGTAGGTGAACCCTTGCATGCTGTAAAAGATAAAATTTGGCCGTAATTAATTGGTGACATTGAATAAATTTATTATTACTTGTTGCACATTATGAAGTGCGTTTCTGTTTGGCTCCCAATAAAGCAGAGGATGGCTGATAATGAGTGGATGTACAGTTGCCGTATTAGTAAGGTTAAAAGAACAGATGAGTGGGAATGGAAGACTGATATATTAGTGAAGGAGTTAGCGCGTGGTCCAAAGTTGGTTCGTCCAATGTGCCCTTGCGTTCGTTGCGAGAGGCGTCATCGTCAGGGAAAGGAGCAAATGACAAAACACCTTTGGTTGTATGGGTATATGCCTAACTACGTCACGCTGGTCGACTTTGCTCAGTACGGACAAGACAGAGGTGAGGTGATGCGGCAGCGGATCGATGGCAATGAGTACGATGGGATGAGAGACTTGATAGTTGATCTCCACGATGCCTACATGCCAGATTCTCCACCTCCACAGGAGGAACCGGATGAACCGGAGGAACCGGGTGAACCGGAGGAACCGGAGCCAAGCGCGAAGGCCTTCCTTGATACGATGGCCTTGTCTAAGAGGCCTCTATACGAGGGTGCAAAGATTTCTCAGCTCGATGCCATCTCCCAAGCACTAGGTGACAAGACCCGGTACTCCACCACCCGTGCAGGCTTTGAAGCTAGTCTGACAACATTTGGTAACATGTTGCCTGAAGGGCATTGTCTGCCTAAAACCATGCACGAAGTGAAGAAACTCATGGGATCGCTTAGCATGGATTATCAAAAGATAGATTGTTGTCCAAAAGGTTGCCTTTTGTTTTGGAAACAATTTGAGAATGACAACAACTGTAGCCTTTGTGGGGCCTCCAGGTATCATGAGTTACCACCGAGAGCTAATGGTGAGAAGGTGCAGACAAAAGTCGCTGTGAAGATTCTTCGATATCTCCCTTTTATAAAAAGAATCCAGCGGCTTTACTTGTCCGAGGAGACTGCCACACAGATGACGTGGCACAAGAAGGGGAAGAGATATGCGGACGAGGCCGGACGAAAAAAGATGGGACATCCATCTGATGGTAAGGCATGGAAGAACTTCGATGCCAAATACCGCGATGAGGCAAAAGAGGCTCGGAATGTCAGAATTGCGATAGCAACAGATGGATTCAATCCATATGGTATGTCGACTGCCTCGTACAGCTGCTGGCCCGTGTTTGTTATTCCGCTCAATCTCCCTCCCGGAGTCCTAATGCAAAGAAAGTTCATATTTCTGTCGCTGATCATTCCAGGGCCCGAATACCCGGGAATAATTTGAGTGTCTACATGCAGCCACTTGTGGATGATTTGATCCACTCTTGGGAACATGGGACGTGGACATACGACCGAGCATCGAAGAGAAACTTCTCGATGAAAGTGTGGTACCAATATTCCATGCACGACCTACCCAGGTATGCCCTATTCTGTGGATGGAGTACAGCTGGTAAGTGGCCATGCCCAGTGTGCAGGAACCGACTTGAGTTCCTTTGGCTAACGGGAGGTCGCAAGTATGTCGCGTTTGACAAGCATCGACAGTTCCTCAAAAGAATGCATCGGTTCAGAGAAGACAAAAAGAACTTCACGAAGGGCATAGTTGTGCCTGAAGTAAAAAAGATACCGAAGTTCGATGGTACAGCTGTTGATGCCGAGCTACGTGCTCTCGTGCCTACTGGGGTACCAGGCCCACGATATCAGGGATATGGTGTAACGCACAACTGGACTCACGTGGCAGGCTTAACGCAGCTAAAGTATTACAAGGACCTCGAACTTCCCCATAACATCGATGTGATGCACACCGAGAAGAATGTCGGAGAGATGATCTTTCACACAGTCCTGAAAATTCCTGAGAAGTCAAAGGATAATGTCAAGGCTAGAGTCGATGTTCAAAAGCTCTGTGATAGGGAGAAATTACACATGCAGCCTCCTGACAATCGTCGAAGAAATTGGTTCAAGCCGAATGCCGACTTCTGCCTTGATAGTCTCCAAAAGAAGGAGTCATTCCACTGGCTCAAATACGTCGTGATGTTCCCTGATGGTTATTGTTCGAATATAAGTAATTGAGTCAATATTGAAAAGGGAAAGGTCACCGGGCTCAAGAGTCACGACTATCATATATGGATTGAGCGGCTGATGCTGGTGATGGTTCGAGGGTATCTCCCCGATCGTGTCTGGCGAGTGCTTGCGGAGTTGAGCCATTTCTTCCGCACGCTCTGTGCTAAGCAGATATGTCCCCTGGTTATTTAGAAGCTGCATGATTTTGTGCCGGAGTTGCTATGCAATTTAGAGATGATCTTTCCGCCAGGCTTCTTTGTTCCGATGGCACATCTCGTCGTGCATCTCGCGAACGAGGCACTCTTGGATGGACCGGTGCAGTTTCATTGGCAGTTTTGTATTGAGAGAGAGTTTAAGTATATTCGAAACATAACTGGAAACAAAGCTAGGATTGAAGCATGCATAGCTGAGGCAACAATACTTCGGGAGATGGCATACGCCGTGACAACATACTATCCCGATGAAGTTCCCACTCAGCATAACCCGGTCTCTCGGTACAATGTCGACGAGCCCAAGCATGACCCCAAGCTCCTCCTCTTCCAGTGTCTCGGTGGCAAGGCCGGTGGCCAAGTAAAATATGACTTGACCAAGGAAGAGAAGAATTCCATAATGTTCCATGTGCTTACGAACATGCAAGAACTAGTCGAATTCATCAGGTAAAATGGTGAACAAATTACTTTGCAACTAGTAACTCGGTTTCGGTCTAATATGTATTTTCTCCTTTTAGGCAATTCAGGAATGAACAGTGGTCGGGAACGGCGGATCCCTCTGTCGAGGAGCTGGAAACTCTTCTGAAAAAGGGTGCTCCCGGAGGAGAAAATTTTGAGTCTTGGTTCAGGGAAAAAGTAATTTCTAACATGTCCCTCTTACACATAACTAATGCACAAAACAATTTCTAACTTGTCCCTCTTTTAGGGAGCTGATTCCAACGTTGAGATGACGGATGAGTTGAGATGTGTTTCCCAAGGTTTTGACCGTACCGTCATGAAGTATGAGAGGTATGATGTGAATGGGTACCGCTTCCATACAGAGAATCACCAGAAGAGTCGGCCCAATGCAAAAACTATAAATACTGGGGCATTCACGAGAGGATCTAGAGGAGTCGATGGAGCCAATTGTGTTGATTACTACGGAAGGTTAGAGAAGGTATACAAGCTGACGTTCAATCGTACAAACATAGAACTCAAGCTCGTTGTGTTCCAATGCCACTGGTTCGACCCAGACACTGGACCACACGGTGGACTGAGAAGTGACCCTTCCATTGGGTTAGTTGAAGTTCAGACTTCAACCACCTATAGCGGAGCCGATGTCGTTATTGTGGCTCACCAAGCCAAGCAAGTTTATTATTTGACCTACCCATGCCAAAAAGAGGGACTCAAGGGTTGGGAAGTCGTGTTCCGGGTATCGCCACATTATAAGCTACCCATGCCCTCCGCCGACGATTACAACAACATTAACCCTAAAACATACGAGGGGATTTTCTATCAAGAGCAAGAGGATTTCGGGGACTTTGGCTTACGAACGGGCGGTCTTGAGGACCTCGAGAGCAATGCACACACTCGTGGTGAGGCAGTGGTGAATCTAAAGGACATAGATATCCTGTTGAAGTTTCAAGCGGACAATGCCAACGATGACTAGCGTCCACCGTGCGATGAGCCTCCAACTTACATCTCACGTGATAGTGATAGTGAGAATGAGAATGAGAACCAACTTAATTATGACACTGATAATTCGAGGTGACGGTCTTTATGTCTTTAAGTTTAGTACTCCCTCCGTTCCACAATATAAGATGTTTTAGCCTTTTGACACATTCACATGTGTACACATGTATCTAGACATGTTTAGTGTCTATGTACACTTATTTTGATATGAATGTAGACAATATGTGGAACGGAGGGAGTATTTATTTTTCAACATGCTTTCGTAATTGCATTACGTCTTTATGCTTAGTGTCTTCTATGTTTTTAAGCTTAGTATTTATTTTTCAACATGCTTTCTTAATTGCAATTATGTCTTTATGCTTAGTGTCTACATTTTATTATGTCTTTATGCTTACTTGTTTTCCCTTTCTCAATGTAGGTGATTGGACAATATGAGCCAAGGCAAGGAGAACGCGGCGACCTTGTCTTCTACGTTGCGTGGAGTTAGGGTTCGCTTCCCCAACTCGCGTTACGTAGATGACGTGGGTGCGCGAGGAGGACGAGGACGACGTGGTGCTTCTCCTGGTGCTTCTTCTGGTGCTTCTACTGCTGCGCCGAGCCGTCGGTCGCCTCTTCTCGCCAGGGGAGATATGGGGCTCACCCCGTCGCCGCCCTAGATGTAGGATGATAGCATTTTGCTTCATATTTTGCTTGTGAACTTGTTTGTTTGTGATGATAGCCTATGTGTGATCTGTTGCTTGTGATATTGATTGCTGTCAATTTTCTGTAATTTTTGCTGAAAAACGAGCTGCGAGCAGCAATTTTTAAAAAAAACTGGGATCTATACGCCGACGGCATTGCCGTCGGCATAGGGTCCAGCCTGTGCCAAAATGGTCACCCCTATTGCCGTCGGCGTATGATCATCGCTGAACGCCCCAGATCGCGCCACGTCGCTTCTGTACGCCGACGGCTGGCCCTCGGCGTATACTGTGGATCCGTCGGAGACCAATTGTGGGCTCCACTATATACACGCCGACGACTTCCATACGCCGACGGCCTGGAGTTGCCCTCGGCGTATGTATACGCCGACGGCCGCATACGCCGTGGGCAACGAGGCCTGTGTCGACGGCTTCCAGCCGTCGGCGTATCAACGCATTCCTGTAGTGATGCGCCACAAGCGTCCTCTGGTTAGCGAGTTTGCATCTTCTGTCTCAATTGCTTTTGCACATGCCAGTTTGTGGAATCAAATGTACGCTGAAACCAGTAATGCTGTGCTTAGGTTGATCCATTAGTTCAGTAATAAAAAGTTTGGAATTGTTTTGGTGGGACAGAAATTCACTGCTCCACTTCTCCCATTTCTTTGGGACTGCTACAAATCAGGCGACTGTTTTTGTGTTGGATCACAATTGATCTAGATCTAACTGACCATCTTTTTTTTCGTTAGTCATATCCTTCAAGCGTTCTTGATCTAGTTTTGCCTTCGCCGTTTGCTTGCCCACGGGAAATGAAAAAAAAACTTTGGAATTTGGGGTCACAATTTCGTAGAAGCGTATGTACATTATGCAACATTCAAATGAACATCTAATAAAAGAATATACTTCTTTTTTCTATTTCGGAAACAATTGGCTCACATGCACACACACAAGATTATGCATGACAAGCTCCAAGCCTATTCAAAGAGCCGAGTCTGGTCGCTGAGACACGTGAGGTTTGGTTAATTCACATGGTAGCAAGCCAAACAACCAATTTCTGCCGCAAATTGAAGACATTGTCACCTTTACTAGACAATGTATTGATATTAGAATTCACGGACTGCACATTGTTGCACTCAAGTAAGTTTGTATTGTTTTTTTCTATGTAGAATACCATTGCGAGAGCACCAAAATTTCAAATAAGTTCAATGAAACAAATATGTACAAGCTAATACTAGCGCGGTGCCCCTGTTTTAGAGGCAATAAGGCCAAAGTGCCAAACCCCCTCCCAATTACCACTCTATGATATTTGTCCGCCAGCTTATAGTTCCATTATGCATTCTACCGTGTGGATTCTTAAAGATATAAATCACATTATGTGTTCTTAAATAATATCATAATGGATGCAGATAAATCAAAGTGGAAAAAATGAATCGGACCGAGTAACTTAAGAATTTAGCAAGATCTCTAAGGTGCCAAATGTTGGGAACGAAAGATAATTTGAACACTTTGGCTACGAGAACCATGCGGATTATCAAGGAAGCATGAAAGTTACAAACATGTGCCAACCCTAGCGAGAGTTTATTCAGCAAAAATAAATAAATTTTATACAAACACCTCAACTTACATGGCATGCAGAATACTCCTCAAAAGAGAAACAACAAAACAATGGGTGCTAGCCGCCTTCCATCCACCTGGCCACATAACAAGCATATAACCGTCGACCATCATAGAACATCCCGTGTTCATCAACTGCCATACATGTGACTTGTTAGTACATGGTTAGCAACAATACTTATGGGATAATCCTAAAGAGAGTTGCCTCTTAACTGAGTCTCTATAGCTAATCTTTCTTGATAAACCACCATGAGACTGCTCACTAAGAAGAAGATAATTTTTAATTTAACCTCCACTTACACCGGTTCTTCCTTTCCCAACCAGTAGACACAAATATTGGCCGGTATTTTACCTTTTTTACATTAATTGCTCAAATTCAACGAATTTCTACCATATTTTGTTTAAAAAACCTTGGCCGTATTTTGGATGGTATTACCGGTATGTACGGTAACCAGTAATACCGGTACCCACCATTAGTTTTGTCGACCAGAAAGAAAAACCCGACCCCCAACTCGCCATACATGTGACTCGTTTGTACATGGCTATGAACAATGTCTAATTGCCCACAATTACAAAACAAAACCCCTTAGATACACCCAATAGAGTGGTGATAGAAAGGGTGGAGACAATTGTTATCGACTTCCCTTGGTGCTACCCATATTGCTATTGTTCTTACTCTCCCCTCTCCAAATTCTTCGCGAGATGCTCGATCACAAAGATGGAAAGACGACACAGGACCAAACTTGTCCATGTGGACTATTGCCGAATTTGAGCCCACACTAATGTGGTGCTTAATTTTGCTCGAGATTCACATATTTTGCGTGGTTCAATTCATGATGTCCCGTAAGCCTACATTCTGCTACGGAGTATATTTTGCTCCTCTATATTCTTGCTTCATCTATCTCATCCGGTAAACTTCTCACGGCCACGGTCCTTGCATAGGGTTTCCCCGCCCGATCTTTTTCATCATCCTAATTCCGTTATCGTCGAATTTCCTTAGACAGAGAACTTGGATATTTGTTTTGCCCCTACCACTGTTGTGTTTATTGCAGGTAGGACTTGCTTTGTTTGAACTGGGCATAAGGGGAGCGTGCTGATGCGCCTGGTATGTGCTTGTGTAAATGTCTTCCGACCATGTATGTCTGTTCTGTCTATCGATGTTTCACTTTGTTTGTTGTTTATTCCTGTTCGTTTTCATTTAGTGTAGCATGCTCAATTTCCATGCCTCATACTGATTTGTTTTGGATTCTCCATCGCCATTTAGTTATCCATTGTTTTGTTCCAGATTGCTATTTTATATTTGTTTTATTGGTTGTTCTTATAACATTGTAGACAAACTTGTATGCTTGAAACAAATTGGGTAAAGCAATCTCCAATTTCCATCGTGAATAGATCGGCTGATGACTATATTACTGTATTAGTTGTGCAACATTTATCTTCTTTCATTTGATGATTACTTTATTAGAAATAATAGAAGCACAATTTCAGTGGAAAACGAAAATGATGAACAAAACAAACTTTTGAATAACATGGTTATTTTCGCATCCGTAATCACATGGATATCTCTTCTTAATCCATATTGCTGCTAATTGATGGGCGTCTCAACAGAATTATGAGAAATTCTGGACCGTTGGTGTAGGGTTGCACTTGAAGGAAGCTCTCTAGAACCAAGTATGAGGAAGATGAATGCATGCCATATGATGATTGTTTTAATGGTTACCCTACAACTTGAAAATACTATCTACGAGCGATGAAAATACTATCAATGACTAATTTATACTTTACACTTCTATTAAAAACGTACGATCAATTTCCCATGCTCTGTTTTCTTGCTATGGAAAATTTCGCAGTTAGGATTTATGTTGGATTATTCTAAATTATCAAACAAAAATATGGACCATAAGTTTGTGTTTTGATATAGGGTTTGAGTTGAATTGGCTCATTGGTACATTCGTGAAAAACACCAATACGAGTTGATGGTAAGATTAACCAATTGGACAACATAATCGAAATATGATTATATTATTTAGCTGAGACAAGAGGCCATCAAACTCCCGCACGACCATATACCGAGCTTGTTGGAGCAGATGGGTACACTGTGGGGTGTGGTGGCTTCCGTCTTGGAGCATGTTTGGTAGGCTGCGCCAAGCCCAACCAGACCGGCACGGTTGGCGGCTGTAGAGGCGACGCGGCATGGCGAAGGCGGCGTGGCGGCGGAAGAGGCAGACAGAGCGATGTCGTGGTCTTCAGCGTCTTCTTCCGCTTCCGGATTCCGTCGTGCCAGTGGAAGGCGAGAGTCTGAACCGAGGTCGCTGGTTCCATATCGGGAGGGTGCCATGACGTACGAGCCGCCGAGGTACTGCCGCTGTCGCTGCAATCCATGGCGGGAGGCGCCGAGATGGATCTCCTGGAGCCTCCAGAACCCAGGCAGGAGGTACTACGCATGCGTCGATGCAATGGTGAGCCCCATTTCTACTCATTTCTTCTTCTGCTAGTTTCTTGTGCTCAAGCTACATCTTTTATCTGATTGAATTGCATTGTACAATTGGATAGCATGGTGGATGTGGATATGTTGAATGGCATGATGATCCATTGCCCAAGTTCTTCAGTGATTTGATTGGTGATTTGCGTGATGAAGTGTGGAGGCTCAAGGGTTCAGGCAATGGTGTTGGAACTGAAGAAGCAACTGCAACTTTTCCTATGACTTGAGAAGAAGAAGGTACACAGATGCTGCTTATGTCTCTGCAAGATCAGCTGAAGGAAAATGTTACTGCAGTAGGCCAAATGTTAGTGGTGTAAGCAAGCAAATGCTATGTATGCTGAGCTGTGGTTTACTGTGCTATTTGTAATGGATTTTATCATGTATGAATCATGTTAGCTATGATCTATCATAAAATGGTATTGGTGTAAGCAAGCAAATGGCATGACTGAATTGTATCACACGGTAGCAATTAAAACTTAAGGTAGTGCTTCAGGAGCATAAATACACTGATTCAGTACATATAGTTCACATATGAATTCAAATTTGCTAGAAAAGCACAAAACCAAGTTTAGTCTGAACTAAAGCGAGACAAGGCCTGAAGAAGAACAACTAAAAAGCAGGAGGTGCATCTTGTGTTGTCTGCATTTCTTCAGGAGGTGCTTCATTCAGGTCAGGTACTTGTATTTGTGGATTCTGTTGCTGCTGTTGCTGTTGTTGGTTAGGACCAAACAACAAATGGTAAGCAGATCCTGGACCAGTTCTGTATGAATTTCTTGCTTCATTTCTTGCTATTGTTGTATTTGCAGGCTGAGAGCTGCTAGCTTCTGCACTTCTTTCCTTCGCTCGTCCTCTGCCTCTGCCAGTGGCAGCTTGTCTTGGTGCTTCTCCTTCTACTTTAGATGTGCTGGTTCTTCCCCTTCCCCTAGCAGCTGATGTGGCTCTTCCTCTTGACATTGCAGTTGTAACCCTAGGTTGTGGCAGAGCTTCTCTTGCAGCAGCTACAAAAGAGCTCTCTTCAGGCAGGGGGCCATTATCCCTGGTTTGTGGTACATGTGCTCTCGCCTACAAATAAAATCCCAGTAATTAAGTTAGACAACAACTCAAATGTGCAAGCTTGTGTAAATAATGTGCTCACAACCTCTTGACCCATCCTGTACACCATCGTCTCGACTTGTTGGCTAGGATCCAGTGCAGGGTTAGTAGGCTGGGGAATAATGTGCTGTGAAAAATAGAAAGTGTAATGAATTAGCTAAATTGTAGCAAGGTGGTCACATACACAGGTTCAGCAACATTTGAATAATTACCTCTAAAATTGCAGGGTTATCTCTGTCCCCATTTTCATCTTCAACAATTACAGTACGATTGTTCTGTTCTTGCATGTATTTAGCATGCCCTTTTTTGTTGTGGCCTGCTGTCTTGCAAACTGAGCAGTGCATTGGCAGACCTGCCCTTGTAATGGACTTTGCCCCATTTTTCTCAACTTCTGGAGTTTTTCTCCTGTTTTTCTTTGGTCTGCCCAGTACTTTAGTAATCAATGGAGGGTGCACAAGTACACCATTTTGCTTCTACCAATGACATCTAGCTCTGAGTGGGGCCATGTTGTGTGCATATGCCTTCTTGTATGTCTCAGTCGAGTAGCAGCTGTGCACAAGAGTCTCAGGATTAATCCTATCTGTTCGGCAGCAATCTATTGCGTGCCAACAAGGTATCCCTGTCAGCTGCCACCCCCTGCAGTCACAAGTCATTGCTTCCAGGTCCACACAATATCCTCCTTCAATTTCCCTAGAAGCTACCTTGTAAAGCCCTCCACCAGCACTCATAACATCACAATTTGCAGCCCATTCAGTAGCTTTATCCAGCTTCTTCTTGATCTTTGGACATATCTTTCCTTGCCATGTTTCAGCTTCATTGTTTTTTGCAACAATTATGTGCAGCATCCTGTAAAAAATGTTCTCAAGCATGGATAACATAGGCATCTCGCTGGCTTCTAGAATGTAGCTGTTAAACACTTCAGAGTGTTTGTTAAGCAGCATGTCACATTTAGAGAAGTCCTTAAAAATGCCTTAATCCATGTATGATGTTCGAGTTCTTCAACCCAGTCTAGTGCTTCCTTACTGTCAGCTGCCAGTTTGTCCATGTGTTTTCTCCAAGTTGGAATGTATCTTCCAATGGCCCATAAATCTTGCTTCAAGGTTTCACCTTTGTGTTTCTTGTTAAAATTTTGATACAAGTGCCTGACGCAATGTTTGTGTTCAGCACCAGGAAACACCTCCTTCATTGCATTAATGAGTCCCTGAACAATGGAATGTAAACAAGCTAATAAACAAACAAGGTAATACAAAAAACATGCAAACTAATGAACAATCTAATACAAAAACAAGCTAACAAGCTAATTACCTTCTGCCTGTCACTCATTATTGTGAAGTGAGAGCTATTAGTGATATTCAGATCATCTCTTAATGTGGTTAGAAACCACTCCCAAGAACTTGTACATTCCACTTCAGTTACCCCCATTGCTATTGGATAGATGCAGTCGTTTGGGTCAATACCAACTGCAGTTAGTAGTACACCCTTGTATCTGGTCTTTATGTGGCAACCATCAATGCAAATTATTGGTCTGCAACCCTCAAGAAACCCTCTCTTGCAAGCATCATAAGACTAGTACAATGTTGCCAGGTGTTCCTTCACTATTCCTTGCTCTGTGGATTTATTTGTGCTGAGGAAAAATTTAGAGCCAGGGTTGGAAGTCCTTAACTCTTGACCATAGTCCCACAGCAAGCTGAACTGCTCTGCATCATCCCCATGTATTTTCAGAAGAGCCTCCTTCCTTGCTCTCCTTAATTTCCATCTGTTTGGAGTCATGTTGAATTTTCTCTGGATTTTAGCTGCAAATGTCTGCAGATCCATCTTGTGATTGTCTCTGAACTCATCAATGAATGTTTCAGTCAAGAAGGGAGCTGTCAAGGCCTTCAGCTCCCACACTCTCTCACACTTGTGCACACCACATAATTTTCTCACTAGAACTGCTTCAGTCCTGCTATCCTGCGATGCCTTCAAGAACCATGGGCAACCACCTTCACACTTTCCGAGACACACATCATCTAGCCTGGTTGCTTCATTCCTGGTTTTATGAATCTTAACCCTCTCCCCGATGCTATATGATTTCACTGCTGCTCTCATCTCTTTCATACAGGAAAACACCATCCCCACCTTGAAATCTGGATTTTCCATGTCCACTTCTGGGTTAAAGATGCTGAATTTGTACTGCAACTCATGCTGCTGCTCTATTGTCAGTTGAATATCTTCAAGTTCAAGTCCATCATCATCCTCTACTTCCACTATTTCAACCGGTTCATTGTGATCATTTACTTCCTTGTCAACATTAGCTGCAAAAATATCATCATCACCATCCTTAGCATCCCAATCACTGTCATAAAATTCAGTGTCTGTCTCTTCTTCAGCAGCTTCAGTAATTTGCTCAAGTACCACTGATGGCTCTGTGGATGTGCTCGCAATTGCATTGTTGAATACAGGTGAGACTTCTGGACCAACTCTCTCAATTACATCTTCCCTAAAAATGTTTAGAAAGTTAGTGTGGTCCACTATCAAAGCAAGAGTTTTGTGCTTCTTGGAAGCTTCTGTCATCATCAAGATATGAGCATCCTTCTCAATACAAATCACCCCATCTTAAATCTTTCTCCCAGGCCCTATCCAATACACATGTGTCCTGCCATTATCTGGATGCCCTAGCTGTTCCAGAAAATCCTGAATCCACAAAACTGAGAATATATCAGCGCTGCAGTTGTCAAACCAGTCAGTTGCGATGCTAGCATAATCCACATCGCCCCTCAGTCCACAGAAATATCCATTATGAGTTATCTGGATAGTGAACTTGTCACTATCAGCACCTGCATTGCACAGAATGAAGCAAAATTTAGTTAACACTTCATCTTGAGTTCAAACGGCACACTTCAGAAAATATCAGTTCACTCCTAATAAACTGATTTTTAGTACATGTAACTGCAAATTTTGCAGACAAACACCCCACACTAACACTACAGTACTAACAAATCTTACTAAAACTTCTTATGTACACAAAAAATTAGACCTTTTATTCATTGCAGTGCAAAAATGGCCAAAACAGGGCATGCACCAAATCGTTGCCCACTACTTGCAAAACCTAACTACAACCACACATATGAGTAATCTGCAAACGAAAACGTGTTACAGCCACCCCGTCATTGCTAATTTCGACGCACTTTGCCGCCGGCGACGCACGAACGAACTCACAGATCGAAGCCCACAATCAGCAGAAAATCGACCACAGATGCATGCGTCGAACCTTCATCAACTTCTACAATTGCGATTCCAAATGTCTATTCGACCAAAGGCACCTCCAATCTTCACCACGGCAGAGAAGAACCGAGCGGCGGAGAAGAACAGGGATGCCACGGCCACGAAAACTTACCGTACTCCGGTGCCTCCATGTCGTATCTCCAGTAGTAGGGTTCGTCCGCCATGATCGCCGCGGGGACGGCGGCGCAGCGACGGAGAAGGCAGGTTGCCTCAGTCAGTTAGCAGTTTTCTTTTATGAGCTAGCAGGGACTTATCTGTGAATATATAATAAACCAGTTACCTGGTAATTATTTTCTGCTGTCTGGACATTGCTTCATACCCAATCATCCTGGCAGTTGTTTCTGAGGGGGTTTTCGCAAAATTATGTACATGACGTGGCTGCCGCTGTGGACAAATCGGATTGTTTCGGACTGATTTTGTATGAGTTTGCACAGCGTGACAACTTATTGTATGAGTTTGTGCACCGTTGCAAGTATTTGTATGAAACTGCTCCCTGCGTGCAAGTATATGTACCTCCAGTGCTAATACCTCAACAAATATGTACAATCACACTTATTTTAGAGGCATCAGGGCCAAACATGTCAATATTTGGGGGCAGGCTATCAACAATATAGAATTCATACTACTTCCTCCGTTCACTTTTACTTTGCGTTTTATTTTTTTTCAAAAAAATTCCATTTACTTTGCATGATTCCCCAATATGCCCTAAACCACGAGACAAAAAGCCCTAACCTCCCAGGTTGCCTTTCGGAGCGACTCTGCAGGCCTCCACCCTCCCCCCCGCCACCCAAAAAGCTCCCCTCTCCTCCTTCCCTTCCGCCCTGACATCGCCGGAGGAGGCCGGCAGTGGAGGTGGAGTGCCCCCCATAAAGCCGTTCTCTAGGTGTTTTTCTTGGCCCTACCATTTTCTGTCGCCGCCGCCATGTGCATCCCCTACTGGTGGGCAACGGAATAAATCGGGAGGTGTGATCCCGGTGTAGCCATGGAGCACCTCCCACGGCAGGTTCCTTGCGCCAATCGTGCGACACCGCAACCCCACACAGGCTGCTACGGCCGGGCACACATACGACAACTCGCCTAGGAGGTGTGCGTGCATGGTTGTATCTACAGACACCAAATCGACGTCTGTGGTAGGCATAGTGTTGGGATCGTTCGGCGTCTCTGCCTTCGTCACGGGAGTGCGGCTCGTTGTCCCATCGTCGTCGATGGCAACGTGAAGATCCATTTTCCAATGGCATATGGCGACCTCCATCCACCTTGGGTCCACCTTGGCACCTTCATTGCCATGATTATCTATGTGTTGATGGGGGATCAAGGTGGTCGTGTTTGAAGAAGATCGGATAGGCTGTGGAGGTTTCTTATCGCGTGCTCATGTCGAGATGAGAGCCGAAGAAGATTTCAGGGTGTACTCTAGCGGATCGGGAGAAATATGTGTGTGAGACGATCGGTGTTTTGTAGTAGTGTTCTCGGCGAGTGGGGCGGCGACATGGCAAACTTCGTTCTTTGCGGTGGTCTTAGAGCTCTGCATCTCAGTTTTCGGGGTGAAACCCTAGGTCCGACCTTGGCAATGACGACTCCCTAGTTATTTCTGTGTTGAAGGCTTTCTCTAGAGATTGGACCTTCTCCAAGGTGAAAACACATGATCTGACCAGGCTGGTTAGACCGGACGACGACGACATGTGAAATGTTACCATTCTAGAGGCATCGTTTTGGAGAACATTTTTCGGAATAGAGGTGTCACCACCATTTGTTTCGGCGAGTTTTTTTTTTTGCCGTGTGCATCTGTAATAACTAGACTTGCTCGCTCTACACATTATGTTGTTGTAGAGTACTACATATTTGATATAATCTTGATATTAATATATTCCCTTTATAAAAAAAGTCCAGTTCTCTCTTTTCTACGAGACTTTAACAAATGAGGAGACTGTTTTTGATTTAGATCACAGTCGATCGAGATCTAAGAACCAATCCGCTTTACTTCTTTAGTCATCATCGTCAAGCCTGCTTGATCCTAATTGGCCTCTTCTTGTAGCATCGAGACAACCTTTGCGTGGTGCGCAGGAAAGTTGGGACAGAGACACCCGGTCAGATAGGACGAGGCTTCAAAACAACTAGATGCCTAAAAAAGTGATAAGGAGAAAATAGTTCTCTTTACTCTCAATCTGCCTAGGGACTCAATATCATTAGTTGATCTGCTAGAAGAATCAGCATTGTAGTTTTTTTTTGATAAAGGGAATATATTAATATCGTGAAGATAACAATTACACCCGGCCTCTACACCAACAAGACATCAAAAGACATCAGGGATGCACACAGCTAAGAACAAAATAAACAAGAGAGAAAAGAAAAAGAAAAACCCCATCGCGGTGTACAACATATCGCAGCAGAAGCACTCTAGCCACCACCGAATACACAACACCCGTACTACAACATAGGCTCTCCAAAAGCAACGCCTCCAAGAAGGAAACAATGCACAAGCATTGTCGTTGCCCGATCGAAGGTCTTGGGTTTTCACCCTGGAGAAAGACCGAGTTTTCAAAACAATGCCCGATCAGCATTGTAGTTGTCGTAGATAGAACTCGGAAGAAGGTCCGCATAGGGGCGCTCGGCACGATGGAATTCCCGATACCTTCCAAGACTATATACGCATCCGTACACCACATGTGTATGGCAAGTGGCAAACGATGTTTTGAAGATTCATCGGCTTCTCTAGCTTCCAACTTTCGCTTTGGTCCGGCGACACATTATCTTCTATCCCTGAGCTCCACCTGTTGGGCTCGCACATTTCAGGATTATCACACGCGCTCAACTGCCTCTTATAAAGCTATAGTTGTTGTCGTGTTTTTTGCTGCAACCATGCAGCCTCATTCATGATCAATCAACCTAAAAGGCACATGCACTCACATGGTGGCACTGGCAGATGAATTACTATGGCTACATTCAAGTTATCGATTTTGCAACTCGAGTGCACATAAGAAATCTTCAAGGAATGACACTTTATCATTTACCACCTAAATTCACACTGACATAAATATATATACTAGGCCTGGACCTTATGGGCGGTAAATCTTCAAGTGCCAAACTATTTGGTTGTGAAGTGAATAATGGATACACCCATCGATTTTATACAAGTGTATCCCTCTCGTGCTTGTACTTAAGGCTGCATTATACAATGTCTTTGCCTTGCTGGTAGCATGTCATTTAGAGAAGATTAAAAACATGGTATACAATGAGTTACCCTCTTATTGTTGTATCATAGAATTAATGTTTCATGATCCGAACTATGCATGACACCATGAAAATGAAACTAAAAGTGTGACACTAAGAGAAGATATCACTTACAATGGAGGTCAATGTCTTATCTTCCTTACTACTCCCTCCGTGCATAAATATAAGACGTTTTAGCTATCCAACATGTTGTCTACATGCATACTAATATGAGTGCACATACACACTAAAATATGTCTACATACATCTAGATATATGTGAATGTGGACAAATGCTAAAACATCTTATATTAAAAAACGGAGGGAGTAAGAATAAGACAAAGTTGTTTTTTTGTTTCTCTCTCATCCAACTCACCAACCGTGCTACATGGGATTGCTAATATATCACCATTTTTTTCGAAATGGAATATATCACCATTGTACATGCCCTTAACACAAAGGAGAAATCATTCATGTTTGGCTTTAAATTCCATTTTAAACCATTTAATATTTTCCACATTTCTTTCCTAGAATTCACACTGCACATTCACACTGTGTAGTGTGCATTGCTCATCAACTTGATAGGTAGTGCAGATTTTTTTGTGTGAACCATTTTCTACGCCAAGCCTGAGACAAAATCATTTGCTACATATTCATAGTTAGAATTAGTTTTTAAAATAATAGAAAAAGAGTATAATAAGTGGCTGTGTGCATCAATCGATGCAGAGGCTGGGATTAATAAAATTCCCTTTTCTAAAAAAATAAAATAAAAAAGAGTATTATTGCTTACACGATTGTAAATTTCCTGGATCTTTATACAGTACAAAATAGTTACATGCTGGCTTAATTGATATCCATGTTAACTTTCCAACAAGAGTAAATTTACTTATGTCAGTGCAGTTCACGACTATTGTTGCTTTGTTCCTCAATGAAGACGTTGTGTTAACTGGTTGGGTTCTGGATGCGACACCTAAATGGCACCGACGTACAAGAAGCTCGATTCAAGCAAACTGCAACGTTTAACTGAATGTGGTCTTCCACCTGGAGCACTGATGTGGTCCCTTCCAGGAACCCCTTGCCTTTGTTCTTATAAGACATCTATTAATCATACATGGTAGCATAATATTGTATGGCTTGATTGTTGTGTCTTGGCTGGGAAGGAAGGATTGTTAAATCCTCTGGATCGTCTAGGCTAGATCCTACTGGTAGAACAAAGATATGGGGAGGAGGATCATCACCTTCTCCTTGCGCGGATGCGCTCGATGTGCCGGACATGGTGGAGGTGGCCGGTGATGGCAGTGGGTAGCAGTGGCGGCGGTGGTGGTACTTCCCGTCAGCTCAGCGCTAACCCTAGATCGGTAGGGATGTCGGTGGGGGTCTGGCACAGCGTCGAACCTCGTCATCAGTGCCGCCAGCCCCCACCTCTCTTTATAGCAGCTGGTGACAGGGGCCCACCAACCAGTGTACGGTTGGACGCCCCCGATCAGGGCGTGGTCAAGGGTCCGGTGTGACCGTTGGGTCACACGGGAGGAGATCAACCTAACATTCTCCCCCTTGATCTCAACTTTTACTTTTAACTATATACTTTTCGCTTTACTCGTTTCATCACAGATCAGTACATAGAGCATGTTTCATCGTCACAGCTCAATTGCCGATAGAATCAGACAGCTACAATATACTCTCTGTTTTGAAATAGATTCTTTAATCTTTTGGGCCTCTTTATTGTCCGGAAATCATATAGACTATACCATAAACCCATGTCGACTATGTGTTCTCCAAAACACACTGGGCGGTAAGCCTTTAATTAGCAGATCTGCGAACACTTGTGTGTTTCTTTTATCTGTTCCTCTTATGCTCCAAGCATTTCAACATAATTCCGGACTTTCTCCTTTACAACGTATAACTCTGTGTCAATGTGTTTGGCACCACACTTGACTCGTTGTCTTAGGAGTGAATTACTTAATGGTTATTGCTGTTGTCAACCATTATCAATTCCGGGTACAGGTTTCCTTAACCATTTTGCCTGCCCTCGGCCTTATATCATGCTATAACATGTCTTTACATCACACTGATGTCAATCTTTTCATTCTCTGGAGCTTTTCCACACAAAAACTCCAAATGTGAAATTTAGCGACAATTGTGGATTTCGCTATACATTTCACAAATTCTTTCTTTGTACTCACAACCTTTTGAGAGCACATTTATAGATCTATCTTTGTACTCACAACCTTTTGAGAGCACTCTGTTTCTTTTAGCATGAGGCCGATATCTTTGATTCCATTCCAGTGATCTATATCTGGATTGGACATTGCCAAAACAACCCGGATACGTGAATTGTCAGGGTAATATTGAGTTTCCAACAGCTGAAGCATATGGTACTATATTCATTTGATCTGTTCTAAGTTATCTCTTGGAACACTAAAGTTCTCAATTCCATTACCCTTGACAATAAGAACAGGCGTAGATTTTCTCGACATGCATGCTTTAGAGACTTCTTCTCAGCATGTCCATGCGATATTTCTAATACCCCTTTTCTTCTTTTCTTAGTAAATCTCGATACTTTTAACGACAGACACTCTACCGAGAATACTCTTTTGAGGACAAGAACTTCTTTTCTCTGCCGGTAGTAGATTGACATCACCACTAGCAAGTAGGATATCATCCACATACACAGGATTAGGGAATGAATTTCCCATTCTATAAGTTTGTAGAAAAGCGATTGTCCTCTCATTCTTTTTAACCCAAAATAACTTCTGATTCTAGAGACTTGCTCTAGTCCGTAAGATCCCTTGTGTTCTTTACTTTCATCTGATGTAACTCAGATCATTATGTGCCATTATCACTCATTATAATCTGTTTATTCTCTTAGCGCAAATCTTTCGATTTAAAATCGCTTTTTACATATTTCCTTTGGAGTCACATTGGCGTTGTAGACCCTTTATAGCCTACTGTTTTGGCTCCATTGGAAATTACTTATGAGTCCCAAACATCGTCGGGATTCACATAGTCTCTAATCATTAAGACAAGTAGACACTTGTCAAAATCGATTGAGCGCTGCTTATAATTCTGTAAATGAGGTGGGATCAACCTTCATTTAAATTTCTCTGATATAGACTTTATAGTCATCTGTTTTTCTCATATGGGGATGTTGTTGTTCTGTCATTGCCTAGAGGCAATTAATTCTGTAGTCTTCTATTGCTATAGCTCTTACAAGGACCTAAATCACAAGATCCATGTTTGCTTGTTCATCTCTATTATAAAGCAACAAGCTCCCCCAGATAAAATCTATTCGAGCCTTAGGTATGTTCATACCATGCTCCCCCAGATTACTCCATTTTCTCCAAAATGGTGTATCCTTAATCCTTTTTATTTGGGTTTATTCTGTTAACCTGTCAATCTGTCTTCTTTATGGCACTTTGAGTACCGTCCTTAGTCTCCTTTCGGAGCTGTAAAAGATCCAGAATAAATCTATCTCTTTACTTTAGGGGTATCATTATTATGACCGTCGTACTCCCCAGACGATCACAATTCATCATAGATCACTTAGATGCATAATATGCATCACATTATCTGAAGTATAGGGGAGTTTATTCTGTAACATTCTATTCTGTACATTCTCTATCTCCCCCTCGAAATGTGGCAAGAACCTTTTTGCCACAATTTCGAAACTTTGATTATCTGCTTTATTCAAAATGAAGTTATCTTTTAACGTATGGGAGTACTTTTTCCTCATTCCTTTTCAAAACTCACAAGAGTTCTTTCTCAATGGTACTGCAAGTCACACTTGCATAACATTCTCATCTTTAGGTTCATTTGTAACTTTATTCTCTTTTGACTCATTAAGTGCTTTGTAACTATGACACATAAAGTGTGCGGTCGATATAAAAACACATGAGTCATCACATCTTCTTCCTGTCATACAGGATAAGTCCTTTGTCAAAATTTTCTCCCGCCATGCGGGTATTTTCCCAGACTTTTCCCACCACGTGGGTATTATTATCGTCTTTTCCCGTCATGCGGGTAATTAAGAGACACAGATGCCACAATTGGCTCTTTAGACTGCATATTCAATCATCAAATTCAGAAATAAATCTGAATACTCTTAATCCAACATTGGTCAAATTAAGCATTCATGTTGCTCGTTTAAAAAAATTCTTCATATAGAGTACATGAAAGAAATTCGTTAAACAAAACTCTGAATGATTTATTTGTTTTCTGCATGGAGAGTACATGAAAGACATTTGTCAAACAAGACTCTCGATGATCTATTTGTATTCTTGGATTAACATCCAAGAATTCTTTTTCTTTTGCAGTCATTCTTTAGAGAGAACATACTCTCTCACTTTATGACCTTTCTTGGTCATCTTTCGGGTCACAAGTACCCATCCTTTTGCTTTCACGAATGAAAACATGAGAATCTTTGTCTGAGAAAATATTCAATAATAATAAACAATAATGAGCATAAAAATAACCCTTCGTTGGTCTGGTTAAAGATATGCACCTTAAATCTTTAAAACTTTCTTCTATATTCTAAATCACCGTTGGGCAGAATTAGAATGAAACATCATCTTTCTACACTAATTCTACATCACCGTTGGGCAGAAATAGAATCAATGCATAAAACTCATAAACAATATGATGATAATATTTCTATTGCAATAAAGAACTCTGTTTGGAAAGTGACATTATCATCAACTCTATTTCAGCGGAAACATGAAATATACATATTTCTATAGTTCAAGAGCATTTCTTGATCTTTTATCTTTTCTCTGAAAATTGATCACTTTCATGCAAAATTATCAGAGATCTAGCCCTTTGACTATAGAACTCATATAATTATAGTACTGCTATCATCAACGTTGGTCAGAAAATAACAATACCATAATTAATCTGTTAAACAAGTATTTTTTTTCCTCCTCTCTAATTAAATTTTCCCGTTGGTTCCAATTTAATTAGAGGAGAGTCCTTTTACTTTACAGCAGAAACTGTAAAATATTATCTGTATTTCACAAACATTGCACTGTTCAACGATTTAACAAATCATGATTATGTTATTAACAACGTTGGTCATAAAATAATATAATCATAATTGTTTCAATAATTTCTTTAACATTCTCTTTAAATTAATTCTCACTTTA
The DNA here is from genome assembly GCA_947311845.1 of Poa pratensis. Classification (NCBI taxonomy): domain Eukaryota; kingdom Viridiplantae; phylum Streptophyta; class Magnoliopsida; order Poales; family Poaceae; genus Poa; species Poa pratensis. The sequence goes on from CAMZMU010000047.1 coordinate 43,366,845, forward strand.
ATTCTATTTTATCCTTCACTTTTCTTTATTTGCAGCGGAAAACATGAAATAAAAATTCCATGAACTTTATACTTTTCAGAAGCATTACTTTTACTTTTCTGTTTTCTAAAACAAACATTTCGTTGGATTTGTTTGAATAGAAAAAATTCTGAGCAAAATACTCTAAAACTGTATAGAAATTCATTAAAAAAAACTTGCTTCTGGAAAAAAAGATAAAAGATAAAAGATAAAATTATCAGAGCGAAATGGGGCGATTTTTTCAGCGCCATCATGTGCGGGTCGCCGGACGCCGGGAAAGGGTAGAGAAAGGAGGAAGGGGCTCGCGCCTGTGCGGTGGCGTTCTTCGCCGTCGCCGGCGCGCCGGAATCGCGCCGGAAGCGCAGCTCGTGCGGGAGCAGAGGAGAGAAAAAAAAAACGGCCCACGGAAAACTGTCGCCTGAGCGGCGCTGAAGCGGCCCACGGCCTGCTCTTCACTCGGCACACGGCCGCGCTCTGCGGTGGCCTCCCTTCAATTTCGGCCCAAATGGCCCGCGGGCGAGCTAGGGTTGCATCCTGGCCGTCGGATTGAATCCGACGGTCCAGCGTGACTCTCGCTGGATCAAACACGACCAGGACGCTACGTTCGTCAACCCTAGCCGCATTTTTCTTTTCTCTCCTCTGCTCCCGCACGAGCTGCGCTTCCGGCGCGATTCCGGCGCGCCGGCGACGGCGAAGAACGCCACCGCACAGGCGCGAGCCCCTTCCTCCTTTCTCTACCCTTTCCCGTCGTCCGGCGACCCGCACATGATGGCGCTGAAAAAATCGCCCCATTTCGCTCTGCTTTCGCGTCGGTCGCCGCCGGCCCGCCGGAGACGGCGCCAGAGACCACCGCGCCGTGCTGCCCCCTTCCCCTCCCTTTCTCTCCTACTGCTTTCCCATCCACCTCCACCCGCTGGCTAGAGAGAGAGGCGCGGCTGCGCACCCTCTGCCTCCTTGCGTCCGGTGAAGATGGAACCGTGGTGGCGGCGCCCCTGCTGGCCCCCTTGCCGGCGCGTGCGTGCACCCGAGGGTGGGCGCATCGCCGTCAAGCGGCTCGGTGGTGGTGCCCTTTGCCCCGGTGAACTTTTTCTTTGCCCCGTGAGGGGTGGTTCCTTCTTCCGACGCCTCGGCTTGCCGATGCGCGTCGGATCGAGAGGGACGGCGCGGCCGCGACGGCGGCGCACTTTGCCGGCGAGCCCGAGGCCCTCCGGTGAGTTCTCTTTGCCCTCTAGGGTTAGGGTTCTGTGGGAGGGAAATTTTCTTCTTTTCTTTCTGTTCTGTTCTTCTACACGAGCAAGATCTAAGCCGTAGCAAGCTCTGATACCAATGTTAAATCCTCTGGATCGTCTAGGCTAGATCCTACTGGTAGAACAGAGACATGGGGAGGAGGATCATCACCTTCTCCTTGTGCGGATGCGCTCGATGTGCCGGACATGGTGGAGGTGGCCGGTGATGGCAGTGGGTAGCAGTGGCGGCGGTGGTGGTACTTCCCGTCAGCTCAGCGCTAACCCTAGATCGGTAGGGATGTCGGTGGGGGTCTGGCACAGCGTCGAACCTCGTCATCAGTGCCGCCAGCCCCCACCTCTCTTTATAGCAGCTGGTGACAGGGGCCCACCAACCAGTGTACGGTTGGACGCCCCCGATCAGGGCGTGGTCAAGGGTCCGGTGTGACCGTTGGGTCACACGGGAGGAGATCAACCTAACAAGGATCACTCGGTATGGAATATGCGCCACAAGCGTCCTCTGGTTAGCGAGTTTGCATCTTCTGTCTCAATTGCTTTTGCACATGCCAGTTTGTGGAATCAAATGTACGCTGAAACCAGTAATGCTGTGCTTAGGTTGATCCATTAGTTCAGTAATAAAAAGTTTGGAATTGTTTTGGTGGGACAGAAAATTCACTGCTCCACTTCTCCCATTTCTTTGGGACTGCTACAAATCAGGCGTCTGTTTTTGTGTTGGATCACAATTGATCTAGATCTAACTGACCATCTTTTTTTTCGTTAGTCACATCCTTCAAGCGTTCTTGATCTAGTTTTGCCTTCGCCGTTTGCTTGCCCACGGGAAATGAAAAAAAACTTTGGAATTTGGGGTCACAATTTCGTAGAAGCGTATGTACATTATGCAACATTCAAATGAGCATCTAATAAAAGAATATACTTCTTTTTTCTATTTCGGAAACAGTTGGCTCACATGCACACACACAAGATTGCACATACATCCACTGAATCTGTGATTGAGCACTGTTTTCGATGTTTTCCGAAGAAGGTCTGTTCCGAGTGGCTAGCATACCTCACATGTTCGGCACGGCTTAATTCCTGATACCTTCCAAGACTACATTGACACCAGAACACCACATGTGCATAGCAAAACATGATGTGAACATTCGTCGTCCACCCTAGCTTGCAACTTTCACTTTGCTCGAGCGGCACACTATCTCCTACCCCAAGAGCGCCACCCATTGCACTTGCACATTTCAGGAGCATTGGGCTGGCTCTCAGATGAGTCTTAAAGCCATAGTCGCTGACATGTTTTATTTCGTGCAATCGTGCAGCCTCATTCATGATCGACCACTCCTGAAGGAGCACATGCATTCACATTGCACTGGCAGTTGCATCATTGTGCAAGCCAAACAACCAATTACTGAAGGGGCGGGCTGCACTGCAGTTGCATCATTGTGCCTACTTTAAGGCATCGACGTGGGACTCGAGGGTACGTAAAAAATCCTTAAAAAATGATGTTATGTTGGTAACCAACCAAACTTATGCATGACAAGCTCCAAGCCTATTCAAAGAGCGAGTCTGGTCGCTGAGACACGTGAGGTTTGGTTAATTCACATGGTAGCAAGCCAAACAACCAATTACTGCCGCAAATTGAAGACATTGTCACCTTTACAAGACAATGTATTGATATTAGAATTCACGGACTGCACATTGTTGCACTCAAGTAAGTTTGTATTTTTTTTCTATGTAGAATACCATTGCGAGAGCACCAAAATTTCAAATAAGTTCAATGAAACAAATATGTACAAGCTAATACTAGCGCGGTGCCCCTGTTTTAGAGGCAATAAGGCCAAAGTGCCAAACCCCCTCCCAATTACCACTCTATGATATTTGTCCGCCAGCTTATAGTTCCATTATGCATTCAACCGTGTGGATTCTTAAGATATAAATCACATTATGAGTTCTTAAATAATATCATAATGGATGCAGATAAATCAAAGTGGAAAAAATGAATCGGACCGAGTAACTTAAGAATTCAGCAAGATCTCTAAGGTGCCAAATGTTGGGAACGAAAGCTAATTTGAACACTTTGGCTACGAGAACCATGCAGATTATCAAGGAAGCATGAAAGTTACAAACATGTGCCAACCCTAGCGAGAGTTTATTCAGCAAAAATAAATAAATTTTATACAAACACCTCCACTTACATGGCATGCAGAATACTCCTCAAAAGAGAAACAACAAAACAATGGGTGCTAGCCGCCTTCCATCCACCTGGCCACATAACAAGCATATAACTGTCGACCATCATAGAACATCCCGTGTTCATCAACTGCCATACATGTGACTTGTTAGTACACGGTTAGCAACAATACTTATGGGTTAATCCTAAAGAGAGTTGCCTCTTAACTGAGTCTCTATAGCTAATCTTTCTTGATAAACCACTATGAGACTGCTCACTAAGAAGAAGATAATTTTTAATTTAACCTCCACTTACACCGGTTCTTCCTTTCCCAACCAGTAGATACAAATATTGGCCGGTATTTTACCTTTTTTACATTAATTGCTCAAATTCAACGAATTTCTACCATATTTTGTTTAAAAAACCTTGGGCGGTATTTTGGATGGTATTACCGGTATGTACGGTAACCAGTAATACCGATACCCACCATTAGTTTTGTCGACCAGAAAGAAAAACCTGACCCCCAACTCGCCATACATGTGACTCGTTTGTACATGGCTATGAACAATGTCTAATTGCCCACAATTACAAAACAAAACCCCTCAGATACACCCAATAGAGTGGTGACAGAAAGGGTGGAGACAATTGTTATCGACTTCCCTTGGTGCTACCCATATTGCTTTTGTTCTTACTCTCCCCTCTCCAAATTCTCCGCGAGATGCTCGATCACAAAGATGGAAAGACGACACAGGACCAAACTTGTCCATGTGGACTATTGCCGAATTTGAGCCCACACTAATGTGGTGCTTAATTTTGCTCGAGATTCACATATTTTGCGTGGTTCAATTCATGATGTCCCGTAAGCCTACATTCTGCTACGGAGTATATTTTGCTCCTCTATGCTCTTGCTTCATCTATCTCATCTGGTAAACTTCTCACGGCCACAGTCCTTGCATAGGGTTTCCCCGCCCGATCTTTTTCATCATCCTAATTCTGTTATCGTCGAATTTCCTTAGACAGAGAACTTGGATATTTGTTTTGCCCCTACCACTGTTGTGTTTATTGCAGGTAGGACTTGCTTTGTTTGAACTGGGCATAAGGGGAGCGTGCTGATACGCCTGGGATGTGTTTGTGTAAATGTCTTCCGACCATGTATGCCTGTTCTGTCTATCAACGTTTCACTCTGTTTGTTGTTTATTCCTGTTCGTTTTCATTTAGTGTAGCATGCTCAATTTCCATGCCTCATACTGATTTGTTTTGGATTCTCCATCGCCATGTAGTTATCCATTGTTTTGTTCCAGATTGCTATTTTATATTTGTTTTATTGGTTGTTCTTATAATATTTTAGACAAACTTGTATGCTTGAAACAAATTGGGTAAAGAATTCTCCAATTTCCATCGTGAATAGATCAGCTGATGACTATATTACTGTATTAGTTGTGCAACATTTATCTTCTTTCATTTGATGATTACTTTATTAGAAATAATAGAAGCACAATTTCAGTGGAAAACAAAAATGATGAACAAAACAAACTTTTGAATAACATGGTTATTTTTGCATCCGTAATCACATGGATATCTCTTCTTAATCCATATTGCTGCTAATTGATGGGCGTCTCAACAGAATTATGAGAAATTCTGGACCGTTGGTTTAGGGTTGCACCTGAAGGAAGCTCTCTAGAACCAAGTATGAGGAAGATGAATGCATGCCATATGATGATTGTTTTAATGGTTACCCTACAGCTTGAAAATACTATGTACGAGCGATGAAAATACCATCAATGACTAATTTATATTTTACACTTCTATTAAAAACGTACGATCAATTTCCCATGCTCTGTTTTCTTGCTATGGAAAATTTCGCAGTTAGGATTTATGTTGGATTATTCTAAATTATCAAACAAAAATATGGACCATAAGTTTGTGTTCTGATATAGGGTTTGAGTTGAATTGGCTCATTGGTACATTCGTGAAAAACACCAATACGAGTTGATGGTAAGATTAACCAATTGGACAACATAATCGAAATATGATTATATTATTTAGCTGAGACAAGAGGCCATCAAACTCCCGCACGACCATATACCGAGCTTGTTGGAGCAGATGGGTACACTGTGGCGTGTGGTGGCTTCCGTCTTGGAGCATGTTTGGTAGGCTGCGCCAAGCCCAACCAGACCGGCTCGAGGAAAAATAATAAAACATTGGACACTTGTACTTGTAGTTGGACCTTCATGGCACGGTGCTTAAAGCGCCTCTGAGCCAGGCACAAGAGGAATGGTTGAGCCGTCCGTTTCCGTCGGGCCAGCTCGCTCGGTAGGTGAGAATGTGGAGCATACGTCACACTGATTTATTTATTTTTGAAACGGGGCAAAAGGTTTGCCCCCATTCAATTAAGTAAGTGAGGAGTTTGATACAAAGAACATTACAAAGTGTGGAAGAACATAACACTGACACCAACACCCCACCCGAAAGCCTATTCTCCCGGCATAATTTCCTATCAACCAAAGCCGCAACTCCTTCTTGATCTTGTCGAGGATGATGAAAGCAGGGTGAATTTATTTTGGAAAACACGGGCATTTCCTTCATTCCAAATTTCCCAAGCCACAAGCAAGGTGAGAGAGACCAAAGCTTTCCGATGAGGACCCCTAGCCATGTGAGTGCACCAAAGCCACAAGTCAGGCTGAATTTTGCTCACTATAACGTCTGTACTGTTAAAATGCACTTCCCACGTAGTACCATTTTCCATACCAGTGTGGCATGCTACTCTGCTCCTCTGTATGACCCGGTAGAGCTAGCACCTTTTGGTTCGTCAACAGCGATGGACTAGTTCCAGGTTGTGGCAGTCTTGCATGCAGCTGTGGAGCCTGTAAGATGCCAGGTAATTCCATGCCGCAAAGGTTTGCTGGTACATCTCGTTCGTTAGCCCCTGCGCCTAGAATTCCTAGGAAGATTAGCACTTACTAGATTTCCTATGTCTCCCAGCCCTAAAATCTCCCCTTCCAGGAAAGAAATCGTCATCTTCGTTTCATGGGTCTCTAGCTGATAGCATCAGATTGCATGAAAGACGACTGTCCATCACTCCTGGAAAAACTCGAATGAACTTCTCAATGTCTTGAACCTTTGGTATCAGTTGTTTTATTCTGCTGCCTTTGAGGGTGGATTGATGTACTGGGTTGTTGGCCACATAACTCCACTGTGAATCGATTATTCGATCCCCGGCACTCCTCGTCTCCACCTATCATTGAGTCTATATTTATGACAGATTCAGGGAATTTGGTTACCGGTTGAATTACCGCGGTTACCGGCCGGTAACCGGATTTCTCGGCCCAAAATCCCAGACAGTTTAAATTTGGGACAAATTCTTCCTCCCAAAATCTGTTTTAATTTTTTTATCGTTTTAAGTTTGAATTTCAAATTTTGAGCGAGAATTTTGTCCGGTAACCGCCGGTAATTTTCCGGTTACCGTGCTTACCGGAAATCCCGGCCCCCTCCGAGATTTTTTTTCAAAACAGTAACCAAAATCTTGGACAGATTAACACGCCATCTTGCTCGGAGAAAGTCTCGCGCTAAGCTACTTGGGGTGTGCTTTTCACTGGTATGCACCATCGTGCAATGTGCATGTTGACGAACATTTCTTGCATTGAAATGAACATGGACATGTCACCAGTGGCGGACCCAAGAATTTGTCGAAGCCTGGGCGCGCCGCAAGCCAATAAAAAAATTCTCAAAAAAAATATAAGAATGACATGAAACAAATAAATTTCCACGACAATTCTAAATGTAGAACACGGATCAGTACATTACAAGTTCACAACAGATTGAAATGTTCACAAGATCATAGTACATTTGAATGTTCACAAGTTCACATAACATTCAAATATTCATACTCTAATATTAGATATGATAGCTTAGCAAGAACTCCCAAAATACATACAACTTCCACCGACCAAAGTTAATTGTCCCAATTCACCCACAAACAGACTCTACAAGATAAAAAGGAAGATTAGAAGATCATATAACCGTGGCTTTAAAGCATATTTAGCATGAGGCAAGGAAAATTACCAAGATAGTACCAATGATGTGCTAATTAGCCCTACGCTTACGAGGTAATTGTTTCCTCCTCTTCCTCATATCTTGAAACCGTTGAGCAATAACACCACTATCAAGTTGGTTAAATAGCTCCCGCTCGGTGTAGCATATCATCAAGTCATTGAACCATTCATTCTTGAGTTTGTTACGTGATTTGGTCTTGATGATCTTCATTGCCGAGAAAGACCTCTCAGCCGATGCCGTTGAGACCGGTAATATCAAAGCCAACTCAATAAGCTTATAAACCAATGGGAAGACCAAATGTTTACCGGTTTCAACCATCTTTGTAGCCAAACTTTCAAGATTTGTGCAAGTGGAAAAAGAGGAATGCACTCTCACATGATGAATATAAGACTCAAGTTGGCCTCTTATGATTGCACGGTCTCCATTAGAGAAATCCGCATGATATATTGAAGATAATCGAGCAACCTTGTCCACATCAAACTTTGAGAAAGAGTTCTTTGGACTAAGGCATGATCCGGCTCTTCCTCCTCATTCGCAACATTTGGTTGCGGTGGTGGTTGTGGTAAGCTTCTTCTATCAACCAAAAACCTCCCAATTTCTGAAATTTAAACACATTTGTTAGATATTAATTAATACTCAAGGTTCAAAAGCAGTTGAGTTGAGCAATTCATGGTCGGTGACTCGGTGGTCCATGTCCTAATTTTCAGGTTCAAAAATCAAAAGTCATAACCGAGATACACCTAAAACGAGCAATCTCAGTTGAGGAAGATATACCTATCTGCCTGCCTGCTGAAGTCGTGCTCGATGAGCCTCGCCGGCGCTTGCGGCCGCTAGATGCGGCTGGGCATGGCTGACGCTGCTCCTGCTCGGGGCGCCCGCCACCGCTGTCGCCCGACGGATCTCCCGTGCCTCCCGATTCTCCGTCCTCCATGACTGATTGACTGCCGCTGCTCCTGCTCGGGCGGGTTGGGGAAATCGCGGTGACACCGGCCGGACGCGCGGCGCGAGGGTTTCGTCGATCTGGAGTTGAGCAGCGAGCTGGGGAATGGGGAACGGCAAACGGGAGGAGTTGATCTGCTAGTGCTAGCTCGCTGCTTGTTTGTGGCCTCTTTTTCCAGTACGAGCACAACCCAACTCTGAACTATCCAGCCCATTAACCTAAAGGCCCATCAAACGAAGTGTTTTGCCCATCGTCAGACGTACTTTAATCGCCAGAATCCATCTCGCGTAGGAGGCGAGCGCGACCAAAGCCGGGCAGGCGCCCGGGCTGCCGGGACGCTAGGTCCGCCAATGCATGTCACTGTTTAGATTCAAAATCATCCATCGCACACGATTTATTGAATCATCGCACGAAGGTTACCGTCGGAGTGGTAAATCCCACAAGGTTCACAAACCGTGTGCGATCTTGGAGGCCACCACACACGTTTCTGCGAATAAGAACGTCTGCGATAAGGGAGGCAATCACACACATGTTGTTGATGAGAAGCGTGTTCCTTCCAGAAAGATCGCACGTGCTTAGAGACATATTTAGTCATGTGAATGTGGAACGGAAATGTGAATATAATCTAAAAGATCGTCCATTTTGTTTGCCAAGCATCATTATCGAAAAGAAGTAACACCCGGAGAGGCAGATAGCCCCACTACACAAAATACCACGAAAATGTTAAGACACTTGGAAGCAATTTTCAGCACCGAAGATAATCGTGTGTTGTTACCCATTACATGCTAGAAATGGAAATAATGCTTTGGTGATGTATACTAAGGCTAAGGCAAGCAGTAATCAGCTAGCTATAGCATTCGAATGTATGGACTACCTATGTAGCCATTCATCTGTGACATGATTGAACCAATAACCCTTCCGATGGAATGTGGAACAGAAATGTGATCCAATGTAATCCAAAAATTCTTCCAATGCACCTGTAAGTCATACAAGTGGAGTCCGCACGGTCTGCTTCCCGTTGCCTTCCAGGCTTACTTTTTTTTTAAGGGAGTTCGTGTACACAAGATCATAAGATCGAACGCACCCACACGAACAGAGGGAAGAAACACCCCACGCACGCCGAAATCGGCACCACCAAACAGCAACCCTCCGACGAACACCAGCAGCACGCCGCCGGGAAGGACGGAGGCAAGCTCACCTCGCACCAGAGCCACCAGCTCGAACAACCTTGATGAGTCGCTGCAGAATCCAACTGACGCAGGCGCCAGCATCTTGCCGTTGAACGGACATCAGCTCCGAGCCGCCAGCTCGCCCTCGCCGTCTCACGCCGGAGACGAACACGAAGACGCCCTCCATCTTCCACTGCACCCACCGAGATCGCCGACGAAGAAGTGCTTCCCGCCTGCAAACTCCCACGGATCTTCAACAAAAGCACCACCCACCGCCGGAGCGAAGGGCGAAGAACCCCCCAGACAAGATCCAGCACCGCCAGCACGGACGCTGGATCGAGGGGGCGCACGCTGCGACTCCGAGAAGCAGCAGGTGCGCAGGAGACGGCAGCTCCGCCAAGGGCCTCCACCGGAGCACCCCGAGCAGAGGAGAGGGCCGCCGTCCGCAAAAGCCTCTCCGGCCACGCCGCCACCTCCACAGCGCCGCCGGCAGGCACCCCACACACACCTAGGCTATGTACACACCGGGATCCGTCGATTCCCCGTCCTCCCGCCGCCGGAGCGGCCGCGGAGAGCAAGGAATCGGACGGATCGCCGGCGGCGAGCTGGTTCGCACGGGGAGAGCCCAAAGAATCGCCTACTTCCACTGTAGCTGGGGAAAGGAGGGGAGGGGTCCGTGCTCTGTTGCCTTCCAGGCTTACTATTTACACATGACACATAAATCGTCGAAAAGAATTTGGAGAGTTGGACTCTTATGAGAGTATGCTCACTGTTTCCGCGAAGATGCCAAAGTTACCTAGACCTTGATCTCTCATTGACCAAGTCGCGTGTTCATCCATCTGCCAGTGCTCTCTTATATATGCAACCTCTTTTTTTTCGAAAAGGGGAGCGAAGCTCCGGCCTCTACATCAATACACAACCTCCGTAAAGAAGGGATGGATGGTAGATGCGCTCATGATTCATTCAGTCGTGTCCTCGCAAAAAAAAAAAAAAAAATCATTCAGTCGTGCATCAACACTTCTACAGAAAATATACGCTATGTAACTAAACTCCCGAGGATGTGGGTTATAAACGTTGAGAAAAAAAATTAAATTACACAATGTATTCTATTGTACAAGCAGGAAATTAGAAGAGGCAATTTCTGTAACAAGTTAACTTAATACCATTTATTTCTGAAAATGACATTGTGTTTGGTGTCTCATCCTCTGCACTAAGCGAATGCACTGTTATAAACGGTAGGCAGTAAAACGACGAAGAAAGCGGAAGATCAAACCAACAGAGACACGAGATTTAATTTGGAAAATCCTCCCAACAATGGGAGAGAAAAAACCACGGGCACCAGCCAGCAAATCTTCACTATAATCGGGTGAGGTTACAAACGTCGGGGATTTACAACATGCGACTTATCCCAACCAACGGCTTATAAGATGTATATATGGTGATAAAACCCTAAATCGGCTGCAGTCCGACTCAGCAACGATGGTATGCTACGGCCCAATCCTCCGGCAACGGGCCTCCGCTTCTCTTCGAAGTTAGCCTCTATCTTTATATGAATTTGGATCACATCGAAATAACATGCACACACCCTAATGTGGCCATTGTTACATATTTCTAATGAAAAGTGACAAGAGTACAAAAGGCGAACAACATTCAAATCATGGACTACAACGGTTGCAACTGATAAAAGATGACGCAAAGAAAATAGGTCATTCGGAGACTTCCATCACTACCCGTGGCCTGCAGGTACATCAGACATTAGAAAGCAAGGAGCTCCACCCGAATTGTTATTTATCAGCGTTATAGTCCACTATATTTGAGTCAGGTACAAATTAATATGAATATGACTATAATAAGGACATGGCGTTTTGGGTCACGGGTGCGGATGCACCCATTATGTAAAATATTTTTCATTTTTTTAAAAATGTCAAAAAATTCAAATAAAATTTCGGACATACATCATGACATTTATGTTAGCACAAAAAGTTTCGTAAAAAAACATTTTTTTGACCTGTGCAAAAAGACAAAAAACAATCGTGTACAAAGTCATTTTGAAAACCCTGGATTTGTCTTTTTTGCACAGCCCATAAAAAAAATCTTTTCTTGGCAAAACGTTTTTTGCTACCATAAAATGTCATCTAGTATATCCGGAAATTTCATTTGAATTTTTTTGACATTTTGAAAAATATTTTTTGAGTAGTGGGTATATCTAGACATATGAGCCGATATGGGTTTCCTATAATAACACCTAATACTGTAAGCATGAAAAACACTCGGTTTCGGCCTTGAGAGGCACACAATCACGCAACATCTATGAAATCTGGAGTAGGGTAGCTAGAATTTGCTAGAAACAGTTCACTAGCCTGCCACCTGACCAGCTCTCAAGGACGCAGTACATGGGCGAACTACACAGCTTTGATCTCTGCCGAACCAAGGGTGTAAGCACATTCAATATAAGGATGACTCCAACGGGCGACCTAAACGGACGCGTGTTTGGTCTGTGTTTTGTTCGTTCGGATCGGAGGACGGAGCTAATTTTTTTTAAATAATACGTTAAATTTATTTAATTAGGAAAATAATACGCGTTTTTTTTATTTTCAAAAATATTACCCAGTCGTCCTCACCGAAAACGATTAGTACTAATCGTCCTGACAAAAAACGATTAGTACTAGTCGTCCTAGCCCAAGACGACTAGTAGTTGCACATGGAGAAGCATGCAGGAAAAGACAAAGTGCAAAGGCACATATCGTCTTAGGCCAAGACGACTAGTACTAATCGTCTTTGGCCAAGCCGACTAGATAATATTTTTGAAAATAAAAAAAACTCGTATTATTTCTTGAAATAACTAAAAAAATGTATTATTTAAAAAAAAATAGGGGGAACGCACGCGCGTCCGGCCCCTGTCCGCCCCTTTCCCGGCAGTGCGCCCAACGGGGCGACGCATTGAGTCCGCCCGCAAGTTTTTTTAGAGTTAAAAGGCCATATATGGGCCATTTTCATTCATATATAGGGGGTGGGCCACAAACGGCCATTTTACATAAATGGAAATACATTAAAAGACCTAAAACTAGGTTACAAATGCATAGAAATTAACAACCGACCACCGGAGCTTGGTGGCCGGCAAGAGGGAAGATCAAGGAGGGCGTCGTGGCCTTGAGGCGCCGCGGCCTTGAGGAACTTTAAGGTGCTAGTCCGTTCGGTCACGGACTTGCTAGCTCTTCCTTCGCCATGGCCGGGGCCAGCAGCGGACTAGCTAGCTCCTCCTCCTTGCTTCTTTCGCAGCTACGGAATACGTAGCGGCGCCGGCATCTTTGGAAAATTGGTCGCGCATAGGCGACCACGCTGGCGGGGATATGACATCAGGTGAAGCTGCTGCTCCTTTCGCGGCCTCGGCCGCCGCCAAGGCCTCCCGGTGCCGTTTGCGCCTCGCCGCGCGCTTTTTGGTCTCTTCGGCGCGGCGCATTTGCTTCATCTCGTCCTTCACTGCAGCGTCGGCATAGGCGCGCGCGGCGGACATGAACACGTCCGCCCTCTGTGCGTTCAGCTGCATGTGGGCTGCCTCCACCGCCTCCTCCACGGTGATGTGAGCATGGCCGCCCACGCCAATAGGAGGCTCCGGTGGCGCGCCATCCCCCGCGACACCGCCGCCGCGACACCGGCGGCGTACTCTTCTTCGTCGCTGTCGACGCAGTCCGTGAATGCCGCCTCCACCGCACTCCTCTGGCCGTCCGTCAGGCGCGGACGCGGCGGCTGGGGAATCATGCCGACCCATGCCAGGCTGGTCGCCATCTGGCGCGAGAAGCTGCCGCGATAGCGCCCGCGCGCTCATACGCGCTCGCTCGACCTCGTCCACCAGATGCTGCGGCGGCGGCGGCGGATCCATTCCGGCGCGTGGATCTGAGCTTGGAGATGGTGACCGCCGTGGCTGGGGAGGAGTGCTAGGGTTTGTGTGTGCCCTAGGGTTTGGCCGGCCGGCGTGATTTATACAGCTCCACCGCCCACAGTTATTGCGGGTAGGTGGCCGCTCTAGCCGTTGTAGTCGATGACACGCGGGGCCAGGGCGGACACGGGGAGGACGTAGGAACGGTCCGCGAGCGTCCCGGCCCGACGCATCCGTGACCCAAATTTGGGCCAGGAATGCGTCGCGGCGGACAGAAAAACGGACCGGGGTCCGTTTGCGTCGCCCCGTTGGGCCGTGTTTTTGGCAAAAACGAACAGGGACGGACACGCGCGGACTCGATGGATCGCCCCGTTAGAGTCATCCTAATCACCCAAGCGAACCAGAAATTATCAGTCACAATGAACCAAGGCATGGACTTTGTTTCCGGTGTCTCCAAATCCTACGTCTTACACTTGGAAAGGATGCTGCACCATAGGTGTTCGCGCGCTCTACCACGCGCACACAGCCGCATACATAAAACAACTCAAACTCTTTTAAAGTAGTACGTACATGTTTGTTGGCACTCTGTACTTCCCGGTCTTTGTTCAATTTTAAGTCTAAATAAAATACACACAAGACAGTTTCTCTTTTGTAAAAATAAAGTATGCTCCAACAGAAAAGAAGGTTTTGTGATGGAGTACAACTCATCAGCATATGCCTAACCTTAAAGCTTACTACAGCTTTATTCGTAGTAAAACAATCTGAACTACATGCTATTCACGGATGTTTCTTCAACGTCCATGACTGGTTCAAAAGGAGAAACGGCAACAAAAAAAATGTTGGTGAGGGGCAATTATCAGTATGCATGTATGAGACGGTGTCAGGAGCCTGCTACAACATAGTTTCCCTTCTTTGTTTGCTATCTGCGCGGACCCGATGCTGCTGGTGGCCTCAGCGATACCCAATGGGACTTGGAACATCTCGTTCCGACGAACATTCGGTGTTGCCGAGGCTACAGCTTGGACGGAGTTACGGAGTTTGCTTCCGGAGTCGTTGCCAGGCGGCCGTGACCTCGTGTCATGGCACCTGATACCGTCTGGGACGTTCTCTGTGAAGTCGGCCTATCGGAGTCTCTTTAGTAGCCCAGTTAGAGCTTGGACCTCCCCACTCTGGAAGGCCCCCATTCCGTTAAAAATAAAATCTTCGTGTGGCAGCTTCTTAGAGACCGCCTCCCCTCAGGGGTGGAGTTTCGCAAGCGACAGGGGCCGGGTGATGGGGTCTGCCCCATGTGTGGGATCCCCGAGACGGGAACCCACATTCTTTTCACCTGCCCCGCTGCCAGATTTCTATGGAACTTCGTCCACGAGGCGCTGGAGCCTGCTTGGCAGGCCTCAGACCTTGGCGAGTTCCTTGAAATCCAGGCGAACCGTACCGGTGAGAGGCGGCGCCTTTTTTGGTTGGTGTTTGCCGCGTTGATGTGGACCTTGTGGACAATTCGCAATAAGATGGTGATCGAGCGGGTCTTTCTCCGACGTGCTTCTGACTCGATGTTTAATTTTCTGGCTTTCTTGCAGCAGTGGCACCCGTTGTCTAGGCAGCGGGACAGGGGGCAGCTGGATGATATGCTTGCTAGATTGGTGGAGTCCGCTCGGCGCATCTCCTCTTCTTCGTCCAGCTAGTGTCGGAGGGGCTTAGTTTTTTTGTTCGCTATCTTTCTCTTTCTCTCTTGTTGTATCTCTCCCACCGCCCACCCCTCCTCCCCCCCCCCCCACCACACCACCATTTCTTGCTTTTTTCATGTGGGCTTACCTGTGCTGCGCCCCCAGCAAGCGACCTTACCGCTCTTATGTTTGTAACTGTGTTTGGACTTGCTTTGCATGTTGATTTATTTATAAAGCGGGGCGAAAGCCTGTTTCGAGTATGCATGTATGAGAAGCTACTAGTGCTTGTGGTAGAAGCTGACGTGAACTAATGTATTTTCATAACAACGCGCGGGCACACACATGCACAAACAGAACAAAGGAGCCACAATTTTCAACTAGCGCTCTAGCGCAGTAGCATTAGAATTTGCTCCACACCTCCATTAAGTGGTAATGATGCAAATACATGATGAATAAATCGAGAGAGAGAGAGAGAGATGAAAGAGCGGAAATGGAGAGGTGGCGCTTGCAAATTGCAACAGATCGCCATTTCGTCGGCACGTCTTCTGATTATGTCGTCGACTTGACTCGTTTGCATGATTGAAGATCAGATCGTTCCATAGTTTCATTTTAACAGTAATCCACCCTTTATTTAAACAGTAGTAGGATTACAATCTGATTGCAGAGCCATAATCAACAACCCATGAAATACATCGAAACTCTCAGAAATTACGTGGTTTAGAGCCTGTTCAGCAAAAATATGTGCCTCCTGAGTCCTGACTTTCTTCAGGCTTTATGAAGAGGATCTTGAAGTGGTAGAACAAATTACTCTCATCTCATTCATTTCCTTCAAGATATGAATACCTTTCATCCAGACAGCTCGATCATCCTTCCACAGCGAGATGAGACTAGAGCAATCAGTTTGAATAATCACTTGTTGTAGGCCTTTCCTTAGGGCAGCTGCAATCCCTGCCTAACACTTCACTGACGAAAGGATGTTTCACATGTTACTTCTTGATAGAACCTGCATGAATGAAAGGTC
Source organism: Poa pratensis (assembly GCA_947311845.1). Classification (NCBI taxonomy): domain Eukaryota; kingdom Viridiplantae; phylum Streptophyta; class Magnoliopsida; order Poales; family Poaceae; genus Poa; species Poa pratensis. Next base: position 43,382,986 of record CAMZMU010000047.1, read on the forward strand.
TTGCTTCAGTTCTGATAATAAAATTGTCATACGCGTCAACGCCCCCTCTCACGTATGACTCGGAAAGGCTAACACGTGCAAATCGGGAGAGAGCAACGACGCGTGAGTCTCAGAGGTATGGCTTAAAATGCCTATACGTGGACAAAGAGTGGGGCGACTGCAATTTTGGATAAATTGCGAAAATCAGGACTCAAGCTCGTGACCCGTGCTCTGATACCCTGTCATGTTTCATACATTAGTCAATGAAACGAAAAATCCGAACTGGTGGAAAGGGATAGTCACAACGCACATACCATACCCTAGTTGGATGCCCACCAACTATCATTACTGTCGAATTTACATCCAACCAAAAATATGACTCCTAATAATTGTTATATTGATAAAAAATCATGTTAATGCGTGGTTTCAATTTTTTAATGCATGCCCAAAAATTTCTTGTTAATACATGAATCAAAAAATAAAATACATAAATCTGAAAATTATTGATAATGCATTGATACTTGAATAATCATTGATAATTTGTGCACGAATCTTAAAGCAGTAGGACGTTCCAAAGTACCGGTGACCTCTAACTACGTGTGGACTTGCATTTTCCGGATAGGAAAATCACGTCAACAAAAACATGACCCTGTAACGTCTCCTTTGATCCGTAGAATAGAGAAAGTGTAGCAATAGGAAACTCATAGGATTGGAATAACATGTCTAATTGAATCCTAATGGCGACAAAGAAATTCTTCTTCCCATATGGTTCTTTTTTCCATCAAGAATGGTTCGGTGATAAGGTTCTGAGAGGATAAGTGGCTAGGTACTACCACGCTCCGAAAAAATATCCAGCTTTATATAATATTGTCCTTGGACGTCACAAAAGCGATACGCTCGCTCATGTGCTGGAAAATTTCCCTCCAAATGTGACGTTCAGAAGAGATCTTGTCGGTTCCCGGTTAGAATCTTGGAATGAGTTGCTACAGCGTCTGACTTTGATCAATCTGACACAGGGGACTAATGAGTTTCGGTGGAATTTGCACAAGAGTGGTAAATTCCTAGTGGATTCTATGTATAAAGCTCTAATCCAACCGGATGTGTCAGTAGATAACAACAAAGAAATTTGGAAGATGAAGATTCCACTCAAGGTCTTTGCGTGTTATGTTCGTCAAGGGGTAATTCTTACCAAAGATAACCTTGCAAAGCGCAATTGACATGGAAGTAAAAAGTGCGTCTTCTGTCATAAGGACGAGACTATTAAGCACCTATTCTTTGAGTGTCAATTTGCTGCTTCTGTATGGTCAATCATCAGATATGTTCTATCTTATACCCACCACGAAGCATTGCTAATATTTTTCCACTTGGCTGAATGGTGTGGATCATAGGTTTAAACGACTTATTAGTGTGGGAACGCTTGCCGTTATATGGTCACTTTGGCTGTATAGAAATGACAAGATGTTAATGATAAAAATTTGCCTCTCATGCAGGTTATCTACAGGAGTATAGCTACGCTCCGTTCTTGGTCACCGTTGCAACGTGTGGAGCATCGCGACCTGTTTACGGAGGTGTGTACAAGACTGGAGGATACGGCGAGTGACTTTTTATCCCTACATAGATGGCATCATAATTTGCGGATCGGTCCTCCACCACCATAGGCGTGTTTACAATTTCTCATTATGATATGTAATTCGCCTTTTATTTATTTTCGTACTGCTGGACTTGTGACAGCTGTGTGCATCCTAATTATGCAAAGGCCGGGTGCAATGCTTAAATCTTTTAAGAATAAAACTCCCTTTATCGAAAATAAAATAAAATAAAGTTCAAGAAATTTTCCATGAGATTAGACTACATGTTATTTTTCTATAAAATTTGCACCGCAAGATTTCCTATAGAATATGATCTATGAATCAGAAGGAAAATTCTTATAGGATTTCAGTCCTACACAAATCTTTTGAAAATAATCAAACGAGCCCTTAAGTCTGTTAATAATAACGAAAGACCCATCCGTATTAAGTGAAATGGCGTCCAGCTGGAGGTTATTGGCATCTTTGAGCTTGTACTAATCTTATGCACGTGTGTCGTCCAAATCATTTAGCAGACCAATCATCTACTATCCTTCAGCCTGGCCGGTACTACTTTCTTCGATGTAGCTCCGCCGCTACTAACCCTATGTTTGCCTCGCAAGTATCCCCAGATCAACCACATTATAGCGTAGCAGCGTCACCCGATCTGTATTTTCTTGAGCCACCTCTTGTCCAGACGTCTCCCAATCCCACAATTCAACAGACAATAATGAACCAGTGTTAGCAAATTAAGCATCTTCATTCGCTCACTCTACTTTGCTTTTTGACTAGGAGAAGGTATGGTGATCTCTTCCGCTGCCTTTTATAGTTATGTCAAGGAAAAGTTTTTGTAAGAAAACCTTCAATGCCACTGCCGTTGCAAACATACAACAGCTGCAACACATGCGTCGACAGGAAGGACCTCCATGTGCCTTCGGCCAAAGAAAAGTACATAGGGACTGTGGTATTATTCGCCACACAGAAGAACATAACAAGATAACAAATAATAGAAGCCAGTGCTGCAATTCCGAGGTTAATTCTTTTCCATAATGTATTGGGTTCGTCTAGATAATTTGTTGACTCCAACAAATTTGAGGTCAGGCAGTCATGCAACAGAATCTTCCTCCTAAAATTTCTAACTGAAGGCCCTAGAAGGGAGCCAACCTGCATGACAACACTTTGTTCTTCTATGTACCATGGCTAGAATAAATTTCTCCATGCGGAACGACACTACATTATAGCCAACAATTAATCATCACCGCCTCCATCGTCAGCCTCCATGCCATCATAATCCTCTCCGTCTGCTTGGTCACCAGCATCATCGACATCCATGACTACTTCTTGCCTTGCAACAACTTCATTAATTGCTTCTATTGCTTGTGATATCTTCATGTCTGGAATAAGTCTTTCCACCTTCATGGTTTTGAAATTGTCCTCGGCAAAGAACGTGGTGAATGGCTTTGAGACCTGCAAGGTGACCATAGTTAGAATCACCAAATGTTGTTTTCTAAGCTTTAAAGGAAGATGGTAGTCATCTCACCTTGAAATAGTGGTTTCTCTCTTTGGCGCTCTCAACAAGGTTGTTCCAGTGTTTATCTTGCTGCAACGTTGAAGCAGAACCTATTACCTGGATTATGCTAATCTGTTATTTCGGCTTTACAAGTAAGAAGAATAGCATGAACCAATAAGCTAACTCAAGAAAGGTGGAATAGGTTGAATTGACGAACTCGAGTTACAAATTGCACAGCCTGTAGATCTTAATAAAAAAGGAATTGTGGGCACTATAACCTCCATACTCTCGCACGGAATAACAAAAATTGCAGCAATATCCGTGAACAAACATGTTCGGTTTCTGTGTGAAATTTCAAAACTTTATTGTTTCTACTAGTTTGCATGCAATGTGGATCATGAAAAAAGAAGTGCTAAAGGAGGGGGCAGGGGGTTGAGGAAATAAATATGTTTGCATAAACTGCACTTACTAGTACAGCAGACCTAGCTCTGGTGATGGCAACATTCATTCGTCGAAAATCAGAAACAAACCCAATCTTTTGCTCCTTATTGCATCTTACACATGAAAAAATGACAACCTCCTTTTCACGGCCCTACATTTGAGCAACAAGATGCAACAATATAAGCCCTGCTACTTGCTTGAGTACATAGAGCAGATCGGCAAATGCATGATAATGAACAAGTTACCTGGAATCCATCAACAGTGTTTACATCTATAACTTCCTTTGATTGGTCACCAAAGGTCGACTTAAAATGGTCCTTCAAAAGTTTCACCTGATGCCTATATGGTGATATAACAGCTACTTGAGAACTAGATTTGAGCTCTGGGTAGTTCATGGCCAATTGGTGATATAGGAGGGTTATGAATTCCACTTCATCTTTGTTCACCCATGAACCACTTCCAAACGGCTGGGATTCAATCCCATCAACATCAAAGAAGCAAAATGGTCCGAAGCAGCTGTAGGAATGCCACGGACGTTTTTTGTTGAGTCCCTCCCCATCTTGTAGGATACCTTCATAGAATTCTTTTGAAGGGAATATGCTAATCTGGTTATTGAATGGATTAATAAAATCAGAAAACCATTCTAGTAATCTAGAATCCAGCTTAGATGAATTGAGAATAGAACACTACCTCTGGATGCATACGATATTGAATTTTGAGCATTTGCACGGGAAAACCAGCAGCTTGAAATCTCTTGAACAAACTTGTTCCATATCTATGGTTACATTGGCGTTTTATTAGCATTACAATGTGTTAACAGTGTGAATTAATCAAAGCGAATAAGGAGACGTCTTACCCTAACTTCTGAGCGGTTGATGAAATTACAGTTGCGGGCAACTGAACTGGGTCACCAACCTGATAGGAATATAAAGTGATAGTGAGGATACGGGCTCACCATTGTTAACAAAATACTAAGTATTTCATGTATCAATGTAGCAACAAGTTTGAAAAGATACGAAGTAAAATTATCAAGAACAGATGGCTAGGTAGGGCGCGTGAAAACGATTTTCTACAGAACCTACGTGAGTGAAATGATTTTAAATTTCATTCGCAAGGACAATGAGAATATCATCCTGTGTATGATCTTGCTGTTTAGTAGATTAATTAACCAGTAGTATAATGATAAACTATAGTACATTGGGAAGGAAAAGTTAAATAACTGAATAAAAGAGATGTGTAAAGCATCTGAGGGGAGTAGATGACATACAAGAAAAACTTGTCTGCATCCATGAACCAGGGGTACAAGAATTGCTGGTTCTACCTGAAAACGAAGTAGATATGTCAAATTCACAAATAGAAGCATAAAGAATGCCATCATCAAAATCTGATTATGGTAATGCTCCATTAGATAAAATAATATGCACAAAATATACTCACAGCTTGTGCTGCTTCATCAATTATAACAACATCAAAAGAACGAGTCATCCTGCTGAAAATGGCTGATCCGCTGAAACTCAGGGTAGAAAATACCTACGAGTTTTCCTTGGCAATGAATATAACATTTTCAAATATAATGAACGAATATTGATAACAAAAGATGTGCGTACAATAGCTGCTTCGTCAAGAATTGAAGCTCTAATTCGATCAATTTCACCAGCTCCTCGTCTCCCGCCATCTGCTGAGCGATCCACACCAGAAAGTTTTTGTTGTATCTGTAAATATTTGAACTTGCTGTAATTCACACGAGTTAGACAGAATGCTTAGCAACTAAAATACATACAAGGTAATCCATCGAAACTGCTTTGACCGAATGATGCGCCTTTAGTCCAATACGAACAATCTTGGGAATGTAAGTTTGGTTATTTTCATCACGTATCCCTGAAAACATACCGTAACTTTTATTACTTAATTAGGAATACTTTTATTGTGAGAGGAGTTTTGAGCATTAGATTACATAGAGACAAAAACCGTTTAACCTGTTTTAAGAACGCGCAATACAATCTCGTCAAGTGCTGAGTTGGATGGAGCACAGACCAACACATGGGCTCGATACTTGCGATTGGAACTTATCACTTCAGGTTTCTGTCCAGAAATGTTTTAACCATGTAAGGAATAGACCATCCACATCTAAGCATAATGGCAAAATATAACGAATTACCGAGTATAGAAGAGTACCAGCTCATTCCCAGTAGGATAAAAACCATCATCACCATCGACAGGCATAATCAAATCTCGAGGATTTGCACCAATTAACCAAGGAGATGCTTTCATCCAGTTTGCATTCCTATCATGTCAAGTCTGCAGTAAGATGGTGCAAAGTGCCAAAACCACTTGCGGAATTTGGGAACAGAAAACACAACCAAAAGGCACACGAACAAATAACACAACACATGAAGCTAGATGCTTAAAGATCGTCACAGATGATAGTGCAAATGTAAAGCACGGCAATCTTTTCCCCCTAATAAAGCCTGGATACACCCTACGGATTTGAGATATCAAAGAAAAATGCGAGTGACATGAACTTAGGGTAATTTAGTTAGTATTGCACACCATGCAGAAGCACAACAAAAATCAGCAATGCATGCACCAATTGAGAACATTGTCTGGTAATATCGTTAATGATGTAACTGCTACATGCTCATCAGTCTGCATTTTATGCTTCCTTCAGTGCTCCATCATCAAGGAAATTTCAGAAACTAACTAGGAAATATGCACGTTTAACATACTTGCCATCAGCGTCCAGCTCTGGCCCATGCTTTTGAACATCAAACCCTCTTCTGCAAAAGGATCATAAAGCATGTGAGATACATGCACCCATTTTTATCTAGAAAAAACATTAGAGGAATAAGCTTTTGCAAACTGCAGTGTACGTTTCCATTGTAACTTCTAGTATCTCATTTCAGATAAAAAGACAAAGGATATTTTTCTCGTCTCCAAACTATAATTACTATTATGCATTCCATTCGATATTACAGAAATAAACTGACGACTTTTACTTGGTCTGCATTCTTGCGGGGGCGGAATGGAGAACAGCACTGAGAAGTCCAAGGATAGTTTGCGTTTTTCCGGTTCCTGGAGGGCCCTACAAATAAACAGTAAAACTCTACAGTCAATGCTGCATGTTTCTAGGGAGTGCAATGTGCGCAGAACTGCTTATAGATTCTCAAGAGCTTGCATACATCCAAAATTGCTCCGACATTGACTTTATTTTTTGGCAAAGTAACTGATAATACAGTGCAAGTTAGCAAGAACCATAAAAAGTAGTAAACTAACCTGAATAAGAACAAAGGATCTGCGAGACAGACCTGCCTGGAAGAGACAATACAAGTCTGTTAGGCAAACATCAGTTTCCCTTGGAACTAGATATGACAACAATATCAAATAATACAACGTATGCTCACATTAACTGCATCTAGCTGTGAACCATTAAGATTTGTTTTCAGGTAATCCATAAGTGGCTCAGGGACATTCCAAGCACGATTTTGATTGTCTCCATCTTTGTTCTTCTCAGAAGCTGAAAGAATCAAATCCTTAAAAGGAAGTGAAGCTACAGAGTGCATCGCAGAGTACTCTCGCAGTATAGTAGACAAGCTGCACATCTGAGAAAATAGATAAAAGAATATCAAGATCATATCAAGAAGTACATGCCCTAAAAAATTGAGAGAAGCATGAAAGATCAGGACTTTTTTTTTTGGTAACAACCGAACTCACCTTTAAGACCCACATGCCGCTCTCTGTTGAAAAAATGGAAGCAATGCGCTGCAGCCTTGAAGACTTGACAGGCTTTGAAACATTCAGATTTTTAATTTCCCCCGCCACGAATGTTTTAAGGGAGATTTTATTATCATTACCACCCCGCTGTTCCACCACGGCAAAGGCATATGCAGTAGGAGTTGCTCCCTCCTTAAACTGCAAATGCAGGCATATTTCAACTCATCATCCTCGACATGGCAAACCATGTCCAGTGTACAGTAAATGTGAGAAAATGCAATCATGAGTCCATAACTTATTCTATGTAGCTTGTTTTCCTTAGGAAATATCTGAAAGTATTCATAGCAATAAGAGGAACTTTAAACTGGTATGTACATTCGTCTCAGATATTTTCAGATTTGGCAACAAACAGAACGAGTGTTTGACACACTATAGGCTCCACTAAATTTGGCTGTTAAATCAGGATGTTGACAGCTTCCTGCTACACTAGTAGCACAAAACTTACTTGCTCTTTGGAGAGGAGGAGGAGGTCATTCTCCGACACAATCTCCCGGAAGGCATCAGGCACTGCCATATCCACCTTATGGAACCCCTCGGACTCTGCACAATTTCCCACCGCCGCTTCCTGCCAGTCCAGCCCAATCCCTGCTCACACCACACAAGGACAAAGACCAAAAATCGCTTAATAATAAACCAACACAAACAGAGCAACGCACACGAGCGGCAAACAGAGCAAAGCCAAACGCCCACCGTCCTCCTCGCTGCTGCGGCCCTGGACGATCTGCGCCTTGACCTCCTCGAAGAGCAGCGGCTCGAAGACGGCTAGGTACTCGGCCACGGAGGCGTAGCTGTTCTTCACGCGCTGCAGCCCCCTGGTCTGGTCCGCGCCCTGCCACCAAGCGGGAGAAGGAAGGTTCAGGGTTCGCGGCGTAATTGCGCTACGGATGGGGGTTAGAGGGTGGGTGCGTGCGTGCGTACCTGGGAGTCGGCGACGAGGCGGAGGTAGTCCCAGCTGAGGACGATCTTGAGGAAGCGGTCCGCGGTGGAGGTGGCCGAGGAGGAGGAGGATGTGGAGGCCCCGCCGCCGCCGCCGCCGGACTTGTCCACCGCCATGGGGCGGGCGAGGTTTTGGGGTTTAGGGGATTGTGAGCTGACGGTGGTGGTCACGGCCGGAGCCTGGAGAGAGCTAGCGGCAGTTGGTGGCACGGGCTCTTGGTATTGGGCCCTCACTGCCGCCAACAGCAGCGTGCAGCAAACGGCGGAGAAGTGTGGCGCGAGGCGGCGAGCGGAGGGCCGGCGGCGGCGACTGGAAAGAGTTGGTTCAGGAAACAGAGGGGACTTCGTTTTTTTTTAGGGTACGAAACAGAGGGACTTCGTGTGCAGTTGGTCGCTCGCGCGTTGATGGGCTTCTTTTTCTTTGGGCTGGAGTCATGCTTCCGCGGACAGAAGTGTGCACATAAGTTAAATTACTGAATCTCTACTACAAAAGTATGGAGTGTCCTGTCCGTTTCGTCCGTCGTTTTTTCCCCGCACACACTGATTGCTGAAATAGGTCCGTCGTCCGTCGTTTTTTCCCGCACGCACTGATTGCTGAAATTAAATCGGCGACTTTAATTAGACTTTAATTAGCAGATCCAATATGTGGAATACTCCATGTGTCCTCTAATCCCTCCTCCCACAATCACGGAAACGAAGTTAATCATCATTATTGCTTATTAAAAATAAAACCGCCTGATATGGATAGCGCTAGAAGAATATGTTGCTCCCGTTGCGACGCACGGCAATTAACTAGTCTATCTCTACTACAAAAGTATAGAGTGTCCTGTCCGTCTCGTCCGTCGTACGTCCAAACTGTCCAGCTTCGTCCCGGTCTCGGCCCAATAAACTCGGCCCAACAAGCTCGATCCTCTCCAGCATAGAAAATTGGACGTAAACACCTGATCAATCACGTACGGAAACATCGCCCACCTGATTAGAAAATTGGACGTAAACACATGATCAATCACGTACGGAAACATCGCCCACCTGATCAATCACAACATCGCGGACGGAAACACCGCCCCGTTAATCAAGCTTGATACGGTCAAAACCCCAGCTAATTTAGCCTCCGCCCCATTAAACACCGCCCCGTCTGCTCCATAAAACCCCGCGGCCACGCACCATGGTTCTCAGCTTCTCCTACCACCCGTCTGCCCCGTCTCCCGTCTGCCCCATCACCCGTCTGCAACAGCATGTCGACAAGTCGCTGCCTCCGTCGCCCCAGCTCGACGAGGGTTGTGCCTACTCCACCCTTCTACAGCCTCCGCACACTCCGTCGCCCCAGCTCAACGAGGGTTCTGGCTCCTCCGCCGTTCCCAGACACCGTCGTCTTGCGCCCCAACAGGCAATGCCTTATCTCTCTTGCATCTTTGTTGCACCTGAATCAATCATATAAATGACATCATTCTCATGTGTTTTACCAATTCCTTATGTTTGTTAAACAGGGATGTTCGATTCAAAAATATAGAAAACTTCCATGTCCACAGCTCATGGAATATCACGGCCAAGGTTGTCTCTGCTCAAATCAAGCATACAAGCGGAAATGTAGTCTACCGTGCAGTCCTCACTGATCTATCTGTAAGCAAACCTTTCGATGCTAATTAAGTTTAGTAGTTTTTTAATATATGATGTTCGATGTCTTGTAATTTTGTAGTTTTCTATGTGTTTCCTCTATGAAGTACCACTTCTACATATGGTCTGTAATTCCTTGTTATGGTTTTACATGTAGCACGGTTTTTCTAACAACTATAGTTCTTCAATGCAATGTTTTATCTACAATTCTAAAAAAATGCATCTAGACTCTAGAGTTAGAGGAAGCTACAAAAGAAATTTCCAGTACTATCATATCCCTGCATATAGAGATACCGTGTGTAAAGTGAATATAAAAATTAGAGAAAAGTATGGCCCGATGTTTCTATATTAGATAAATGCCTGGGTGGGTGCAATAAACAAAATGTTGCTTCGCACTCAACTCAATAAACATAATCGTTCAAGTCAAGCATCCAATCAGTCTTATTTACTAAGATAAGGAACAACCTAAAACGGATTTAATCAAATGGAAATATAGATCTGTTTGGGAGAGCGGAAATTATACCAAGAGGGCTTGAGGGTGACCGTGGTGTGTCGTTTCTGCTGCGTGGGTGATCGTTCTGATCCATGCCTGTATAATTTCCGCAGAGGTTTATAGGAAGTAGTGCTATATACTTTTGGTATTTTGTCTTTACACTTGTCTTTATACTTTTGGTATATGATGGCAGACATATACCATTGTCTGTAATATGATGGCAGACATATGGCATTTTCTTTAATTTACATGACAAACGCATAGCCCTCACGTATTACACATATCACGTTTTTTCTAACAAATCTCACAATGCAACAAACATTTAAGGGCCAAGTGTAATTAAGCTAAGCATTTCACAGGGTGATAAAATGGATGCAGTAGCTACAAGACAACAAGTGCATCGTTTCAATGAGTTGCGGACTGGCGAGGTGTACTATTTCAGGTGTGTGGGGTTTGAGACGGCAGACTGTGGACCACCAACTGCATTGAAGACATCTACGGAGTATTACGTCGTACTGCATCATCGCACTCGGATTATGCCTGTTGGACCTAACGTGTCAATTCCGAGGTTGCCGTCACGTTTTATGAATTTTATTTATGTGGCCAGACTACCAAACAAAAAGCTTACAGGTTTATATATTTATCGCTTCGCTTGTTCAACCTTACTGCATTATCAAAGCCTTGGTACTATTCATTTGGGCTAATAATGTGTAATCTAAACAATTTGTAGATATCATTGGGATGGTTGTTTATGTTACTCCCATAAGATTCAAGGAGACGTTTCATCGTAGCACACCTTGCCGTGATGTCTTCCTGATGAACATTCAGTAAGACAAAATTATATTGGTAATCAACTTATAGGTGGTGATTGGATGATGGCTGAATGCGTGTCATTCTACCAGGCAGGATATAATTGTTCTCCGCGTATGGGACCAACATGTGGCACGCCACATGACCATGTGGAGACGTGCCGAACAGGAAAGATATTGCTTAGCGGCCACGTTCCATGAGATTAGCACAGCGCAAGGTAAGTTATTATATATTTTATAATTTTATTGTTGTTCCATCTAACATACATCAAATTAAGTGACACTACGTTGTTATTGAAATTTAGGTGCCATGATCACAACAGAGGACAGCCAGATTGTATTTGAGCCGGACAATCTGCTAGGATATGAACTAGCGACCTATCGCCGCACGCTTGGCCATGGCACTCTACAATACATTGGGGGGCAAGTCAGAAAGCTCCTACGAGAAAGGAAAAAGAGGGGGCACTATGACAACCTTCGTCTCGGGAGGCTAACCTAGAAAAACGGTGACACCTAGAAAACGGTCAAACCTAGAAAAAGTGTCTTCAGAAGATGTTCTGTCTTCTGTCATCTAGTCATATGTTTTATCTTTTGTGTATCTTTTCTGTATTGGGCACAATGTTATAATAGTTTGGTTGTCTCCAACATTATTCTATCGAAATTGGCACAATTTGCATAATATCCCATCGTGGTGAGTATATTTTCAATGCAAATATCATTGTGATATCTTTAATACAATACTAAGCTATAATACGTGTTGTTTGATATCTCAATCATGTGATATCTTTAATTCAATGCAAGTACAATTGTGATATCTTTAACCAACAACGGATTTAATCAAATGCAAATATATATCAGGTTGGGAGAGGTCGCACCAGCATGTTTTTTGAGTTAAGTGAATATGATGCTTGCCTACAAATGGTCAACACAAATATATACTACGGTTGTTTGATATCTCTATGGGAAAATAGCAGCATAAATAACGTATAATGTTCCATGCTATATTTAAACAACTAATCGGAAAGGAAAATAGTGGTGTAAATGGATGATGTATGACTGACTGAACAAGAATTACACGCTCAAAATTCAGTGTATTCAGTTCCCCGGATTTGAGCGCTTACCTTGCAAGACCCAGAATAAATATCTTGACGACACGAAATGATTGTGTCGATAGGATTAATGTGAAGATGATCGGGAGGTTTCAGGGGGATGAGATGGTCTACCATAGCTTTGACTCTGCCGTGGACGACCCATACAACTACTATCCGTCTGAGTTCCTTAACTCTCTAACGCCTAACGGACTGCCACCGCATGAGTTGAAGCTCAAGATTAACTGCCCGATTATATTGCTCAGAAACATTGACCCGGCAAACGGACTTTGCAACGGTACGAGGCTGGTAGTCCGTGGATTTCATAGGAACGTCATCGATGCAGAAATCGTCTTGGGGCTACATGCTAGGAAGAGGATTTTCTTGCCGAGGATCCCCCTTTGCCCCTCAGATGATGAGATGTTCCCTTTCCAGTTTAAGAGAAAACAATTTCCTATTCGGCTCAGCTTCGCCATGACAGTCAACAAGGCACAGGGGCAGACTATTCCTAATGTTGGTATCTACTTGCCCGAGCCGGTGTTCTCTCATGGGCAATTGTACGTCGCGCTTTCTAGATCTACAGCCAGAAAAAATGTTAAGATTCTCGCCGTCCCACCTACAGAAGATAAAAAGAAGAGAACCCTACATACTGATGGTACTTACACGACCAACATCGTCTTTAAAGAGGTCCTTACTAGATAGGTCAGTTATTTCACATGTACTTATATACTTTAAGTACTCATACTTTGTAACTTTAAAATTATGAAATATTTATGTGTAGTCTTATTTATTTTCTACAGGTCAAATGAGATACCGAGGCCTAATATGATATGTGCAGTATAGATTCAGAACAATAGAAGGGGGAAAGACCAGAAATTCAGAAGGGCATGCTTTACTCACCGAGCTTGACAGATCTTCAGATGCGTTAATGTTCAATTTGTTGGCAGTAAAATGCGAGGACCATTCCTCAAACTTAATCTTGCTTATATTATGTGGTCCCATTGTTTTACTTCAGATGTCATCCTCCTTGTGCTTATATCTGCTACCAGAATATTCCTTCATATATTTTCTATTGTAAGTTCATTTTTACCTGCAAAACATGGAAGACATCAATTGTACATAATCCAGGTTTTATCATTTGAATGGAAGACATCGACCTGTAGACAATGTATAGAGTAAATCATTTGAATGTGAAACCGCAATTCATGTATTGAACAAAGTTTTACTACAGTGAAATAATTCTACCAATTAATCTTGATTTACAAGCACCTCTACACACAAAAAAATGCATAATGAAGTCTGGATATACCACTCAAATTACCTAACCCAACCACATAATTCAAGCATTATTGAAATATTGTTTACACATTGTTGAAATGGTTAAATGACTCGGCATGTCCCAATCCATACAATCCACCGTACAACATTAAGCCTGACTAAACACATACAAGCCACTAACCACACATCAAAATCACAGCTTTTTACTGTGCAATAAATTGTCAATCAGCACGGAATCAGTTTGCCAACGGACTCAGTTTGTCAACCTCGCTTTTAGATGAGCTAACTGTTTATTCTGCACCAATTGGTTGTTATTTGTGATGGAACGAACAAACATGTAAGAAATTGTTAAAATTTGAATTACCTGAAAAGAAAATTGAGTCTTCTTATGTGAGTCAGTTGGCTGCTCGTTGCTACATTTTTCACTGATTTTGCCCTAGCAATCTTCAGCAACCCATGTAATCATAATTCTTCAATCATGTTCCTTCAGCACGTCCTCTGTCACGATATAAGTAATACAAGAAAGGTCAATATTAATCTTTATAATCACTCTTTCTTGTGACAGCTAAAGGCTCTATAATTTACTTTTCTGAAATATTGAACACCTAACCTTGAACAACGCAAACAGTACAGTCAGGAAAAACACTACGTGGCAGGAAGCTGCAAGCCTTTTATCACCTCTTCATTCATCAGAGCATCAAGGCTCTGGTATTCTGCAATTGCATCAATACATGGTGACAGCAATCGAACTGCTGGAGCAATGTCTGCCCAGACATGGCACATTGCCATATGATCTGTCAAAGCATGCCTCAACATTTTACATGACCTGCGCATTGAACAAATAAGCTGCTACGCAAATCACAAAAGAACAAATAAGCTGCTACGCAAATCAATCTTCACCATTGCATAAACATTACACGAAACACTTCTGCATAACCTGCATGAAAGTACAGTATTTTTATCTCCAATACTAAAGTGTGTAATATGTACACACAATTGCATGATCCACAATAGGATTCTTAATTGGTGACAGTTCAAGGTAAGCCACTTCCTTGGTTGAGAAAATCATATTCAAAAAATTTAACCAACTATGTTGACCTCAATTCAAAGTACTCAAAAGTAAAATTATATCTAGAGGAGAGGGAAAATAATATCCAAGAGTGTCAATCTTACATGTGCCTGGTCTCTTCCTTTAAAAGCCTATGATCTAATTCTGTTCGTCATAGACCGTTTCTTCTGAAGATTTAATGGGTGTGGCAGTGTGCAGGCGTTTCTCAAATCAGGAAAATATGCAGAACCTAGAAAAGTATGCTTAAACTTGAAATATATGCTTTATTGTCTAATGTCTGAGAACTTGCATGAGTTGCTCCCCAAACCGGGGTAGTAGCAGTCGCTAGGACGATGAAAATAGAAAATAGGAAGGAGCCAGACCTTGGGGATTAGACATGGTGACTTGGTGAGCCGGTCCAGGTTGCAGCCTCAATTTGCCTACACATACTACTTAAATCAGTTTTCCTTGTCGCAATTAGCTCTTTATGCAGACAGAAACAAAAATTCAGAAACCAGCACGCTCACGACCGGGAAGATGTCATACTTGTGTAGTCAGATGCAAAATGCAAGAAGCTCACAAAGCAAGAAAGAGTTTCACCTGTCGCGCTCGAGCTGATCGAAGTGGCTGTGCCGCGCTCGAGCTGGTAGAAGCAGCTGCGTGCTCCAGGATACATCGCCGCCGCCGGGAGTCGCCGGGAGTCTAACCACCGCTATCCCCGCTCGGCCTCTCCTCCCGCTTCATGCGTCGCCTTCCCGCAAGACCAGTTGGGCCACCGGTAACAAGCTTCCGAAAGCCAGCCGGCGGCGGAGTAACAGAGCCGTGGTCGCGCTCGTCCAGGTCGAGGCTCCATGGCTTTGACCCCGATGCGGCAGAGCGGCAAGATGGGATGGGGCACCAGGCCGGAGGGATGGAACCACGGTGAGATGTATCGAAGGTATGGGATGGGCGGAGGCTCGAGGAACGGGAGCGCAGCTAGCAGTCTCGCCGGGCGGCTCATCTTCCTCTCCTTCAGTTCTTCTCCAGCTCCAGCTCGTGTTCAGACAGGGATGGATAGGGGAAGAGGAAAGCGAAGGAGATACGACTGCGGACGGAACTGTTTTTTTTTTTGCATTTAACGGAACTGTATTTTTAATTCAGCGTTTCTTTTTTTAAGGGAAATCAGGAGCTCAGCGGTGCTGGAGGCAGAGCCGCTCGATGCCATGCTGGCACGCTCATGCAACAACCGTTTTTTTTCATGCGGTTATTTTTTATACTGAATTTGGAATAACTTCTGAAGTAAAGAGATCGAATTTGTCCACTACAATTTTGTATGCTTTTCCGGTCGAAGGAGAGTCGTGAATCTTGTATATTACTCACTGACCTTTTACTGTATATGATACCGCTATTTCAGTTTCTTAGAAATTATTAATTGGGTCCCTCAGATGGATCATTTTGTTAACAAGGCTATAAGTCGTAAACATATCGCAGTTTGGTGTTGGCTGTCTCACATAATTATATACATGTAATAGTAATACCAAAGATAAATAAATTAGAATCATTGATAGACATGGTTTTAGCTAATGTAGATGTGCTCATTTTATTTATAATCATGTTTGTGGCCTTTAGACTGGTGCATCGTGTCTAAATTTACAATTCTGTGATGTAGAGGCTCGAAACGCAAGTGGCCCGTAGAATGAGCGACTCAGATTCATTATTACATGTTCCACACAGATTTAGCAACGTGCATTTACAATTGACGTGCCCATCATCACAGGTAACTAAAAAAATTCACACTCCCGTAGCAACGCACGGGCATTCAACTAGTTCTCAAAAAAAAACATAAGTTAAATTACTTTTGTGATGGAAAATCGGCCTTTTGATACATTGTTTCCATCATACCTACACACGCCTTGTAGTGATATAAGGGCATGTACAATGGGGTGATGTCAACCTTCTATTAAAGTTGACACGTAGGATATTTGTCTAGTTGGAAGAGAATGAAGAAAAACGATGATGCCTTCCCTTAGCTAAGAGATGATCTCTTACGAAATAAGAGAATGTTATTTTCTCCATTGTAGCGTATGTCTTCCCTTAGCAACACAATTTTTCACTAAAACGTTATTAATTCTCATTAATTGACTTTAGGGATGGCAATAGGAGATAATGTGTTGTATAACTTATATCTTTTGTCTTCTCTAAATGATGTGGATGGATAAGAGAAGACAAACCTTCTAAGTTCATGATCAATCCATTAAGGAAATGCTACAAGCTGTCCGGCACTATTCACACGGCTAATGCACGAGAATCCAGAACTAAGACACTCCTTTATATTTCCAGAGGATGCTCCTTGCCGGTACCAAATTTTCTGCAGAATTAACAAGGTGAGAACTTGATTGGCTAAATCAATAATGATGAAAGCTGTATTTGGAATTTTAGATGGAATTCTGAGCTGCAAACAGCATGAAAGCAGCACGAATACACGTAGAAACGGTACTATTGGTTGTAGATAAACAGAAAGAACAAAATACACAATCAAAAGTAGCTAAGGTTTAGCAGGGCACATACTCAAATTTTGTTCGGATGCTAGCGAGCTTCTTTTTGTTATTATCTGATTCACACCACTTCTTCAGTTCTGGACAATCCCAGACATACAGAGCTCTGAGGCCAGTGAGCTTGTCTAGCATGTACTCCGGCAAAGATTCAATGCCGTGGCATCCATGGATTGCAAGTCGCGGAAGCAAGGTGAGTTCACACACAAAAGGTGGTAGTGATCTCATAAGCTGACCGCATTGAGAGAAACAAAGTGACTGGAGAGAAGATAGTGCCCTATTTATCACTGGTGAGCTGGTTAGATTGTAGCAGTTCTTGATAGTCAAGCTGTGGAGGCCAGGGAGGTGGCGAAGCAAACTCCAGTCACCTAGTGGATGTACGGTTAGGAATTGCAGGAGCATTACGCAAGACAGTAGTACAAGAGGTAATTTCGGAGTCAAAGCATAGCTACTTAAAGAAAACAAAGGTATTTATAAGAGTTTTTACCTAACTCTTATAAATACCTTTGTTTCCATAAACTAACTCGATTGTCGTGTGAGCTCTCTGAGCGAGACTTCCGGCGGGTTAGGAGGTTAGGTTAGAGGAGGGGCGATCCTGCCGGCGATCCCCATGATTCCGGCGACTCCTCGTCCTCTCCCGCCGCCGCCGGCGCGCGTCGCCCCATGTATCCGCACCGCTGAAGCGCCGGCGCGGGGACGGGGCAGCGGGGATGCGGCGGGTGGCGAAGATCGTGATGGTCCTGGCCGCGGCCGGGGAGGTGCGCGGCGGGCAGGACCCCACGGAGGCGGAGCGGGCGCTGGCGGCCGAGGCGCGGGAGCGGCTGGCCGCGGCAGTCGCCGAGGGGGCCGCGCGGCACAGGGATCTGTTCTCGGGCGAGGCCGTGCGCGCTGTCGTCGAGGATCCCGGCCTCTACAGGGCTAAGGACCCCGCTGGGTTCCGCCCGCCCAGGGCCTCCATCGCCGACAGGCTCACGCTTACTAAGCGCAAGGTTTGTCGATTCCTGATTCCGTGGTGGTATAGTCGTACCGTTGGCTGGATTTGGTGATGTCATTGTGAGGCTGAATCGAACTTCAGTAGTTAGATTGGTTACAAGTTCTAGCTGATGACAGTAGGGACTTCTTTCTGTTGCGCAAGTAGTTGATGAGGAAGATAAATTTTTTTACAAGATTTAGCAAGTAAAGTTGGTATTAGTTTAGGAAAATCTGTTGTAGGGATAGTTGCTACTATTAAATGTGTTTGTGTTTTTGGAGGAAGCTAGAGCTAGCCTTTTTCAGGCAAGTTAAAGATAAACAGCATTTTGTTACATAAAGTTGTTAAAAAAAGTAAGAGTAGCAGAGGATGAGGAAGATAAAAGTTTTTGCAAGTTCTAGCAAGTAAAGTTGGCATCAGTTTAGAAAAAATTAAGACAGAGATAGATGATACTGTTCATGTTATTGAGTATTTAGAGGAAACTAGAGCTAGTGCCTTGCTAGGATTTTTTTTACCTCCCATTTGGAACAGGAAGAAGGTTTAATTGAAGGAGAAGCTATTTTTTGCAGTTTGCTACCTCCTATTATATAAAGTTGTTTGGTCCTGTAGCTTTTAATACTAGTATTTTTTAGATGTGGTACTCTATAATGTTTTATGTGTTAATGATAGATTTAAATTATGGAAACCCTTCTCATTGTAAGAGATCATTTAGCTGTTTTCAGTTTGAAACACAATAAGAGTCTTGACCCAGTTGGGCTTCACTTAAGCTTTTTCAGCACTTCTGGCCTATAATCAGTAGTGTTTTATATGCTTTTTTAAATAAGTTCTTTTGAGGAGAATTAGATATTTTCTGTTTTTGATTATGGATTGAATACTTTGCTGCCTAAATGTGTAGATGCATATAAGATACAAACAGTATAGTTTTATATGCCTTTAGGAAAAGTATCCTCACTAAAAGTGTTCTCCCTGATAGAGGTTGGAAGGGGAGCGAAAAATGTTTGTTCAGTAGCAATGTAGAGACCATTGTTCATCTTTTTTTGCATGTTCATTAGCAAAGTATGCATGGAGTGTAGTAAGAAGTGCCCTTATTTTAACTTCAGTACCTTCTAGTTTTGTTTCTTTACCAGTTTGGCTTGAGAGTTTTAGTTTGAAAGATAAGATCCTGTTGTCGACAGGGATTGCCGCGTTGATCTGGGCCATCTGGAAAACCAGAAACGGCGCCTGCTTTCAACGGGGTGCATCCACAAGATACATCTGTTGTTATTTTTTCAGTCTGCTCGCTTTTTCTAGTACTGGGCTGACTTGCAGATAGGTAAACCTTGTGAAGCCTCCAACGCAGAGGAGCAAAGAATGCTCACTCTGGTGTGCGATGGTTATGAGGATAGAAGAATAGAGTTTAAAGAAGAAAGGACCGAAGGTGTGCGGAAAAATAGCTGCTGGGGTCGAAGAGGTTAAGAGTGAAGCAAGGTAGCTGGAGAGAGGTGTATGGCTAGTTTTGTAGGACTGGTTTAGGCTTGCCTGTTTAGGTAGTTTGGTCGGAAGTCATGTAAAAACTGTAAAGCTGTTTTCGGAGTTCCTGGTACTGTTTAGTCTTAGATGTTTTAGTTGTTTTGGTTCGTTCAGCTGGGAGGTGGCGAAGGTGGTGGTTCTGTAAGAAACTACTCTTGTATTATCGGTTTCATTTCTGAAATGAAATCGGGAGCGAGGCTCCTCAATTCGAAAAAAAGAATAGTTTTTACCTAGATGCACATCACATGTTTCAACCACCAGTTCAGTTACTGGAGCCGAAGGACCCTCGACGCCATCTATCTTTCGCCATGAAGACATCACTTGGCTGCAGTCTGATATTAGAAGCCTCTGAGCTCTGGGTGGCAGAGGTCCAAAGCTCAACAGGGGGCATTTATGAATCACAAGTTCTTGGACGGCAACAAACGTGAACTCTTTCAGGTTCTCCATATCATCTATGGTGAACTTACAGAGTTGAGTGAATGGTTCTCTGCTTCCTCCATTCAGTTCACCGGAGTTGATCCTTGTGATCCTGGCCATCCTTCTGAGAACCAGCGTTGGAGGTTTGGTAATAAACCCAGTGGCGGCAGGGCCATGCACCTTGGAAAGTCTTCCATGGTAACATCTATAAGATCGTGGAGATGAGATGGTATGCTTGGTACTCGCCAGGCAGGGAGGCAGGTTTTGCCTCCATAGCCACATACCTCAAGGCACTGCAGAGAATGTGGAGGCACTAGCTCTCCTAACAAAGCATTGTCATCGACACATGCTTGAGTACCTGCAGTCCAACAAAGCACCAACTTTCGGAGCTTTTGTTTCTCTGCCAGTTTTATCCTTTGTGCTTCTTCCGCTGACTTCACCTTTTCAAGACAACTGATCTTGAGTTCCTCGCAATGTACATCCTCTAGATCAACAAGGTTGCTGCTCCTAGGTGCACGTGCCCCATCATCAACAAGGCGAACCACAAAGTGGCGGTTCTCAAACCTTATACACTCAGGAAGATGATGATTTCATGTCTCAAAAGTTTTACAAGTATTATTTTCGAAATATAGTGCCTCATCCTAATCTGCCTAAAATTTGGAAAACAAAATGCATCATGAAACATAAGATGCTTGCATGGCATTTATCGATAGATCGCATCAATTCTAGATATATGTTCGAGAGCCGTTAGTGCCATGTGTCCACTAGTTATAATTATAAAGATAACCCGCCCGCTGCGGTGGAAATTTATTTAATATTTTTAGTGTGTAAATAAAGGCATATAAGATCCACAAAATATGGAGTTGTTTATAGAAATATGGAAGATTCAATTGATCACAATTGTCGAAAGTCTACATCTAATTGACGTGATTTGTTTTTTGTATTTGATGATTAAAATTTGGTGACATGGAAAATTGGATGGATGAAAAGTATATGACGTGGATTTGTTGCATGCAAGAAAATATTAACTTTGATGAATGTCAGTAGGATGACATGGACATTTGGTTGGCTAAGGGAATGTATGAGGTGGATAGCTTCCATGTTGAGATAGAAAAATAATTAATACATGTTAGTGGGGTTTTGCTTTCTGTGACGTGGACAATTGGATGGATGAAAAGTAGATGACGTGGATTTGTTGCATGCAAGAAAATATTAACTTTGATGAATGTCAGTGGGATGACATGGACATTTGGTTAGCTAAGAGAATGAATGATGTGGATAACTTGCATGTTGAGATAAAAAAACTAATTAATGCATGTTACTGGAGTTTTACTTTATAAGATGGATAGATTGGATTATTTGTCAACAAACACCGGAGACTTGAGAATATCTTTTTATTTATCGCTGCTTCAGTGCCAGCTATTGGGCTATTACGGGTATCACATGGGATTTTATTTGGTGTCTCTACCACCATCTAGTTCATTCAACAACTTTTTTTTTGAAGCGGTCACCGGGGGGGAGAGTCCCCACCTGAATTTTATTGCATCAAAACTAGTCTTTTAGGTTACAACTGAAAAAGAAGAAATTACAGACGAGAGGTGGTCTCTCCATCTGAATGGAGGCTAGCATTAGTGGGTCTTTTATGCGATGTGCCCAGAGAGTAACATCCTCTCTAATGTTCCGAATAATGATCTCGGTTGACAGGTTTAGCTGTCTGAAAACTAGAGCGTTTCTTGAGTCCCAAATCTTCCACAGCACGGAGGTGAGCGCGAAGGGCCAGCTGCCGTTGGAGAGGCAGTGGTGCTTGTTGTTCTTCCAGAGGTCGACTAAGGCGAAGGGGAGAGGCGGAATCCCCAGCGTTGTCCAGACCTGCGCTGATGCCGGGCATGTGAAGAACAGGTGCTCTCTGTCCTCGATGACGGCCGGGCATCGGGGGCACTTGTCGGAGTCGATGATGTGCTTGTGGAAGAGGTTCTTTCTCGTGTGCAGCTTGTCGAGGTGGAGGAGCCAGGCGAAGACGCGGATCCGCTGCGGGGGGTGATACGTCCAAAAAGTATCTATAATTTTTGATTGTTTCATGCCATTTTTATGCTTTTAGCACTTATTTTTATATTAAGTTTATTATTTATTTGGACTAACCTACTAATAGTTGCAAAAGTGCACAATGTTCTTGTTTTACTTTGATGTGTAGAAATTATCAAGAATACAAGAGGAAACCTTGTTGGAGTCGAATTGGGACTTTCCTGAAATCTGTCTGAGAACTTTTTACGAAGATTGCCAGTTTGACCCTCGAAGATGACGTCAATGGAGACCTGGCTCTTACGAAAGTTGTCACAATTTTCCATACGAAGATTTTAAGCCCGAGATCAGCCCAATCGGAGTTCGGACGCGGCCTGTAGGCCCGTTTTGGTGGAACCCTAAAAGGGGGTGACGGAAATCCGAGAAGATATATAAAGGGAGGAAACCTAACTCGTGGAGGACTCCTCCACCCACGAATTTCAGCCACCAAAAGCCACGTTTTTGCCTCCCCCATGGATCCCATCTCCATGGGGGAGGGCTCCCAAGAAGCCATGAAGGAGGGAGGCTAAGGGGCGGCGCTCCCCCATGATGCCGGCGGCGGGGAAGGAGTTCCCCGCGCGCCGGCGCCGCCGCCGCCGCCCTGCGCTCCTCGCTGCCCTCTCCGCCGTCTTCACCGCCATCTCCATCACCATCTCCTCCTTGTATTCAGTGGTTCATCCTCCCATAAACCTCTGTACCGTCCTATGTAAACATGGTGTTTGATGCTATAATATTTATCCTATGATTTACATCATGTTTCCGTAGTTTATTTGTCTTTTGATTGCTTAATTGAATGCATGAGGTTCATTAGAGTTGTATGTCTATATGGTGCTGTCCTTTGGTGTCCATTATATTTGTGCGCGCATGGATCAAACACCCTA
Source organism: Poa pratensis (assembly GCA_947311845.1). Taxonomy (NCBI): domain Eukaryota; kingdom Viridiplantae; phylum Streptophyta; class Magnoliopsida; order Poales; family Poaceae; genus Poa; species Poa pratensis. Next base: position 43,405,884 of record CAMZMU010000047.1, read on the forward strand.
GGGTTGGTAGTATTTGTAACGAAGCGGGGGAAGTTCTGCCGGAGTGACAGAAACCTGAGAACGCGAACCGATTAGTTGCACGTATGGGAGTAAGAGGACCATGAACTTAAGGCTATGGTTGGGGAAACCTTAATGCATTGTTAGTATTTGCGGATGCTTGCTAACAATCCAATCATATAGTACTTGTAATCCCAAGTAGTGGAGTGCATGTATATTTAGCCTCTCCCACATAGAAAACTGCATCGAAGACAATGAACCAAGTACCTTCACTAATTAATCTTGGACAAAGCCACCACAATTACCACCACTTTTCCACACTCATGGTACTGTTAGTATATGGTTACTTAGTGTACTTTATTGCTGCAGCACTAACATTTACTTTCTTGCATTTATTATCTCGCAAAGCTATCTCTCATACCCGTATTATAGTCTAGTATTATTTCCTAGATAAAGTAAACGTTTAGTGTGCGTAGAGTTGTATCAGTGGTTGATAGAACTTGAGAGAATACTTATCCTACCTTTAGCTCCTCGTTGGGTTCGACACTCTTACTTATCGAAAAGGCTACACGCGATCCCCTATACTTGTGGGTTATCAAGACCTTTTCTGGCGCCGTTGCCGGGGAGCCATAGCGTAGGTTAATGTTCTTGTGTGCACTTGTTTGCTTTATCTCTAAGTAGTTTTTATTTTCAGTATTAAGTTGTTCTTTATCTTACTATGGATAGGGAATGCGAATTACAAAAAAAATTAGGTGTAGTTGTTATCTAAAAACGTTTTCAAAAAGAAAAGTGATTGGAAAGATGAGTAATGGTTAAATGGGGGTCGACCTTGAACACTTGTGTTCATGCCTATGAAACCAAAACAAATCTTTCCATGGAAGCTTTTCATTAAAAACATGTAAATATTGTAAATATTGTGTATATACCTCTGTACATAAAAATAAAATGCTAATTATAGTCTTTAGTTAATTGAAAGTTGATAGTTTTACTTTGCTGTCCAGAAACAGATTTTCTGTGCTCCACCGTATTAAATGTTTAAAATCACCAGAACGTGATCTTGATCTGAAATTTCTTGAGTGCAAAGTGATGCTTATTAGCTTTCTTTCATTAGACTAACTTTTTGTGATTTGAGTACGTAGCTGTCGAAAAATTCGATCTTTACTGACTGTTCTGTGTAGACAGATTTTGTGCTTCACTGTAAAAAAATCGTGATAAATCTCAGAATAGTATTTTGACTTGAAATTTTTGTGCATAAACCTGAGATTATGATCTCTTTCATTAGTTAAAGTTTTTCGATTTGAGCTACTTAACTATCTCGTTGAATGCCATCTTTACGGACTGTTCAGTTTTGACAGATTTCTTTGTTTATTCAATATTGTACTTGGTGTTGTTAGTTTCATTAGTTTTTCGACGGACAACGGAAATCATGAACACCTTAGTATATACAGTGGCTAATGTTGAGTAAAATTATAAAACTTGTCAATGCTTGAACATGAGTGGATTTTATTTAATGAGTACTAACCCTACTAATGAGTTTTGTGAAGTTTTATGTGGATGTAGCCTATAAGATCTAATCAATATGGTGATATGAGATGAACAAGAAGACGCAAGAGCTCAAGCTTGGGGATGTGTAGGTGCATCCCAAGAACATATTCAAGAAGATACAATCATCTAAGCTTGGGGATGCCCGAGTCATCCCCCTATTCATCAACTAACATGAGGTTGTCTCGTTCATACTCTATATTACCCGTCCACATGATATGTATTGTCTTAACTTGTATTATAATTGCTTTTATATGTCTTGGTTTTACCTTCTTTAGTTTTATTAGGCTCCTTATTTGGTTTCGATTGCTTCTTTACTTTCACTTATAAATTCAAAATAACAAAAATATTTTCTTTTGTTTTGCTTCTTTGTTTGGTTCTTTATTTTGATTTTATTTGGTTTTTACTTTTGATTTTTTAGATTTTTTCTTGCTGTAGCTAGAATGTTTAGGTCTTGCTTAGCCTCTGGTTTCTTAGTTTATCAAAAATAAAGTACCAAGTTTTATCCATTTAGCTTAGTTGATACATATGTAAAAAGTGATTTTCTGTTTTCGGTATCTACTGCTTATTGCGCGATTTTTCATATTTTACTGGAAGCTCTAAAAATCACGAAAAAATTACTGATGTTGTAGCACCTAATCCTATGCATGTACAAAAATTGGCTAAAATTTTGGGCATGTTTAAGTGCACCTAAAAATTACGTTTTCCAGCTGCTGTTTTTCTGGACAGATTCTGACTTTTGTTGCAAGAGTGGCCTCTTTTCGTTTTCATTTGATTTTTAATGGTTCTTACCTTTCATTTATAAGTTGGCCATTTAAGCAACCTTTCTGTAACTTAAAAACAAAATTTTATTTGGTTTAATAGCAGCACTTGGGAAATATTATCTATTGTACTAATGTCTAACCGCAGAAAAGAATGGGAAAGTTTTTGTGTTGAAGTTTTTTCACAGAAAATGAAGGAACACCAAACTGTGAAATGTTGAAGAACGGCCAAATTTATAAGCTTGGGGATGTCCCCGCATCCCTCTTCATCAATAACCACTCGGTTTGCAAACCTTCAAACTTTGTTTTTTGAGCAACATATGAACTTGACTAAACTTGAAGCAGATGTATTTTATTATCTATTTATCTTAGCATCAAACACCGGTTACATTAATAAGTGGATCGTCATATATTTTATTTATCCTCTGTTCTCAACGTTTACTTGGTTAATGTATTATTTGTTAAAACTTAAAAATGATGTGTGAATGATATTGTTTAGTAGTTTATGTTTTCTTATGGTTGGCCTCAACTAGCTAATAGTGCATATCATGTCATATAGATATGGGACTATTACTCCTGTGCCCCTGGATCCTTAGTTGTGCTCACTTTTCCCACCGATGTTAACTTTTGCTCACTTTTCCCCACTGCGTTAGTTGAAACTCTCATGAATGCCACAGACGGACGTATCCGTCGAGTCCGTTAACTCTGACTAGTGGGGCCGCGTGAGACTCATTCTGACTGACGCTCGTTTGACCTGACAGGTGGGGCTGCGTTTCTGTGGCTTTGCTTGTTGGACCGTGGTGGGCTTTTTACGTTGTAGAATGGGCCCATTTCTTGATAATTAAATTAGCGAGGCCAGCCTTTATGCATGCGCCCGACTCAGCCTACTAGGGTGGCATCGATTCAGCCTGCTATGCATGGGAAGAGCAGCGTTGACGCCACGGGTCGGCACGCATGCCAGCGTTGTAGAACATGCTCGCATGCCAGCGTTGACGCCACGGATCGGCACGCACGCCACGGATCGGCACGCCAGCGTTGTAGAACGGCTCGCATGCATGCGCGCCGCCACGCACGCAACCAGACGCACAGCTGCGTCCCTGCCCTGCCGCTCGATTCAGTCGCGACGCACGCAACTATGGACGTGTAACCTAGGCAGGGCGGCACGGCAGGCTCGATTGAAGCATCGGTTCAGTCGATCATCGGTTCACACGACGGTGGAGGCATCTATTCATGCATTTGATTCAATGTGAAAACGGTCGAAAGAAGGCCTAGCCTAGGCCACGGATCGGCACCACGCCTCCTAGATCCAATTTGAAAACCAGCCGTTCCGTCTACACGGTTTACCACCCCATCTCTTCCTCTTCGTCTCCCCGGCTCCTATTTAAACCAACCCATCTCTTCGTGTACACTTCCATCTGTGCCTCGCCCCTTCTCTCCACCGAAATCCAAAGCAAACTCCTCGACGCGAAGATGCAGTACAACGCCCCCACGTTCCACATGCCGCCAACCGTACCGGAGGAACGCTACCCTGCCGGCATCGTCGTCGAGAACGCGCTCCGCGTGTGGGCGTTCTCACGCTGGAGGGGTGCTCGGGACCTTGCGTATGGGTTCCTCCGTGCGGGCTTTGCCCACCTCCCGGCGGGCTCGCCGGTCATGTTCCGCCTCGACGAACATCGTCCCCACGCCAACGCTCCGGTGATAGGGCTCGTCGCCCACTTCACCAACAGGTTCGATGCGTACTACCTGCTCGGCCAGGTGTTTTGGTGTGGGTGCGAGTTCATCGCATTCACCACCTACAACATCTTCACCGACATGGAAAGCATCTTCCCCACCCCCAACCGCATGCACAGCCTCCCGTACTACCTCGGCGAGAACGGCCAGGTCGAGGAGCAGTGAAGATGGTGGTGAAGACGGCGGTGAAGCCAAGCCAAGCAGTGAAGACGGTGCCCTAGCTAGGCCCTAGCTATTGTGTTAGGGCATCTTTTATCTATGTTGCGTTTGTGTGTGTTGTATGTGTGTGTGTTGCCCTTCTATGTAGGGTTATCTATCTAGGGATCCCATGTATCCCATCTATCTAGTGTTATATGTAAGAAATTGTATGTCGCTTGATTTATCTAAGTTATGAGTGTTATAATGGTGTGTTATATTTGTTTTATTTTAGTCATGTATTTGATTGGTGTCAAAAATGAGATTAAGGTGTCAAAAGTAGTTAGGGAACTGTTGGTGATTGTTGAGATAAGCAAACATAATCAAAACCAAAAACATGAAAAAGAAAAGAGAAAAAGCACATACGGTTAAGGGAAATCAAATAAATTCAAATTTTGTTTCAAATTCAAATGTTGCTTCAAAGTCAACTTCTGTTTCAAATTTTGAATTCTGCCTCAAATATGATACATTATTACAACTTATTTGGTGAGCAACCGAACCAAAATATTTGTTTGCCCGTGCACGGCAACTAGTTATTTTGTGCATTTTGTAAACCCTTGTATTTTACTATCAGAAAATATAAGAGCTTGGGCAATCAAATTGAATCGTAGAAAGAAAATAAATTAAAAGGAAAAAAGAAACAAAGGTTTACAAAAAAAAAAGACAGAGACATCGCGTGTTTGTGGGCCTATCAGACAAAGTCATGGCACGGCCCAACCAAAGCTTGATTCTGTTTGGGCCCAACACGACTTTTTTTCAGCACTGTCTGTAACTGATGAACTCAACTAAGCTGACTGTCCATTGCATTAAGCTTCCATGACATGTTACCATCAACCACATTAAAATGTTTTCAACTACTAGTACAACAACCATACTGAAATACAACCACTACTTGTTCAGATAAGCAATAACTGTTACAACACATGATGAAGCCAATGATTCTACTCATCACATATATCTTTGATCTTCTGCAACTTAGCCCCCAAGTTGGATTTCATACACTCCAACTTCCTCTTCTCTTGCTTAATCAAATCCCTGTCCTTCTCTGCCTTCTGCCTCAAAAACTTGTGCATGTTGGAAGTTGATGCATCCAGTTTGTTTTCTCCTCTAGTTCAGCTCTTGCATCAACAAGTGCTTGTTCTGCTTTGGCCTTCAGGGCTAGTGCAACCTGCTTTTCCTCAACCTCCTTCTTGAGCTCATCCTGGGAATTCTTCAAGTCAAGGTGAAGCTTTGTAATCTCATCTTGGTACTTCCACCTTATTTCAAGAACGTCTAAGGCGTCACGAACTCTAGCATCTTTGATTTCCCCATGCATTTCCCACAGTTTTGTCAGGGATTTGGACAACGTAGGTGGCCACACGTCATCAACCCAGTGCACAAAGTCACAAGTTTCTCCAGACTACATACATGTATCAAACAAGTTTCTGTTACTAATTTACACAAAAGAAAACATCTCAAGTTGTACTCCAAAAAAAAGTTCAGTTTTTTCACGTACCATCCCTGCGCAGGCCAAGAACCTCCTGCCAGTCCAACATCCTTCGAAAGCAACACATTTCTGGACCGTGGAATTGCAATGACAACGGATCTTGGTCTCGTCTTCATCGTCTAATCCGCAATAATCGGAATCGTACATGGTATTTGGGCCCTAAGAAATTTTCAGCGCAAGACCTCGGATTCGTGCTCAGATAAGAAATCCCCAAATCCTAACCCTAAACCTAAATTCTAGAATCCCAAATACACGAGATTGGAACACTTACGTTGGTGCCAAGCGAGCTCAGATTGGTGGAATCTTCGTCGCCGTCGCTCCACGAAACCATGGCGTCGTTGGGCGGCGATCTACAGCTCTGCGGCGGCGGGAGTCGAGAACGAACCAGAGCAATGACAGAACGAACCAGAGCGAGCAATGGGGCCAGCAATGGGGCGGGGCCAGCAATGGGGGAGCAAATGGGGCCAGCAACGGCTACTTCGACCTGGATGCGTGAACGGCCAATCAGGATGCAGAACCAGCATCACGCGGATCGCCAAGGCGAGGAACCGTCCATACGATCCAACGGCGCGGAGACGCGCTCATGCCTGCCCGCGGGAATCCTTCTAGAAGGCCATATCTGACGGGTGGAGTTTGTCGCTAGAGTCTGATCGGACGGCTGACGTTCGGCACTAGGGTTTGGCGAGATGCTGCGGGGTTTAGAGTCAGTCAACGGGGTTATTAGGGTTTGACCAGAACTTTAAATGGCCATAAACAATTCAAAAAAAATCAAAAATGAAAAAACTTGCGTAGTTCGTCGGTTTATAAGACATAGTTACCAAAAAAACCTGGGTTTAGGGTTAAGGGTCATTTTCATGAAAATCCATTTTCCGAAGTGAGGCATCGAAATCAAGTTGAAATGAGCATAAGTAATTCAAAAAAAATAAAAAAATAACAAAACCAGTGCACATTGCCGTCATATGTGACATGGTTATGAGAAAAAATATAAACTTGGTGTAGGTACATTTTCATGAAAAAAGCTTCACACAAATGAGCTATCACGTATGAAGCTGTTCAGAGTTCGAAGGAGAGGGAGAGAGGGTTTAGGTTTTGATAAAATTCAAAAAAATCAAAAAAATTACCAAAGATTCATTTTGGAGTGATTAAGAAGGTTCTGAACTTACTTTTTCATTTTCATATTCCAAACGTTTTTTTGATGGTTTTTAGTTAAAAGCATTTATGTTTAAAAAAATATAGTAATATGAAGATTAATTCAATAAATAGTGAAACTACTACTAGACACCATATGGATTGAATATGTGTTAATACAAAAATATTTGGCTCATTTGGACAAGGTCGAAAAAAAACTGCTTACAAATGGGGGTGTTTACCCTAGCTTTGGAGCTCGTTTGTAGCACTTTTCTCATGGGGATTGATCACCTTTGCTCATTCGGATTCAGATGTTGGTTCAGATACATACCACATAGCAATGGACTTCATATGTTTGAACAACTCCAACTTTGCATCAAATTAAATTTTATTTCAAATTCAAATGTTGCTTCAAATTCAAATTTTGCTTCAAATTCAACTTTTGTTTGCAATTTGAATTCTGCCACAAATATGATACCAAAGTACAAACATCATTATTACAACTTATAAGTTTTCACAGTACCTCTAATTGAAAACACAAACACAAGCATCATTATTACAACTCATCAAGTTCTAAGCGGTCAAAGTGCAAATTCAAATCTTGGACCTGCTCCTTGTGTTCGCAGATGGCTTCACCGTCCTGCTCCGGGTTTCCCTAGCTGGGATACTCTTTGGCTTCAAATTCAACTTGTTCCTTTTGATCTTCACTTGGGGTTGTGGCCGTGCAGGTGCTGACAGAGTACTTCCACTCGCCGAGCCCTTGACGACAACCTGACGGTCATCTGTGGGTTCAATGATCATTAAAGGAACAACTGGAACAATTACCCCTTCTTCCTCCTCTCTTATAGCTTCAAAACCATCATAAGCCATGGCTTCAAATTCTAAGGCATCGGATGATGGTTGAACTTCAGTTTCTTGGGTTTCTTCCTCTCTAGGCCTTTTCTGCCCTCTGCCTCCATTTATCCTAGAGCTGACAAATAAAATTATAAGCCATCGGTATAAAAGAGTACAAATGCATAAAAAAAGGTAGGGAGACATACGAAGGTGCCGGTACTGCCTCATTTGCTGCATTCTCCAGCTCTGCTTCATTCTCCAGCTCTGCTGCATCTTCAATTGCCATTGCTGCTGCATTCTCCTCTGCATTTGCTGCTGTCCATCGTTGCTCTTCTCCAAATGCTGCATCGACTGGATTGGTACAGAGCCTAGCAATGTGCCCCAGAATTCCACATTTTTTGCACGCACGCTTTCTTGGTACACGACCCTCTTCACCTGCCCTGTACCTGTTTTTCTTTGGTCTTCCTGGTGGTCTAGTCAGTACAGGAGAGCAGAGTTTGAACCCTGGATCAACTATGTTCCATTGGTCTTTTCCCAAGAGTGCAGGCACATTCTCAGCATAAGCAGCCATAAATTTGGCAACAGAGAAATAGTCAGAGCAATATTGATCAACTTCACCATCTGCACCCCCAATGACAGTCATCAGATGTAGGGCATGTATGCATGGTTTCCCACGGATCTGCCATTGTCTACAACTGCATACCCTAGTTGCTAGGTTCACTGGATACCTCCATAACCTATTTTTACTGTCAGTATAGGCTACCTCACCCTCAAGTGTATCAGATCGAATGCATCTCATCTTCAGTCCTCTTGCCTTCAAATGCAATGCCTTAATCAGTGATGGGAGCATAAGATGACCAACATATTGTGTTTCTGCAATTCTTTTGCGAAGAGCCATCTTTATCATGATCATCTGCCTCATCTTGTCAAATGCTTGCCACAACAAAAGACCTTTCACTGACTTGAACTTTGCATTGAAGCATTCTGCAAGGTTGTTGGTCACATAGTCTACTTTGCAGACTTCGTTGAATTTGCTTCTTGACCACACCTTTCCATGATGTTCATCCATGTAATCCTTCACCAAAGGATTTTGAGCATACAACACTCTCAAATGGTGCTCATGCTTCCTTTCGCTGCATGTGTATGATGCTGGCCATAAGTTCTCATCATAAACTTTACCTTTGAACTTCTTTTTAAAATTCTGCGCTAGGTGTCGCATACATTCCCTATGCTCCACTCCAGGGAACACAATTTCTACTGCACTCTCTAAACCCTTGCAAGCATCTGTGTGTATAGCTAAACCTGGGGGTGTGCCTATAATGTTGCGCAACTGCTGCAGAAACCAGACCCAACTTTCCTCGGACTCTACCTCCAACACACCAAATGCAACTGGGAATAGCCAGTTGTGTCCATCAACTGCAGAAGCTGATACTAGTTGTCCTCTCCATCTTCCAGTCAAATGGGTAGCATCTACAGACAAATAAGGCCTGCAGCCATCAAGAAACCCCTGCCAGCAAGCCTTGAAACAAACAAAAGCCCTCCTGAAGCACTCCTTCTCAAATGACTTCCCTTTTATTTTGAAGGGAACCGTATGCTTGTCAATCTCTACAACACTCCCTGGACTAGCCATCTCCACTTCAGCTTTAAAGGTGTAAAGCAGCTGAAAACTCTCATTCCATTGACCATTAATCCTGTCAAGAGCCATTTCCCTAGCATTGAAAACTCTCATGTAAGGAATTTTGATCTTGTACTTCTCGAAAAGCTTCCCATGGAGTGCTGTTGGACCAAGATTAGGATCTTCCCTCAGCCAATCCAATACTGCATCTGCCACCCACCTAGTTTTTGCTAGCTTGGCTTTGGCCTTCCCCGCTCCCCCTCCAGGTGGACAAGTGTGCTTCCGTTTGTTTTTCTTTATCTGAAACAAAATAAAAAGGGTCAAAACAATTAAGAAACATTACTCACTGATCTGAAACTAAAATACTCAATGAACTTGGATTACCTGAATAATGCTGCTATTTTTTACCATACGGGATGCATGCAACCTCCACCTACACCTAGGATATGGACAAAACACTGTGAACCTTCCTGGCTCACTCCTTTTGATCTTGTAGGTATTTTCAGTTAGAATGCAATATGTAGTCACTGCATTCCGACAGTCCACCATGGATTCGAAAATGGTGCCTTCAGTAAGCTGAGGATTTTCCCTGTTCCACTCAATTGTTGGCATGTCCTCACCATCGTATTCATCTTCAATTAAGCTGTCAATGTTCTCCTCCTTCTCTTCATCGTCAGTGTCATCAAACCTAGCTCGGCTGATGGGCTCCTCTGGATATTCATCATCCACTGCTTGCTGACTGCGTCTATCTACCAGTTCAGGGTACAATATCTCGTCTTCATCATCATTTCGAGGCACCTCCTCGTCAGGTTGTGCATCTTCTTCTACACCGACTGCAGAAGGTTCAGGAGAAGCTGCAGCAGAATGAGCAGCAGAATCGGCAGAAGGCATGTTGTGGCTTTCAGAACCACTCGCTTTACTTGGTCTCGACCTACAAGGAGTGCCGGGGTGCTGGATATTAGCAGAGACAGATGATGTCCGAACACCCTTCCCTTTGTCGACCCGTTCTGCCCGTGGCTGAAGAACATCGATACGACTTTACCGAAACGGCTGCCAGCATTCAGAGTAAATAGCAGCCTCAGATGCTCGTCGCATGTTAGTGGGACAAATGTTTGCTCGGTACTGTTGAAATAGCTCAGTTCAACAGCATCGGCATCGCTCCAGGGATATGACGCACGGAGTGCATCGCGGAAATCTTTCAAGGAATTGCTGGTTTCTACCACTTTGGGATAGAAAAACGTAGTAAGCAACTGGGATTTAGTACCACGCAGAATACTAGTTTCCATTCTAACCGCCAGCCGGAAAGCCAGCGAAGGATCAATCCTACGTTGTTCAAATAAAGGTGCGGTTAGGCCGGCAACATTTCAGCAAAATTGGAACGATTTAAGCTACCAGAAGTCAAATACTGCCTAATTTACGAGTCAGCACATCAATCTAAGGAGAAACATTGCTTACCCAGGTGTAATCCATGAATTATCTGCCGCTGATTCGATCCAATCCTCTCCACTGTTGAGGGCATTCGTCGCGGCCGCACTCAACATCGCTTCCTAATCCCAGATGGGAGGTGGGGGAGGTGGGGGGAGATGTGGCGGAGACGCGGCGTCGCCGACGAGCGGAATAGGGGGTATAGGGGTGGAGGGCACTACGGCGACGGACGCGGCACGACGGCGGCGGAGAGCGGCGCGGTGCGGCACTGTCTCGATTCAGTTTCAGGTTCAGACATAGCTGCCCCCTTACGTGTCTCCTTGCGGTCCCACCCGTCAGCACGCACCGCTCAAAGGTCGGCCCCACACTTGTCAGCACGCAACGGACAAACACAAAGACACGGCCCCACTTGTCAGCAGTTAACGGTCAATGCATTGACCCGACGGCAAACGTCCGCTATGAACATTTGTGAGCGTGGCAGCTAACCAGATGGAGAAAAGAGAGCACAAGTTTACAGAGTGGGGAAAAGTGAGCACAACTAAGGATCCAGGGGCACAGAATTAAATAACCCTATAGATATTTAAATGCATTGTTCTTTTCGTAAAACGGTATGGCAGGATGGTATCCTCCTCTGAATCATTCACTTGAATCGACTTGGCACATGCTCACACATGTTATGACTGAAAAATAAAAGTCAATTAAGCCTTGATGATCTATTTTGCCTCAGAGTTTTAGTATCGTTTTTATGCCTCCGTTAATTTTATTTTGTCGCAAGCATGATTATGACCGTTATCGCTCTCGTGGTTGTCGCTTCCCAGTCTATTGCTAGCCTTCACTTGTACTGAGCGGGAATGCTGCTCGTCCATCCAAATCCTTAAAAACCAAGTTATCCCAAAGAGTCCACCAAAAATTCCTATGCATGGTATTTCAAGCCATTCCAAATAAATTTGCATGTGCTACCTTTAAAACCTTCAAAATATTTCCCTTTTTGTGTCAATGTTTACCAGCTCATGAGGAAGTAGTGGGTTATTCTTTATTCAACTTGTCAAACAGACTTTTACACCTGGACTAGTGGCATATACATCCGCTTATCCAATAATTTTGCAAAAAGAGCTGGCAACGGGGTGCCCAGTCCCAATTAATTACAACTTTAACCGCTTAATTCTCTTCACACTTTTGCCCTGATTTATCAGTAAGCAATGACAAACAGTGAAATACCTGCGTGTGTAAACCAAAGAGAAAGAGGGATGATCTGCCTTGCTGGTAGAAATAACGTCCTTCATGGGAGCCGCTCTTAAAAGACTGTTTGACAAGGGGAATACTGTTTTCGTCCGCTACCATTCGTTGACAATTAACAAACACCTCTCAAAACATTTTTACCTCTGTCTTTAAAAAAACAAAAAGCTCTAGCACGTGTTAATCCCTGCTTCCCTCTGCGAAGGGCCAATCTTTTATTTTTATGTTGAGTCACCATCCTTTCTTTGAGCACTTCTTCGAGAGCATAGTTGTCGTTCTTAGTGTAATGTGCTTGTCCCAGAATATGATTAATTGAGGTTAACTATGATGATTTTATCTTTGATATCTCTATATCTAGTCTTCACTTGAACTTCAGAGGTGCCTTGACATTTATGTTTTGCCCTTCAAATAAAGGCAAGCGAGATACCATTTTGTCATATCTTATTACGAACATTGCAATCTTGTTGATGTTTAGAAATTTCATGTTATGAGCTCTTAGTTCGTTGATACTTTTCATTAGGAAACATGATTGCTAAGTTTTATTATCCATACATCATGCAATTGTTAAAGACCTTATCATAGCATTTACAATCAAAAATTATTTTGTTATCATTTACCTACTCGAGGACGAGCATGAATTAAGCTTGGGGATGTTGATACGTCCAAAAAGTATCTATAATTTTTGATTGTTTCATGCCATTTTTATGCTTTTAGCACTTGTTTTTATATTAAGTTTATTATTTATTTGGACTAACCTACTAATAGTTGCAAAAGTGCACAATGTTCTTGTTTTACTATTTGATGTGTAGAAATTATCAAGAATACAAGAGGAAACCTTGTTGGAGTCGAATTGGGACTTTCCTGAAATCTGTCTGAGAACTTTTTACGAAGATTGTCAGTTTGACTCTCGAAGATGACGTCACATGGAGACCTGGCTCTTACGAAAGTTGTCACAATTTTCCATACGAAGATTTTAAGCCCGAGATCAGCCCAATCGGAGTTCGGACGCGGCATGTAGGCCCGTTTTGGTGGAACCCTAAAAGGGGGTCACGGAAATCCGATAAGATATATAAAAGGAGGAAACCTAACTCGTGGAGGACTCCACCCACGAATTTCAGCCACCAAAAGCCACGTTTTTGCCTCCCCCATGGATCCCATCTCCATGGGGGAGGGCTGCCAAGAAGCCATGAAGGAGGGAGGCTAAGGGTCGGCGCTCCCCCATGATGCCGGTGGTGGGGAAGGAGTTCCCCGCGCCGCCGGCGCCGGCGCCGCTGCCCTGCGCTCCTCGCTGCCCTCTCCGCCGTCTTCACCGCCATCTCCATCACCATCTCCTCCTTGTATTCAGTGGTTCATCCTCCCATAAACCTCTGTACCGTCCTATGTAAACATGGTGTTTGATGCTATAATATTTATCCTATGATTTACATCATGTTTCCGTAGTTTATTTGTCTTTTGATTGCTTAATTGAATGCATGAGGTTCATTAGAGTTATATGTCTATATGGTACTGTCCTTTGGTGTCCATTATATTTGTGCGCGCATGGATCAAACACCCTAGGGTTGGTAATATTTGTAAACGAAGCGGGGGAAGTTCTGCCGGAGTGACAGAAACCTGAGAACGCGAACCGATTAGTTGCACGTATGGGAGTAAGAGGACCATGAACTTAAGCCTATGGTTGGGAAAATCTTAATGCATTGTTAGTATTTGCGGATGCTTGCTAAACAATCCAATCATATAGTACTTGTAATCCCAAGTAGTGGAGTGCATGTATATTTAGCCTCTCCCACATAGAAAACTGCATCGAAGACAATGAACCAAGTACCTTCACTAATTAATCTTGGACAAAGCCACCACAATTACCACCACTTTTCCACACTCATGGTACTGTTAGTATATGGTTACGTAGTGTACTTTATTGCTGCAGCACTAACATTTACTTTCTTGCATTTATTATCTCGCAAAGCTATCTCTCATACCCGTATTATAGTCTAGTATTATTTCCTAGATAAAGTAAACGTTTAGTGTGCGTAGAGTTGTATCAGCGGTTGATAGAACTTGAGAGAATACTTATCCTACCTTTAGCTCCTCGTTGGGTTCGACACTCTTACTTATCGAAAAGGCTACACGCGATCCCCTATACTTGTGGGTTATCAGGAGGCCAGACCGCCAGATTGTCGTAGTGGCGTCTGAACGGAGGCTGCTGTGCATCTGCCTGTATGCAGCCCGAGTGGAGAATTTTCTCCAGTGAGCATCGATCTCTGGTCCGGCATTGCTGTCAAGTGGAAGTCCTGCCAAAGATCAGAAAGCGAGGCGAGTTCTAGCTCGGCTGCACGGGTTAGCCTATTACGCAGGTTGCTTTCGATCCCATCATTCAGCACTTCAGAGACAAGGGCTTTTTGTTTGGTGTGGTGGGAGTAGAGGGCTGGGTAAGCAGCTGAAAGTGGTTGGGAGGTAATCCACGTATCATCCCAGAAGAAGGTGGATTGTCCATTGTGGACTTGGCATTGAGTGAGCTGTGAGAGCATAGGTAAATATTTGGTGAGCAGGGTTGTGAGGTAGGATTGGTTTTGGTATGGTGTATGGTGGCATGGGGAGTGTTGCAGGAGCCATGTTTTCCATGGAAGGTCTTCAGCATGCAAGAATTTAAAGCAAAACTTCAACATAAGGCAAATGTTTTGTAAGTGCAAGTTTTTAATTCCTAGGCCTCCACAGTTTTTTGGGGTACAAGCGTTATCCCACGCAACAAGACACTTAGCACCCGAGCAAGAATCATCGTCTGACCAGAAGAAGGTCCTATGTCGCTTATCAATTTTCTGGAGGATCGTGATGGGGATGATGAGGGAGGACATGTAGTAAGTGGGGAGGCTGTCCAGGACGGCGGCAAGTAGGACAAGCTTGCCTCCTTTGGAGAGCAGGCATGCTTTCCATCCTGCGAGGTACCTGTCGATGCGATCTAGCAGAGGTTGAAAAGCGGAAGGGGGTAGTTTGATGGGCGAAAGGGGGAGTCCAAGATAGGTTTGGGGGAAGGCGGAAATTGGTGTGCCTAGAATGTTAGCAATTTCTTGGGTTAGGGCTTGGGAGGTGTGGATGGGTACGAAGGTCGTTTTGTGGTAGTTAATAGTGAGTCCAGTGGCAGCGGCGAAATCATCTAGAATGTTCCTAAGGATGGTGGCGGCGGCAGGGGAGGCTTTGGCGATGATGAGAGTGTCGTCAGCGTATTGGAGGAGGGCGGCTGGAAGTGAGGGGTCGATGTGGTGCATGAGGTCCGAGTAGGCGAGAGCCGTGATGATTTGGTGCTGAAGGAGATCAGCCATGGCGATGAAGAGGTAGGGGGAGAGGGGGCCCCCTTGTCGGAGACCGTTTCTGCATTGAATCCAGGGTCCAGGTACCCCGTTAAGCAAGATAGCAGTTCTACCCGAGGTGAGGATGTCGCGGATCCAGGTGCAGAAACGGGGTGGGAAGCCGCGGTGTTCGAGAAGGGGTCCAGGTACAACTTTTTCATGGAGGGGGGACTCTGTTATTCAAATTTCTCATCCTTGGGGCATCGAGATCTCGAAACAAATAAACTAAAAACACTTGTATAGTGTTTAGCCCTCAAGACACTCCAGGCTTAGACAACTAAGTGTTTATTCGATCTTCAGGAAATTCTATAATTTGTTTTGTTATTTTTCATGGCTTAAGGGCCAAAATGGCCCATCGAAAATATATTTGTAAAAAATATTTATTTTTAATATAGGTGTAATAGGAGCCTCTCCTCTGTCATTCCTAAAAAACAAAGTTTAAATTGTCATTTATCTCACAAGTCACAATGAGCATGGTAGATTTTAGCTGACTACAACACTCTTGAGTTGAACAAGTGACATGAACAAGTTATAAGCCCTTTATTGGATCATTTCTTGGTACAAATTTAGCACATTTCACGAATGGAATATAAACAACCGAAAGGAGAACAAAATTAAACACGACCGCATCCATTTACGGTGCAACACGAAGAGCGAAATGCAAGAATCACACGTACGCTTACACTTGAAAGGAACATTGCAAATCAAGAAGCGAGAGGCACGACGAAATCACCAGCTTGTGACAGATTCCTTCGATCTGCCTAGCTAGAAGTGGTTGACCCTCCTGCAGTTCTTCCTGATCTCGCCGTTGTGCCCGGTGAGCGGCGAGATGTTGCCCATCCTGACCATGGACTTGGCGAAGTGCTCGAAGAAGAGCTCGTTGTTTGCGGCGTAGCTCTTGACGAGCTCCATGGTCTCGTGGCTCTGCGTGAGCAGGACCTCGTCGGAGTTGAGCAGGCCATTCATTGCTAGGATGTTCTTGTAGTACTGGTTGTCGAACTGGAACTGGGTGGCCGGATCGAGCGCGAACAGGATCTGGTCGCCGCCGGACCTGGGGCACCGCCCGCGCAGCTTCGCCGCGTAGGCCAGGTTCAGCGTCGGGTCCGGGCGCCCGTCGTTGTTCTGGCTGTACAGTCGCTGACGGAAGCTCACGCAGCGTGAATCACCGATGGTGTGTGCTCCTGGATTGTTCGTTACATACAACAAATGTTACTACTTATTCCAATCTGTTCGATGGTGTCCACGAGGAATGGCTGTCGAACACCTGTGAGTGGCAGCATGTATACCTGAGAGCGCAACGAGGTCGACGATGTCGAGACCCTGGTTACGGAACTTGGCGGCGATGGTGGGGAGGGTGTCGTTGGGAGCAGGGATGAGGTTGTTGGAACCGCTCAAACTGGCGGTCAGTGAGTCTCTCCTTCCCAGTGGCACCTCCCAGCCCGGTCCGCCGGTCTGCTCCATCGGCCAGGTTCATCAAGGCAATGTCAGAAAAGATTGTTTTTGAGGAAACGATGCTGCATTGTACATGTTGTCAATCGATGAAATTGTTGCATACCAGGACGGTGGAGTCCCGGGCGGCGACGGCGACGATGTCAGCGCAGGAGACGGTGTGCGGGCAGGCGTGCTCGAGGGCGGCCTTGATCTCGTCGATCACCTCGTAGCCCCTCAGTGAGTCGCGGTTGGGGTTGGACCGCTTCTCGGTGGTGAACCTGCCGCTGCCGTCGGCGTCGAGCAGCACCGACGCGTCACAGCCCTGCACGAAGCAGTCGTGGAAGTGCAGCCGGACCAGTGACGCCGCCATGCGGGGGTCCTTGGCGTGCTCCTTTGCCACGATGGCGCCCACCACCGCTTGCAGCTGTGGGCACGTGTGCTCGTAGAACTGCGGGAATAACATGCCTCCTGCAGGGACCAGCGGGTGGCCCGCGGCGCCCGCCGGGAAGAGGGTTGACACGGCAAGCGCCGCCGCGACGGCGACCGCGAGGCCGCTGCTCCAGTGCAACGCCATCTTCTTCTCGCTCGATCACACTAGCTAGAGATGGTGGCACACCACGGCTAGCTAGCTTTGCTTGCTAAATGCGTTGGTTTGGATGAGAAATTCAGATGAATGATCAGGTATTTATAGGACTGCAAACATGCAAAAGACAACAATCGATGACGAAGTTGGTAACGTAATCCCATGATAATGTAGTATTAGCAAGTTTGAGGGAGCCGGTAATGGCCTTTCCAGCGCGCGGCTGGCTCTCACCTCCTCCATTACAGCCTTTTTTGCAGAGTAAGTACAACCTATGCACTATGCAAAGTTGGGCTCAGGTACACGTACAGAAAGTACTTGGGGGCGTCGGTGAGGACTGAGGAGAGGCACAGTGGACGATTCCAAAAATGCACACGCATCTGCTCTGCTTAGCAGGACACCAGAGAAGAGCTTAATTAGCTTAATATATTATGCCGACCTTGCTCAATTAATTCCAATCATGCGTGCTAAACTGCTACGGGAGGTTGAATGAGTCATCAGGATTGTCGCTCATAGACGGGACGTAGCTGCTTACAGGGCAGTGACCAAACACCGATCGATGTGAGAAGGCAGCAGAATTTCATAGCAAGAAAGAAAAGTTGTCTAAACTGGCGAGCGTTAGGGGTCAGCCGGTTGATAATCTCAGCCGACTAGCCGAACCAGAGGCGTCCGATCCGACTTAAAATGTGAGATCTGCACCGCTCGGTCAATGCAACATTGAACCTCTTTGCGCAACATAGCTTAGTAGTAGTATGCAACATCTTTTGTAATATTTTTACCCGCGTGTCTATTAAGTGTTGTAAAAATGCTTCAACAATTCAAACACGCCCAAAAATCTGTGTGTGCAACAAATTCCCATTTAGTTAAAGCAAAATGTTGAAAAATGTTTCACAACATAACAACATGAAAAATCAACGATTGTAACAACATGAAATCGGCTTTATAGCATGAAGACAACAACACAGATAGACGCCCAGGATCATTGTCACATGTCACACAATTGTATGCACAGAGGACACACCACCTTTAACTGCCAGTGGGGTTAAGTGAGCTGCTACCGGGAGGTGGAGATGAGAAATAATTAGAGGATATGGTATCGGTGACTACAACAAAACCGTCGTCAAATCCAGTGAATCACAAAGAGGGTCATTTAGAAGGTTCCATGACTATGACCAAACTAGAGTCCATCTTATATTTACTAATTGGAGGCACCATACGAGGCTCCACGTTAATCCTCAAGGTTAGAAAATTATATCCGTACGATCTACCAATAATCGGTCTAAAACCGTTCGATTGAAGTTATTTGTCCAACGCGCACGCGTGACCTTTTCCGATCTATCTTTGTCCGCTCGAGTTCGAGTCAGAAAGGAAACAAATAATCGCTAATTAATTAATTAATTTGTGACATGCAGATTAGCCTTTCCCCGTGTGCTCCGCCCCGGCGATGGCCGATGTATCACGGACGGCCGGACGTCAATACGAGGGCCCCCTTCAGTTGTACGTAGTAGTTTCCGTGCACGCTGATCTCAAGTAAGATTCCAGCAGCAAACGATTTCCCAGTCAAATCCGTCCAATCTCTGATCTATAAATTCAAGAGAAGTGGTTCAGTTTGTTTATGGATGCAATGGTGATCGGATCCTCTCGATCGGTGCAAACACATAGACACTGGCCTATGCTGTAGTTTGTAGCCTCCTTGTGCAAGTTCCAGGTCAGATTTCTCCTCTATTCTCAATCCTATTACGACCTTGCTTCGTTCTTCAGAATTTAATATGGTTGTTCTGGTTATGACCTACAGACCTAGCCTGGACAACGCTGTTGTCTCCTGGTGGTACCAACGTGTCTGACGTCAATCACCTTCTTAGGCCATGCACAAGTATGTCATGCCGAATCTCTTCATGCAGGAATCAGCCAACGGACTAAACACTACAGATTTTATTTGCGGTAGATATTCCATACTCCCAGTTGTCCAGTAATGTTTAGTTTGTCTTTCAGATATAATGATGTGAAGAATTTTCAATATATAGTGTAGCCTGGACTCTTGATGCATATCAAGTTTGGGCAAAAAATTCATTTTGGCATTTAGCTGTCATACGAGTGAAACAGTACCTACTGCGTTTTGGTCCTGCTCACCGGATAGGTACCAAATAATTGTAAACAAACTATAAACTATTTTTTTTTCTAGAATCCAGATTATTTAGGTATTGGCTGACGAGTTTCTACAAATATATATATAGCAGGATATGAAAGTTTGGTACTATTCCCAGAAACCATTTTACTGTGAAAAGGCAAACTATGTTTCATTAGTATCTTAATTATCTCATCATATTTTTTTTCATACACCAACAAATGGTTTTCTTCTACTGAGATGCCGTATAGTGTTGGTAGATAGATTGGTAGAGATGTGTGTAATAATCAACATACCATGTTTCTTAGCCCGTATCTAACACCTGTATTCCCAGTGAAAAAGTTAAGGTCGGTTTCTCTAGATTTGTTTCAGTTTTTTCCATGTGAATTGCCATTTGTTCAAATCCGCGTGATAATGAAGGCCCCATTTACGTTAAGCTCAATTTTGACTAGCGTAGAGGATTCTCAAATTTGCATGTTTGCGGAAGCATATTCTTAACGGAAAAAATTCCATGCATCTTTTTTGTGTCTCCAGGTACGAAATATAATGGAATGGGAAAACATGTAAAGGTTAAGATTCAAGATATAATCTATTAATAAATCCCCACTCAAAATAAATGTTGTGCGACTCATCCAAGTGTTAAAAATGGAATCATGGGTGAAAAAATGGGAACAGTACGCCTTTTCAATTTTGAAACATCCTTTCGGTAATCTTATACCAGCAGCATGCAGCTCAAAAATTATGGGAAAACAACGCGAACAGAGTACGCTTTTTGACACAGCTTTTCGGTAATCTCTTACCAGCAGCAGGCATTATGGGAAATAAGCACAGAACATTATTTTTTTGATAAGCACAGAACTTGATTGCTCATCCGTTTGAGTGTCTTCGAACATACAGAAGTTATAAATGATACTAATGCTTCAATTACTGACTTATGTATCAGATTTACTCCAGCATCATCTTGAGTCGCCAACAATATGCAAGGATACATATGCATGTAAGGACTACTCCGCTTCCTTTTTGTTCTGTTTTAACATGTTATTACATACATAACCCAATAGTAGGATATTAAACCATGCATAATGGAGGAAAATCCTTTGGTATTCTAATTCTCCAATGTTCATTGTAAATTCATTAGCTCTCATATGCTAATAATATCTAACGCTATAGCTATTATACAGACCATGCATGTGATTGATGTACACAAGTGATTCACGGTCGAGTTTGGCCAACTCAATCTTTGGGATTGAGCTACAGTATTTTCAGAAAATGGTGGTCATATTCTTTTAAAAACATTGCATACATAGACATAATTTCCCATTGACGAAATGTCAAGTTTTGACTGTTATCCTAGACAATAGTACTTAAGTTCATTCAAATCATCCTCCCAACTATAATAACTTGAACTAGCAAAATAAAAATGTATATGTAAACTCAACTTTAAAGTTTACAAAAAGACAAAGTTAAGGGCTCGGAGGCAACCCCTTTCGACCTGTAGAAGAACCCATGCGTTTTTTAAATTTTGGTCACAAAATAGCATTGCTGTGTGCCAAAAGCAATAACACTTGATACTTCTACTGCAACATAATAATTATGAGAAAAAAATATGTTAGACATTCCGAAAGTATAAAAAATAGTGGGAAGATATATACATATATCCATTGTTTACCATTTTTGCCTCATTCATCTAATACCTTTCACGTATTTGAATAGACATTTAGAAGTATACTGTTCTGAAATGTTTCTTAAAAGGATTACATAAGATAGACTTATTTCTTATTTAGACAAAAAATGCTATTTTTATAAACCGTGCATGGAAGTACATCCATGTATATTATATATTTTTATTTTGGTCTTGAAAGCTAGATTTAAATTAAAAGTTGCCCAACATGTACGTGCATAAAGTAGCATTGTAACGTGTTTACCAAAAATTAAAGATATTAATATGTTACTAGCCCGTGCAAATGCACGGGTTAACGACTAGTGGTTATAATCTAAACCGTAGAACAAGTTAGGGGGTGGTGCTTAACTCAGACATCTCGCTTATTAAGAGCCTCTTTTGATTGTAGTATTTTCATAAGAAGTATTTAGGATTATAATCTACATAACTTTTTCCTATGGCATCTCTCTGGATAATTGAACGGAGGGCACCCATGTAATCCATTCTTATTCCCTCTATACGATAGAATATCAATATAAGCTCAATCCTTGTTTCCTTTTTTATGACAAGTCTAAGGACTCCTATTTTCTTTTTTTTATCCTATACCTCATTCAAAGGCTGCTTTTATAATTCGTGTGTTTTGAAATCCTACATAAATTCATGACATGTAGCATCTCAATCTTGTGCTCTTTATGTTCCTACATTTTCAATACCTTCAATCGAGAAGATGTCACGATTGGGT
The DNA here is from genome assembly GCA_947311845.1 of Poa pratensis. Lineage (NCBI taxonomy): Eukaryota > Viridiplantae > Streptophyta > Magnoliopsida > Poales > Poaceae > Poa > Poa pratensis. The sequence goes on from CAMZMU010000047.1 coordinate 43,427,713, forward strand.
AATCTCATGAAGGTGATACATACATCTCATCTTTAAAATGGGCGGTAGTTTTGGGCCAACATTTCCTTTTTGAGAGATTTTTTTTGACTATTTTAAGAAGCCTCCTGACTCCCCTGTCGATGTACTTAGGGAGACATGGGAAGCTCCCCCTGCACCACCCAAGTCCTCCTCCATGCCTACCGGTGGGCCGCAACAAAGACATGGGAAATCCTAGTGGTTGTTGCAACACGAGTGGGGTGATAGGTGAAGGTGTATCAGTCGCAGATTCGACAATAAACAAAGGCATGTCACCCTCTCCGGCAGACAGCAAAGTTTGACACCCCTGGTCTTGCTTGATGAGCTGACGTCTCAGATGAGGGGGATCTGGCCCTCCCTCGTTATTGGGTTGCGATAAAAACTTTAAAATTTCCGTAACATTGCCGCCAAAGATATATTCTATGAAGATATGTTGCACCCCAAAATGCTAGATCTAGATACTTACAAACACCGTTGCCAAAGATCTTGTGTTTGTCGAAGTAGATGTTGGTGAAGCCTGATGAAGAATCTCACGTCCACGCCGGGAGGTGAGATTGTTGCCGGTTCGTCGTCGAGGAACTACTTGCGCAGCCCCGCTCTAACAGTATCCACACGTATGCCGCGCCAACCTGCCAGTACGTTCGCCGCCTAGAGCTATTAGCACAAACGAAGAGAGACAGCCTTTCGGCATAGTCTAGGTGGTTGATCTAATCGGGCTTGATTAGATCTATATGAGACTGGAGAGATCTAATTCTCAACATATGAGATCTACTAGAGAGAGATTAGATCAAAGTCTAATTAGAGCGCCATCTAAATAGAGCATTGTCTAATTCACAATATCTCGAGATGACAGGAATTTGTGCAAGTCAATTGTTGTGTTCTCCTTGAGGGAGGGGTTGGAGTATATTGAAAGGACATATTTTATGTCCCCTATGTTTTGTGTGTTAGGCAACAACACTAGGAATTATTTAATATGATGTTAAGTGGTGCAGGAATGAAATGATACAATTACACTTTGCATCGAAACACTTGACAAGAAAAAGAAGCTTGCATTTGCCTGTCCAGTCCGGAGTCTCCGGTCTATGTGGCCGGAGTCTCCGGCTAAGTCATTTTCTGGAGCAAAAGCTCCACTGGGCGGCAGCTGCGGATGTGGTGCGGAGTTACCCCGGAGTAACACCGGAGTTTCCGCACCGGCCGGAGTTTCCGGTCCCGCGGTCCGGAGACTCCGCCCCCGACCAGTGGTTTGAATCGAAGACTTTCCCTGGACGGCGCGTGCGGTATAGGGTCCGGAGTTGCCCCGGAGTAGGCCCGGAGATTCCGGCCTGTCCGGAGTTTCCGGCCTACCAGACCGGAGTTTCCGGCCTAGAGAAGAAGAGCATCGCGACGGCTGCTGCGGTATCTGGTCCGGAGTGGGGCCGGAGTTTCCGGCCCAGGCCGGAGTTTCCGGTCTCCAGGTCCGGAGACTCCGGACTAGTGGACAGAAAAACGGCTAGTTTTCTGGAGGGGTATAAATACCCCTCCACCTACCTCCAGCTCTTGAGCTCGCCCAGATCTGAAGTACACCATTGTTGCAAGCTCAAGAATCACTAGATCTCCCAATCCCTCCACCCAAACTCGTTGATCTTTGGAGGATTGAAGGAGAAGGCCCGGATCTACTACTTCACCAAAGCGTTCTTCATTTCCCCTTCATTCACTTGAGGGATTCGAGCCTAGGGTTTCCACTAGGAAAACCTAGGCATCTTGTTGTTCTCACTTGCTTGTTACTTTTGTGTAGCAGGTGTTGTTGGTGATTGAGAGCCCCCAATCCTTTTGTGGGTTGAGCCTCAAGTTGTTGTAACGAGCTTTTGTGCTCCGGATTCCGCTTTGGAGGATTCCGATAAAGAAAGGTGGACCGAGCTTTTGTGCGAGGTTCATCGGAGAATAGGGTGAAGCCTTTTGTGGCATCTTGAGTTTGAAGCTCACACCCCTCCAACGAGACGTACTCCCCTAAAAAGGAGGAACTCGGGAATACATTCTTGTCTCCGCGTGCTTTCCTATCGGTTAATCCTTTCTAGTTATTTACTACTTGTATCTTATCTTGTTTAGACTTAACTTGTCATATAGGTAAATTCACCATAGTTGCATATCTAGAGAATTTACCTTTTAGTCAAGCCTTAATCGAAAAAGAATTAAAAATTGGAGTAGCACCTATTCACCCCCCCCCCTCTAGGTGGCCATACGATCCTTTCAATTGGTATCAGAGCCTCGGCTCTTTATTCGGGCTTAACCGCCTAAGAGAAATATGGCCCTCGACGAACATGGGAATGAGATACCCGATGACACCATCGTTCCCACTTCTGTTTCCGTGGAGGACTTCACTTCCTTGAAGTCCTCTATGGATACTCAAATGGGAGAGTTGCGCAAAATGTTAGAGCAACTCATGGTGGCAAAGGGTATCGACTCCTCCCTAACTCCGGAGGCTCCTCCTAAGGAGAAGCCCTCGGATGTAAGTGTCGAAGAGAAAGCGGGGGTGAACTCAAATAAAAATGAATCCTCACCTAAAACACCTAATGGGAAGGGAGAGCATGCTAGAGTTCCTTTTGCATACTCTCCCGACCTACCCGTGCCTCATCCTCCTATTCACTTAAGAGGAGCTCCACCTAGTCTTAATGCATCTTCCTTTACCCGTTGGCAATCTTCTATGAAATCTCACTTGAAAAGTGGTTGCATAGGTCTTTGGAAGATCATTGTTGATGGATTCAAGCCGGTGGATGAAAATGACTTGACAAGGAAAGAAGAAGTTGAAGCTCAACTAAATTCCACCGCTCTTGATGTGATCCGTGTTGCCGTGGGTGAAAAGAACATCCATCACATTGAAGATTGCACCACCGCCAAGGAAGCATGGAACAATCTCACGGAGGTGTTTGTTGGAAATGAGAGCATGAGAAGAAATAGATATGAAGCCATGAGCAATCAAATTGAAGGCTTCTACAAGAAAGATGATGAAACTCATGAGGAGATGTATCAAAGGCTCAAGGCTCTTGCTACCGCATTTAGAGACCTTGGTGCTAAACATGTGGATGATACTTACATCAAGAGGAAGTATGTGAATGCCCTCATGCCGTTTGAAGAGAACGACTTGAATAGTCTCCAAGGGAAGCACAACTATGACCTCTTGACCTCAAATGAAGTCATGCAAGAGATGCAATCTTACAAGGTCCGAGCTCAAATTGCTAGAGACTCTCGTGCCCGAGCTCTTGGAATGGCCCAAAGTTCCTCACTTGCTTTGAAGGCCAAGGTTGTGGAACTAGATGAAGACCAAGATCATGAAGAGGGAAGTTACTTGGCACCCGAGGAACTCAAGGGTGCTCATAGAGATTATGTGGCTCTCATGGCGAAGGACTTTTGGAAAAATCCATCTAAAGCTAAAGCTTATGTGGATAAAAAGCATAAAGCAAGAGGCTACAAGGAAGGCAACCCAAAAATGAAGACTTGCTTCAATTGTCAAGATCAATTCCACTATGTTGCCCAATGCCCTTACAAGAACCGTGAAGAACATGGAGGAAGACTCATTCGCAAGGAAGCGTCAAGTTCTTCTCCCACGAAGCCTTACTTCAAGAAGTTCAATCCCAACAAGAAGCTACCTTCCAAGGTGTTGGTGGTGAGAGAGGAATATATGTCCGGGGATGAGAGTGATGAAGAAGAAACAACCACAAGTGAAGTGGCCGCTTTAGCCATTGCTTCATCGACAACCCCTTCTCTCTTTGAATCCCCCAATGATAATGTCACCACCAAATCCGCTACGTGTCTCATGGCCAAGCTCTCCGAGGTATCACCTTCCCTTCCTCCTAAGACTATGAATGAAATGCATGAATTTATGAGTCTTAGAGTTAAGGAAGAAAATGTTGCTTTGGATTTCTTGATGACTAACTTGCAAGGTGAAAGCAAGATTCGGCTTGAGATTCTTATGAGTCAATATGGCATCGCACAAGATCTCCTTAAAGAAAAGGGGAGACTAGAAAGAGAATATGCTAATGAGATCGCTTCCCTTACCGAGGCGATTGAGGAAGAGCATGAACTTCGAGTTTCTCTTGAGGAGAAGCTTGAGAATCTTGATGAATCTCAAAATGAAACTCTTTCTAAGATCATTAAAGAACGTGACCATGCTATTGCTAAATACAATGTTTTAGAGAAACAAAAGGTCGTATTTGGTGTTGGTCATAATAGACTAGCCGATGAGTTAGGGTCGCTCACCAAGGCTCACAAGGCCTTGGAGAGTGAACACTCTATTCTCACCAAGTCTTTTGAACAACTTCAAATACAATCTACTAAAATTGATGAACCTAGCTCCTCTACTTGCTCTTGTGATCATGCAAATATCATTGAGGAAAATGCTAGGTTGAAGAATGAACTTGCCAAGGCCTCTAGCCCTCAAGGTGAGAAACCTCTTTATGAGCTCTTGCAAGCGCAAAAGCCTCACATAGGGAAAGAGGGTCTTGGTTATGTTGCCAAGAAGAAGAAGAAGAACACGAACAAGAAGAATGCCAAGCCCGCACAAGCAAAAGAGACTACCATTGCGAGTGGTGATGCCACAAGGGGCAATGCCACTCACAATGACTTTGCGGGAAAATACAACCCTTCATATGTTCTTATGAAATCTATAGATGGTTGTGTTTTTGCTAAATATGTTGGCACTTCATATGGAGATGATTATCACTATGCTATTTGGGTTCCAAAGACCCTTGTGACTAACAAAAGAGGACCCATTTCACAATGGGTACCTAAAACAAAGACTTGATTCTTTGTAGGACTTTTCTTCCGGTGGATCTTCATGGCTCATTGATAGTGGGTGCTCTTCTCACATGACCGGAAGCAAAGAAGTAGTAAAGGGCCTATTGAATCAATTACTCACATTTTCTCATGTCACCGTCGGGAATAATGCAAGACTTAAGGTATTGGGATATGGCAATGTAGTGATCACTCCGGAGTTATCCATTGAGAAGGTCCTACTTGTTGAATCTCTCTCATATAATTTACTTTCCGTTGGTCAATTATGCAATGTCGGTTACACCGTTATCTTTAATAAACACCACGTGACCATCCTTTTCACTCAAACTCTTAAAGTAGCCTTTGTTGGATTTCGTGTAAACGGTTTGTATGTGGTCGATTTCTCGAAAGAGACCACTCAAATCGCCACGTGTCTAATGGCTAAATCCGACAAGGGTTGGCTTTGGCATCGCCGGCTAGGCCATGTCGGTATGAGAAATTTGCAAACTCTTGTGAAGGGTGGACACGTGGTAGGACTAACCGATGTTAATTTTTCCAAAGATCGTCCTTGTAGTGCTTGCATAGCCGGAAAGATGCATGAAAAGAATCATCCCAAGAAGAGCATTATCTCCACGAGAGGCCTTTGGAGCTCCTTCATATGGATCTCTTTGGGCCTCCCACATATGATAGTCTTGGTGGCAAGAAATATTGTTTGGTGATTGTGGATGATTATACAAGATATTGTTGGACTTTCTACCTCAAGAGGAAGAGTGAAACTCAAAAAGTATTCATTGACTTTGCAACCTTAGTTCAACGCCAATATGACTCCAAGATTTTGGCAATAAGAAGTGACAATGGTACGGAGTTCAAGAATTACACTATGGATGATTTCCTAAGTGGGGAGGGCATTCAACACCAATATTCCGCTGCTTATACTCCCCAACAAAATGGTGTCGCCGAAAGGAAGAACCGCACTCTTATTGATATGGCAAGAACTATGTTGGCCGAATTTCATTCCCCATATAACTTTTGGGCCGAAGCCATCAATACCGCTTGCCACTACTCCAACCGGCTCTTCTTTCGTCCTCTCATGAAAAAGACACCATATGAACTCCTTATCGGTAAAAAGCCAAATGTCTCTTACTTTCGCGTATTTGGATGCAAATGCCATGTTTACATTAAAGGTTGCCCAATTGCTAAATTTGAATCTAGAACTTTTGATGGTATTTTTGTTGGATATGCCGCAAACTCCCATACTTATAGGGTCTACAACATATCCACCGGATGTGTTGAAGAATCTATGAATGTGGAGTTTGTCGAGGATAATGGCTCCCAAGCGGAGCATATTGATCATGATAATGTAGGTGATGTACCTCCACCTCAAGCCATAAGAACTATGGGCATAGGGGAACTTATTCCTATTGAAGAACCTATTATGGACACTCAAGAAGAAGGAACAAGTTCTACTCAAGTTGAACCATCCACCTCAACCATTGATCAACAAGCTATACAAGAACAAGATCATGATAGTCATCCACATGAGCAAGATAATGGTCAAGACCCACCCAACTCTAGTGGAGAACAAGAACATGATGAACCCCCATCTCCAAGAACTCCACTTCGGGTTGACCATGAACAAGATGAAGGAAATGATGAAGATGTTCGTGTTGGTGAAACAATTGGTCAAGCCATAGAACGCCGAGTCATTCGGCGTGCATCAACATTGGATCATCTCCAACACTACAAAGAAAATATCCTTGGGAGTATTCGTAAGGGTGTGTCCACACGTAATCAATTAACTAACTTTTGTGGTCATGTCTCTTGTTTGTCTAGCTTAGAACCTCTCAAGGTATATGATGCTCTTGAAGACATGGATTGGGTTGCGGCCATGCATGAAGAATTGAACAACTTCGAGCGCAACAAAGTATGGTCATTAGTTGAAAGACCCAAAGACACATCACATAATGTCATTGGAACCAAGTGGATATTCAAGAACAAGCAAGACTCACATGGTCAAGTCATTCGCAACAAAGCAAGATTGGTTGCACAAGGCTACACCCAAATCGAAGGAGTCGACTACGGTGAAACTTATGCCCCCGTTGCTAGACTTGAATCTATTCGTTTATTGATTGCCTATGCATCTACTCATAACATTACCTTATATCAAATGGATGTTAAAAGTGCTTTTCTAAATGGTCCACTAAGTGAATTAGTGTATGTGAAACAACCTCCGGGTTTTGAAGACCCTAAATTTCCTAACCATGTCTACTTACTACATAAGGCCCTTTATGGGCTCAAGCAAGCTCCACGTGCTTGGTATGATCATCTCAAGGAGTTCTTAGTAGACCATGGTTTTGAATTGGGGTAATCGATCCCACCTTTTTCACAAAAAGGATAAATGGAGAGCTTTTCGTATGCCAAATATATGTTGATGATATTATCTTTGGTTCTACTAACCATGAATTTAGTGATCAATTCTCTAAGCTAATGACCAAGGAATTTGAGATGTCCATGATGGGAGAATTGAAGTATTTTCTTGGCTTTGAAATCCACCAATATAGTGAAGGAACATTCTTATGTCAAGCCAAGTATATTCAAGACATGCTCAAGAAATTTGATATGAACAACGCCAAGCCATATAAGTTTCCCATGGACTCTAAGGCGGATCTACACTTAGATCCGAAGGGTAAGGAAGTTGATCCCAAGCTTTATCGTTCTATGATTGGATCTTTACTTTACCTTTGTGCATCTAGACCGGATATTATGTTTAGTGTGGGTATGTGTGCAAGATTCCAATCAAGTCCTAAGGAAAGTCATGAAACCGCGGTTAAAAGGATTCTAAGATACTTGATAGATACTCCTAACTATGGTCTTTGGTACCCCCATGGGACAAGCTTTGATCTTGTAGGTTATTCGGATGCGGATTGGGCGGGTTGCAAAATGGATAGAAAATCAACTTCGGGTACTTGCCAATTCCTTGGTAGGTCTCTTGTGAGTTGGTCTTCCAAGAAGCAAAATTGTGTGGCCTCGTCCTCCACCGAAGCCGAATACATTGCCGCCGGAAGTTGTTGTGCACAATTATTATGGATGAGGCAAATTTTAAAGGATTATGGTGTCATTTGTGACAAAGTGCCTCTTTTATGTGACAATGAAAGTGCCATCAAAATTGCTCACAATCCGGTACTTCATGGGAAGACCAAGCATATTGAGATCCGGTATCATTTTATTCGAGATCATGTTGAGAAGGGTGATATTGCAATCAAGTATGTCAACACCAAGCATCAACTCGCCGATATGTTCACAAAGCCTCTTGGTGAAGCAAGATTCAAGGAGTTGAGAGGAGAACTAAATGTGGTGGACATAAGCAATTGGACTTAGTGGACTTCTTGCATACCTACCCATATTAGACAATAGTAATTTGGTTTGGATGTAGGCATGGACATAGGGGGAGTGCGGTCCTAATCCATTGGTCTATCCCTCCCCCCATTATGCCGATAGCAAGAACTCATTTTGTCTCTATATTTTCATTTTATGAATTATGAGCTTAAATGACGAGTAGTGGCCGTGAACCCAAGATATATCTTCGCGGTGTCACACCACACACTCATACATGGTGGCCTAGGCCACCGCCCTCTTCTTTGTGAAGAGTTGATTTTATTTGGGTTTTCTAGACCTTTATGGTGTTTTTGGGAGAAAAACTTGGAATTGGCTTTTATATTTGCATCTTGCAATTCCTAGTGTGTATCCCACCATCAGTGACTTTGTTCTAAACCTAAGCCATCTTATCTAAAAGCCGTGCTCATCTTGCAACATACATGTCCCCAATTTAAAACTGGCAGTTTTGGAGTTTTGGGTCCGGAGATTCCGGTGTGAAACACCGGAGACTCCGGTCTGTCCAAAGTCTCCGCCCTAAAGCCCGGAAACTCCGGTCAACCGGAAACTCCGGTGCTTTAGGCCGGAGACTCCGGACCGGCGTTTTTCCTGGGATTCTAAAAGGGGATCGGGGTGGGGAGTTTTCTCATAACTCTCCACACACCCCTGCTCCCCAACCTCTCCCCAGTCGCCGCCACTGCTCCAAGACCGTCTCCGGCCGCTCCCCGCCGCCGGAATCCGCCGTGCCACCGGCTCCTCCACCTCCCAAGCGTTGGGGATCTTCCTCCCTCCGTTTGGATCTCACCATGAAGGAAACGGGTACCACTCTCTCTTTCCTCTAGGGTTTCATCCTAGATTTGGTTTTGAGAGTAGTTCTTGTAGAATCTCGTGGTGTAGAACCTTTAGGATGGCAATGCACTATCTAGAAAATTGCTAGTGTGATTTTCCCCTCAAATTTTGACCTAGGTTCGAGTTTTGGCCTCAGGGCCGGAAACTCCGGCCTTCCTGGCCGGAGACTCCGGTATGGCCGGAATCTCCGCCCCCTGAGACCGGAAACTCCGGTCTAGATCAAACCTGAGAAGAAATTCCTCTATTTTTTTTCGTTGAAATTCCATGGACATGTATGCCTACCTCAATGCTACCTTTCTAATCCTGTTTCACAGCTAGCAAGAAGTATCCCGGTCCTTCATCCTCATCCTCGACTATTAAGAAGTCAAAGAAGAACAAGCTCCAAGGTCGAGACTATTTGATCTATGATGAAGAACAAGACAAGCATGTGCAGAGTGGTGCTCTTAAGCAGAAACAGGCTGCTGATGCTAGAAGGGCTAGGCAAGAGGCTGCCTTCCTTCGAGAAGAAAGGGCCAAGAAGGCCAAGTTTGACAACTTGACCACTTTGAAGGGGTTGAACAAGGAAGAATTTCGGACAATGAGGGCGCAGAATTTCTATGACATGCCAAACAACTCCACCGATGGTCACTTTTGGAGAAAGGAGCAAGAGCTCATTATGAAGGAAATATATGCCAATTTGGACCCAAAAGCTCTTGTGTGTCCTCAAAAACCGCTGAACTTTGACGTGTTGGCCAAGAAGACATACTTTGCGGATGCATTATGGGTTGCTAGGAAGATTGGTCTTGAGCCCCTTATCACCACCCAACAAGACTATGATATTGACATGGTCCAACAGTTCTTTGCCACTCTTGTGCTTGGAGATGAGGAGGACACCAAAATGACATGGATGACGGGGCCTCTCAAAGTTAGTGCACACTACTCAGAATTTGGAGAAGCCTTGGGGTATGTGTTCAAAGGTGTGAATGAACCCGTTGGTCACCGGATGCATGTTGAAGGCGTGGCCTATGATAAGAAGATCCTTGCCCCTCTTGCTGCTAGAGGGGTGCCCTTGCTACCACCAAAGGACTCAAGCCCATCTACAACATCTTGATTCGCATGTTTCGTTGGAGCATTGCACCTCAAGCCGGGAATACGGATGCTATCCGTGGAGCTCTTGTCAACCTCATGTACCATTGCCACAAGACATACCTTGCAGGTCCGAATTGTCAAGGGTTTGAGATTGATGTCATGGATTTTATCAAGTGTGAGATCAACATTGCTATTCACGAGAGGAAGAATCCTATGTATGCTCCCTATGTCATGAAGCTCATTCTCAAGAAGATTCCCAACCTCAATCAATCTCATTTCAAGAAACACACATATGGCACCCTTCAAGTACTCCGCCATCACCTTACTCCGCCTCTTATGAAGAGATAGAGGAGCAAGAAGCTCCTAGGGCAAGAAGGAAAAATGCCACTCCACCCTCTTGGGATCAAGGTGGCAAACAAAGAGTCAACGAGGAGTTGAAGAAAGTTTCTTGGTGGCAAAGGGCCATGATGTGTATGGGTGTTGGGTTGCACAAGGAAAATCATCAAACTTATGTCACTAACAAGAGATCTTGTCCAACCAAGCCAAGATGATGAAGGAAATGCGCAAGATCAGCAATGGTGGTACCACTCCTCCTCGCAATGAGGGTGATCCCGAAACTCCGCCATCCGATTCAACTATCTCTCTTGACAAGTGGAATGAGGATACATTTCATTGGTCTGATTATGCCGAGGTGTCCTCCATGCCCTCCTCTTCTCGCAACACCGGCAAGGCTCCTATGCGCTATGAAGAAGAAAGTGATGAGGAAGAAGATAGTGTGAAGCAAGTGATGCTGAAGATGATGATGGGAGTGGTGATGATGAGGACAGTGATGCTGACAGTGATGAAGTCGACGAGTGATCGCCTTGGGTTCCGTTAGCATCGCTCTTCTCCCTTTTTGGTGTTTCGATGCCAAAGGGGGAGAAGTAGTTCTATTAGGCTCTCTCACCGTGGGATTTGCATGGGTCGGACACAAGCACGTGCGTTTATCATTTATTTGCGCTTGTGTCCATTTATCTTATGTCATTTGAACCTATTTGCTTTGGTTTCATGTTGTGAGACTATGTTCCTATTTGTGGTACTCTGTGTGGTATGAGACTATGGATTTCATAATTCCTATGGTTGAGATGATATTATTTATGGTCTATTATTGTGCATTGGTCTCTATGTCATAGTTATGCACAAGGTATGGTTCCTTTTTCACCTCAACCCTATATCATGATTTGTCTCATGTTGGTGTAATTTATATTGTTCCATATATTTCTTGTGAGTTGTCTCTCCTCTACATGTTGAGCATTTGTATTCAAATGCAAACTACTTGTATGCACACATGTAGGGGGAGCCTCTCAAATCCATTGTGGTATATGTCGATAATTGTTGTGTGCTTTATTGCAAATCCGAGTGTTGTCATCTAACACCAAAAAGGGGGAGATTGAAAGGACATATTTTATGTCCCCTATGTTTTGTGTGTTAGGCAACAACACTAGGAATTATTTAATATGATGTTAAGTGGTGCAGGAATGAAATGATACAATTACACTTTGCATCGAAACACTTGACAAGAAAAAGAAGCTTGCATTTGCCTGTCCAGTCCGGAGTCTCCGGTCTCTGTGGCCGGAGTCTCCGGCCAAGTCATTTTCTGGAGCAAAAGCTCCACTGGGCGGCAGCTGCGGGATGTGGTGCGGAGTTACCCCGGAGTAACACCGGAGTTTCCGCACCGGCCGGAGTTTCCGGTCCCGCGGTCCGGAGACTCCGCCCCGACCAGTGGTTTGAATCGAAGACTTTCCCTGGACGGCGCGTGCGGTATAGGGTCCGGAGTTGCCCCGGAGTAGGCCCGGAGATTCCGGCCTGTCCGGAGTTTCCGGCCTCCAGTCCGGAGTTTCCGGCCTGCAGAGAAGAAGAGCATCGCGACGGCTGCTGCGGTATCTGGTCCGGAGTGGGGCCGGAGTTTCCGGCCCAGGCCGGAGTTTCCGGTCTCCAGGTCCGGAGACTCCGGACTTAGTGGACAGAAAAACGGCTAGTTTTCTGGAGGGGTATAAATACCCCTCCACCTACCTCCAGCTCTTGAGCTCGCCCAGATCTGAAGTACACCATTGTTGCAAGCTCAAGAATCACTAGATCTCCCAATCCCTCCACCCAAACTCGTTGATCTTTGGAGGATTGAAGGAGAAGGCCCGGATCTACTACTTCACCAAAGAGTTCTTCATTTCCCCTTCATTCACTTGAGGGATTCGAGCCTAGGGTTTCCACTAGGAAAACCTAGGCATCTTGTTGTTCTCACTTGCTTGTTACTTTTGTGTAGCAGGTGTTGTGGTGATTGAGAGCCCCCAATCCTTTTGTGGGTTGAGCCTCAAGTTGTTGTAACGAGCTTTTGTGCTCCGGATTCCGCTTTGGAGGATTCCGATAAAGAAAGGTGGACCGAGCTTTTGTGCGAGGTTCATCGGAGAATAGGGTGAAGCCTTTTGTGGCATCTTGAGTTTGAAGCTCACACCCCTCCAACGAGACGTACTCCCCTAAAAAGGAGGAACTCGGGAATACATTCTTGTCTCCGCGTGCTTTCCTATCGGTTAATCCTTTCTAGTTATTTACTACTTGTATCTTATCTTGTTTAGACTTAACTTGTCATATAGGTAAATTCACCATAGTTGCATATCTAGAGAATTTACCTTTTTAGTCAAGCCTTAATCGAAAAAGAATTAAAAATTGGAGTAGCACCTATTCACCCCCCCTCTAGGTGGCCATACGATCCTTTCATATATAAAGGGGAGCAAGGGGAGGAGGTGCCTGGGGAAGGGGAAAGCCCCTCCTTGGTGCGTCGGCCCTAGAAGGGCCAGCCGCCCCCTCCTCCAAGTCGGATGGGGAGTCCTTGTCCAACAAGGACTCCCTCCCTTCCTTTCCTATTTTTGCCAATTTCCTTTATTCCTTTCCTAGTTCAATCAGGACTCTTTCAAATCTCCAATTTAAACAAGGAAGGAGAGGAGGGGACTTGGTGCGGCCGGCCTGGAGGTGGGGCCCATGCAGCCGGCCCACACTAAGTGTGGCGCAGCACGCAGGGCACCCCCTCTCTCCTCCGGCGCATCCCCCCTTCCCGGCAAACCTCCGAAACTCTTCCGGAACCAAATATACTCTTTAGATAAAATCATTGAATCTATCCACTGATGTCGGAAACGCTTCCCGACATCCCGGAACATCTCATGTTCGCCATATTTCTCTCTCAGGAAATTCTGCTCTATACCGGCATTATTTCCCTCTCATGATAACTTCACCGGAACTCCTCCGAATCACTCCGGAGTTGTTCCTGTGACATCAGAGGGACTCCGACCACTTCTCATAACCACAAAACCATATATTTATTCTCTCAATAAAAGATTGACTCACAGCTTAAGTGTGTGACCCGAAAGGTTCGGTAACACATAGACATGTCCGGGAGCTTACCAGACAATAACTAGCATTGGGACCTAGACGGCCGTACTATCTCCTATGTGTTCACGAGTGAACGACAGAACCTGAGAGTTTCTCATTACGCTAATCCCCTTATGCACACGATACCAATGATATCTCGAGATTGAGACAATGTGCTCTTGTGTGCTCAAACCCTTTGATCATAACACATATAATTCTCGTACCAATATCATTCTCTTTTCTCATTCTGTATTTTCATTGTCCCGTGATTAATCACGCTATGTCTGGCCAGACGATTGGGTGACAATAATAATACTGAGATGGCCTAGAGGATGTATCTCTCCATCGTCTGGAGGAGTAAGTGCCTTTCTTGAATAATCTCTGTTCCAATACATTATTCTAGTCCACACCCAAAAGTCACCGTTATTGTCCCCAGTTACGGCCAGACGTTAGGTGACAATCAAAATATGAGTGTCGAATAAGCGGTCACCAGATATTCTCATGGCAAAGGAATACAGCTAATGAAAACTAAACATATGATAAATTACTACCTTCATCGTTGATGATTAGTCTCTTAGCAAGATCATACAATGGGTCGGTTCAGTACTATTGTCATTCCGACAATAAACTCCTATAGTTGTGTGACTTATACAAAGTCCATTATCAGGAAAACATGATCATCAAACAACAAGATAGGCTAGTCTTAGAGACAAGACCAGGAACGCTTTTACTTGTTCGTATCTCTACACCTGTATTGGAGGTTTTCCTCTTGAACACTTTATATTTGCTATTCAAGTGCCCAATACAGTTATAGCATAAAGATATAAACATTAATAATAAACTTGGAGATAAATAATAACTAAATTATTATTAGTGTGGGTGGAAACCTCCCAATTCGGTGTGTAGGTGGCACATCCCGTCCATCGACAAGTGGGTCAACTTTTGGATAGCCTCGATAAGCAAAATGTGGGCATGTCTACGTTGAGGATTGGTCGGATGTCGGCGAGTTCGTACGCTCAGGAAGTTCTCAGGCTTCGATGACGATGTGGTTTAGTGGGGTGGTTGTTCTGAATCGACGAACCTAAGCATGTGTTGTCTTTTCTCGGCACATACCTAGGACGGTGGCGCCTAAGGGCATCATTTTCCTTAGTGGACGAATCATCATGGAGCTTGATACCTTGTCCACCATAGTGTGCTCCATGTGAATGTGTGAGATATATTTTATGGATCGGACAATGACAGAGTATCGCGCATGGATACCTTCTTGGAGGCATACTCTTTGGAACTGTTGATCTTCGTGAGTTGTTTGGTCGATTTGTGGTTTTAGGGTTTGGTCTGTGCCGGGGGGTGGGGTGTGGGGGGGGGGGGTGATAAAGGGTGGTGCTACTCCTTCATGTTTCTTCATCATTATAATGATGTTGTTTCCAGGTTGGCCCCTTGGTCTCTCTGTTCTACCAAGTTTTGGAGTGGTTCGATGTGTTCATCTGAAGCGGGCTTAGCTCGTTCTCATGCCTCTCCACTTCCCAATTTTGAATGGTGTTCTCTAGTGGTAATCAAACAACCAGTACTCTAGGCTCTTTGTCATTGTTTGACTGGTGATGATGAAAGTCTTGGGGTCGAGCCCTCCTCCTCCTCTCTGGTTTCGCCGGCTCTCTAAGGACTCCTTTGATTTAAAGAAATTTCATTGGTTTTTTAAAAGATTGAATCGTTTGATTTGTAGGACATGATCCTATAGGAATTTTTTAAGAAATCATTTGTAATATTTCCCTAGAAAATCTAACATTCACTCTCAACCATTTTTACAATTCCTTAGTTTCCTACCATGTCAGTTCTTTTATGATGATTAATGAAAAGTAGGATGCTCATTTTGTCATCAGAAAATAAATAAATAAATAAATACATGTATGATTAATGAAAGAGTGAATCGTTTGATTTGTATGATTGGATCCTATAGGGTTTTTCCAAAGAAATCACTTGTAATATTTCCCTGGAAAATCTAACATTCACTCCAACCATTTTTACAATTCCTTTGTTTCCCTACCATGTAAGTTCTTTTATGATGGTTAATGAAAAGTAGGATGCTCATTTTGTCATCAGAAAATAAATAAATAAAATTAGATCGATCTGCTGCTCTGCAACTCCATAGCCCCACACAGCCACACTTGAGTGTCCCGATCTCGACGGCCCTCGCTGACATCAGTCCATGACCAAGTGACCAACCCTAAGCTCTCGCGGACGGACATGGCGAGAGCGAAGGCGCCGAGGCCCAAGCCGCCGCGGTCGACCACCCGACGGCTCCTCGGGTTTTGCGGGCTGAGCCTCGCGGCGGCGGCGTACGTGGGGATTGACTACCTGCGGTACCTCTCGCCGACATGGCACGACCGGCTGCAGCCGGTGCTCTGGGCGGCGCTGGCGCTCGCCGCCGCCGGCCGCGCACCGTTCTACCGCCACTGGGACGCCGAGCTCCGGGCCGCGCTGCCCTTCCTCGGCGCCATCGTCTTCATGCTCAGCGCCTTCCTCATCGAGATGTGCTCGGTCCGCTTCGTCTCCGCCGTCATGGGGCTCCACTGGCACGGGTCAGTATCTTTGCGGGATCTGGGGAAAATAGGTTTTAGCACTCCAGCTGTTTGGGCACGAATTGCCTTGGATCTCGGAGATATCTCAGCTTTTCTGTTGCTATTTATGGTGTTTGTTTTGGTGTATGATGCTTAGAGATTTGCTTTTCAGATGTTTATAGCGAGCTGTTCGTGTCAGGTTGGTACGATCTTCCATTACTTTTTAACTGTGTAACGATCTACTTGTTTGTAGCCGAAATGTGTGGTCTTGGTCAGATTTGCTTGCGATGGCGTACATCCTTAGCGGTTAAATAAATTGTTGAGTGTGGATAATGCCAGAATGGCTAAGCTTCACGTGCGAGATTTAGGCTTCTCATGACATCCAACTGTTACCTTGGAGAGCGCTAGGAAACATTTTGGAAACTACACTTTTAAGGGATCTTGAAGAAATTTATTTTGTAGGTAGAAGGAATCTAGAAAGTGTTGATTATTTATCATGCAATTACTAGTGCTCAAAACCAGGGGTGTACTAGAGATTCATGGAGATTGCAATATGTTTTATGAAAAGTGCGTAGAGTGGAATCTTGTGAATAATTGTTGCTACCGCTTCTTATCACTGTACATAATTTTAGTGAATGTGGTGTGTCAAATACAGCTTTGATTAGCTTCTCCGTCTGTCAAGATTTCAAGCATCTTTCTGTGGATTATTTGTCATGGTTTGAGATCCATACCTTGTTTCATTCTTGTTTACTCCATACTATTTTATACAAACAACAACAACAACAAAGCCTTTTATTCCCAAGCAAGTTGGGGTAGGTTAGAGGTGAAACCCTCAAGATCTCGAAACTAACTCATGGTTCTGGCACATGGATAGCTAGCTTCCACGCACCCCTGTCCATGGCTAGTTCTTTGGTGATATTCCAATCCTTCAGATCTCTCTTAACAGACTCCTCCCATGTCAAGTTTGGTCTACCACGACCCCTCTTAACATTCTCATCCTGCTTTATCCATCCGCTATGCACTGGCGCTTCCGGAGGCCTGCGTTGTATATGCCCAAACCATCTTAGACGATGTTGGACAAGCTTCTCTTCAATCGGAGCTACCCCAACTCTCTCCCGTATATCATCATTTTGGACCTGGTCCTTTCTTGTGTGGCCACATATCCATCTCAACATGCGCATCTCTGCTACACCTAACTGTTAGACATGTCGGCTCTTGGTTGCCCAACATTCTGCGCCATATAACATCGCAGGTCGAATCGCTGTCCTATAGAACCTGCCTTTTAGCTTTTGTGGCACTCTCCTGTCACAGAGGACGCCAGAAGCTTGGTGCCACTTCATCCAACCAGCTTTGATTCGATGACTCACATCTTCATCGATATCACCATCCATGCTACTTTATAAGTTTTAAATATTCTTTTGCAGCCTTGTAATAAATAAATAGGTCTACATTATTTCTAGTAGAGAATAATCAAAATATTGATGGTGATTAGCGTTTCAAAGAGGTCAGTTTAAGCAAGGTATCAATCATCTGAACAAAGGGGCATCTAGAAGTTAAGTGGGCAAGAAAGGTATAGGCATCCCTTGATGCTTGGGCTAGTACATTCCTGGTCGTTGACCTAGTGTTGATATCTCCTCTCTCAATCTGATTTACATAACTGAGCTAATCCCTTAATATGCTTCTTTGGTGTCCTAAAACAAATCACCGTGAAGTTCATATCATGTCTCATTAGATGGCAGGATGGACCACACTAGCTCTATATGGTCATGTTATTTTGCCAACTCGCCCTCTGTATAGGGGTCCTGGTCCATTCATAGTTTGACTTTTTGTTATCAGGAAGAAAAACCAATAATATATTTCCAAATGGGCCAGGAGCCTTTGCGTACCAACTTTAACTTTATCAAGGTGTTTATTTGTGTGCAATCACTCTCTTGTCTGGATTAATACATGTATGAATTTGGAAACCTCACACAGTTACTTGCAAACTGAACCCTATTTTATCATTTTAACAGATCTGCTGCTCCACTTCCTGACACTGGCCAATGGCTGCTTCTAGCTTTGAATGAGAAACTTCCTGGGAGTGTTGTTGAGCTATTGAGAGCTCATGTTATCACGCTTCACCATTATTTGATGTTATTTATGATGCTGGGGTTCTCAGTGCTATTTGATTGCATCAAAGCTCCTGGTCTTGGAATAGCCACAAGATATATGGTCACTATGGCAATTGGTCGGTTGCTTCGGACAGCAACTTTTATCACTACAATTCTTCCATCTGCGAGACCTTGGTGCGCCGCAGGTCGATATCAAATACCAGGGCATCCTCATCCTTGGGCACAAAAATACTATGTTCCATATGCTTCTGATTCACATGCTATTCGTGGGGTCATAGACAAAGATATGGCCTATGGTTAGTGTATTTGTCTTATCATCTAGTTGATGTATTGACCTTTGTGGGATTAGAGAAACTAAATTGTCATTGTTTTTAAATACAGCTGATGTTAAATCTTATCCTGGTGAGCATAGTCCTGACTGGGGTCGGATGAGCTTCCTAGTAGATATTTTACGGCCAACCCCTGGAGAGGGGCCTTCATGGTACCATCTGTTGAAAAAAGCCAGTGGAGGTTGCAATGATCTTATGTTTAGTGGGCACATGCTTGTCTCTGTTCTTACTGCAATGGCATGGACGGTACGCTAGACATTTTACTTCTCTTGTTTACACAGCAATGTTTCAGTAGTCCTGCTCTATTGAATCTGAATTACAATTATCTGGAGCCATCACTTTCAGTCAGATCTGTACTCCATTACAATTAACCAGTCACTTGTAATTGATAACATCTAAATTTATTTTCGATCTGTTTTTTTATGCACGCATAGGAAGCTTATGGGGGCTGGATCTCTGTTGCAATATGGCTTCTCGTCCTGCACAGCGCACAGAGGGAGATACGCGAACGACATCATTACACCGTGGACTGCGTCGTGGCAATCTACGTTGGAATCCTCTTGTGGAGGATGACACGGTGTATCTGGTCTGCTAGAGATGCCAGCCGAGCTAGAAGGCTTGCCAAGCTTGAAGAGGTTCAGAGCAGACTAATTCATGCAGCGAAGGACTCGGACATCGATGAGATCCGTGATCTGCTGAAGGAGGTCGAGCTAGCGGGCAATGAAAATAAGGGCTTCTCACAGAGGGCCATCCTGGCCTTTGCTGCAGCTACAATTATGTTCACCCTGACTTGTGTTGTCCTTGCCCTTACTTTAACCAGCGATGGGTGATTTTTCAATTGCTATAATCCCCTGAAATTTACCCCATTTTCTTGGGTTACACTGTGGTTCTCAGTAGGTAGAAACAACGGAGTGTTCTTTCTTGAAGGAAACATGTTTGAGCAGAAATGCAAGTTCAGTTTAGTGGCATCAGTTTGATAAGTTTGCATTATTGCTTCCAGACATGGTTTCCCTGTTTTGTCCTTTTCTCTGCACCGGCTGATAAGAATAGAGAAACTGATGTTTTGAACATGGCTGTAGTTAAACCTTTTAAAACTTTGACTATATGCATCTCTTAAACTAGTTAGATTGGATACTCAAAATCACATTTCATTAATTTGTAGCAAAGGATATTCCATAATACTACAGATAAATATAATATAGTTGAAATATGGGCTCAAAGTTATATGCTGGAGGCCATGTTGTCCAAAACGTCAGCTTTTCAAGAACTAGACGGAGTACAATATAATTATATAAAATATGTTTCTCGTTTGAAAGTAGTACACTGAATAATTTCGTGTTCTCCCCTTGAGTGATAATTTCATAATTTTCAAAGTTTAAAATTTAAACGAAGCTCCTTGTTTTGTAAATTTTAGAAACTTGATCAATTTTTTTTTTTTGAAACACTCACGAGAGCACTGTACATTATGATTAAAGAATCCCAAATGCTAAAGAATGCACGGCTGCTACCGTGTCTTCCCGAGCAATCAATCGTGCGCCGTCCGATCACGATCGTGGCGTCCCTGCTGCTGCGCGTCTCCTCTGACTTTTCCGACCATTTTCCACCTGGGCGCGCCGTGGGTCCCGCACGCACGTGGCAACGGAAGCTTCGTTTGGACACTGAGGGTCGAGGGAGTCGCGCCCGTGTCTCTCTCCTCTCTCTACCGACATTTGATTCCCCTCCCGGCGATTAGAGTTAGCTCTCCCCGGCGATTCGCCAAATCCGTCGACCACGAGGAGCGCGGCGAGCTCGGCGGCGACCGCGAGGAGTGCGGCGTGGTTTTGCTAGCTCGAGGAGCGAGGGAGATCGAGCCTCGCGCGTGAGGCGGAGGTACTGCGCGGCGGGCGACTGCGTGGAGTGCGGCGGGCGGGGCGGGGAGCTCAGCACAGGATATCAAACCCACGGCGGTCTGCTCGGCGACGTTCAATCCCACGCGTGGGTGGGCGAGATCTGCGCCGGGAGGGCTTCCGCGCTCGAGGGCGGTGAGAGGGGCGAATGCGGCTGGATATGAGGGGGGACAGCGAGCGGCGGTGAATTCGGCGCCGTTATCAACGACGAGAGGTACGCACGCTCGATTCTCCGTTTTTAGCACGAATCCTCAAACGCTCTACGATGCTATGTTGCAGAACAGCAGTAGTAAGTTGCAGAGCTTTTTTTGGTGGGCGTGGCTGCTAGGTTGCAGAGCACCAGCAGTTGAAGTTAGGCCACACCAACAGTGATGCTCCTTTCGAAATGACCAAAGCTGCAGCAGCTTATTCGTTAGTTCTTGCTGGAGCTACACACCATTTGTTCTTATCTGACTGCTCCTTTATGACCCCACTGTCGCATTTCTTGTTAGGCGCCGGACAGTCCATGTTAGATTTTGTTGAATGTATCAAGGGAGAAACAAGGGGAAATGTATCTGAAGTTAAGTCCAGCTTTGCTTCATGTTCGGCAAGTTCAGCAAAACGTGATTCCGTGCAGTACAATAAATTCAGATCAACCTGTGAAGAGTTTGGCAAGCGCATGTTATTGTTATCATTGCAGTGCTGGCCATTTCTTGCTCAAGGCTCACCCTGTCTGGAAAAGATAAAGAACCCTATAGACTTTAGTTGGCTTGGGACAGCAATATTTCAGTCTCTCCATCTCTCCGAGGAAGATTTTGCCAACCTTTCTTGTACAGATGGCCTAGCAATTAACATGGAAAAGCAGAAGGGGTGTATTCTCAGTTTAGCTGCTTGCTGCATCACCTTTTCCAAATATCTTGCAAGTATATGCTATGGTCCACAACATTATTTGGCAAATCAGGCTAACAATCTACTTGAAGGTATCGATCTTGCACAATAACCTTTCTGAGGTGTCTCCTGTGTGTGATTATGAGATATAATGCCCCAGAGTAGACATTTGATGTGCTCCATTGTCATTATGTAGGGCTGTGGTGCTTATTTCGAGATGGTTGTAGGATCAAACTCTTATTTTCTTTGTATGTCAATTATGTTTATTCTGATGAACAAAGCTAATAACAGTGAGATTTATGGGGACTGTCCCTTCCATGCAAAAGTGTGTTCCAGCATCATGTCTGAAGTCCCGTTAAAAAAAAAGTCTGAAGCTAAAATGAATATTCCCGTTTCTGTATAATCATGTAACATTTAAAAATAATATCATGTAACATAGTTGTCTCAAAATGTGTTACAGCACTCTGTCTGAAGCTAATCACACAAACATTGCATATTAAGTGATTCCTGGACCATTTTATTGGTAACTTCTCTCATTATGCAAAAGTATCCACTTGTTTTTTTTTGGGTGAGGACACAAACTAATCTTGTTTATCGCTCTTGGATCGTGAAACTGGGCCATGAAGGTAACCACTTAAAGCTAAGGTGCAAACAATTATATTTATCATTTCTAGCCGGAGATTGGTTATTGGTGATTGGAGGACACTCCCAATTCATATTACACAAGTTGTGTGTTGTCGGAAGCGCCAGTGCAGAGCCATGTCATCTAGCATTCCTACAATGTTATAGTAAGAAACAAATGCACCTTATTTTTTGTCACAAGTATCTTTTAGTTCAGTGAACCGAAAAATATAATTTTGCCACTTTGATCTAGAATATAACAGTTTTTTCTTAGTGCAAAACAGTTAAATAGGAAAATGCTCATGGTATTCCTCAGGTGAGAAGACTTTTTTCAGACTTGAGTGACATGGCGACAACCAATTGATATGTTTAAAAGAGATATGTCTGTCAACACAATTGAATGAAATGTGCTCGCTCCGTGCAGTTACTGCCTTGCTGCTGGTGGCTAGTATCACTTCCATACTTACACATGGACTCCTTTTGTTGGTTGTCTCTCAACTGAATATATATAATTTTTCATTCTTGTTTTCGCATTGACAATCTGGGCATGATAATTTATTTCTGTTTTTTTGGTTACTTAGCCTAATTTAATATGTCATGCAGGGATGAACCTTTTCTTTTCTTCCGCTGCTTTGTCTAATTGTCTTTATGCGGCGCTTGCTCATTCTCATACGAATTAACTTCTTCATAGCATTCATAGCAAGTGAAGGTAACCCGAGCTCAATTCTGGCGATCTAGGGTGGATAGCAGCAGCCGCCATCTGGCCTGTCTCTGCCGTCTCAGACCGTGAATCGGCAGGTCCCCGCCTCTTTTTGCCGCTCCGACGGCGGGAAGTGGTGGGGATCCTACGGTTTGAGTTTGGTCAACCGGCAGCAATGTTATGGTTGCTATGGCGGCGTGTGCGGGACAACAATAAGATATACCCGCCCCCTCGTCCACCCAGTGGACGGCAATCTTGTCGATGGCATTGAGGAGGGCGGCTACCATGGAGTGGTGGATCTCGTACAGTCTACGTGTGTTACATTTTTTCTTCAGTTAGGGGGCGCTGGTCCTTAAGCACGTGCACGAAGACTTCCCCGCTGCCATCAACAACGCCAAGCCATCTCCGGTAGGAGAGCAGCGACAGCGGTGCGGCGACGACTTGCTCCAACGGCGATAGTGGTCCTTAGGTAGTCTAAGAAACTTGATATATTTGTATGTTTGACGTGTTTTATACTTGTGAACTTGTATAATAGATCCAGATCCTTCTTGAAAAAAAACCTGTAACTCAATTCTAGAAGACTAGAATTAAAATCATATATTTCAGAACCAATCGTGTCATGATTAGTTAGTTTCATGTTTCAGTTAACATGTTAGTTTGTCCAGGTGACCGCGAAGAATTGTGTTTGAAATGTCATCGACTTTTATACTAAGAGTAGGTTAGACAGTTGCAAAACTGACAACCAGATTAGACAGACGATTTTCGTCCAGAAACTCCGAAACCACTACACTTGCTAGACCTTCACTCTGACGTACAAGCAGAACACAACTTTCCCTTGTTGTTGTTTATACTGTCGACAACTAAAGTCAGCTGACAGACTTACACACAATCAACAACTAAAGCCACAACATCGTAAAAAAAACTAAAGTCACAACACAATGTTGCAACCAAGCTTTATTCTGTAGCGTACGCATTCTCCTTTGCCTGCAGTTTACTCGCTACCTGAAGCTCCGGCGGCAGCGAGAGCCCGTGCCTGCTTCTTCTTCAACTCGACCATCCTGCCAACGTCCGGCATGACCGCCTTCGCGACGTCGAGCTCGTCGAAGCGTCCCACCCATGCGGCCAGGAGCGGGGTCCTGGCAGGGTCAAAGATCTTTGTCCCGGACATCACCTCGGCCGCGTGCGCCCACGTGAGCAGGCTGCCCAGTGTGACGTCCACGAGCCCGATGCTGTCGCCGCCGAAGAAGCCCTTCCCCTTCGAGCAATCCCTCAGGGCTCCCTCCAGGATCTCCACCGCGGCGAACGTCTGCTCCAACCCCTCGGACTTCTCCTCCGCCGTCTTGCCCCTGAACGACCACACCCACGGGATCACGAGCTTGTCGTCGATGTAGGATGCCCAGAAGCGGGCGGCGGCTCGTTCGTGGGGGTCCGATGGGAGGAGGGAGGGGCCGACTACGGCGAAGGCCTCGTCGATGTACTGCATGATGACTACGGACTCGCACACCGGGGCGCCGTTGTGGACGAGCACCGGCACCTTCCCGTGCACGGGGTTGGAGCTGAGGAGCAGCTCGCTCTTGTTGGTGAGGTCCTCCTCGACGTCCGCGTAGCTCAGGCCCTTGAGGGTGAGGGCGAGCTTCACCCTGGTAGCAAATGGACTCAGCCATGAGCCGAGCAGCTTCAGTTCGTCACCTCCGGCCATCTTCTACTTGGTTTGTGTGTGTGTGAAACTTGAGCTAGTTTTAGCTTGCAGAATGCAGAGCAAGATGAATTGTGTAACTTTATGAGTAGTAGCGCTCGGGTAGGGACTAGGACTGGGACTGGGGGTATGGAGGCAGCTGTCATAGCATTGAGGGAGTCATCAACTATGCTTGCAGGTCCAAACAATGTTCTTGGAAATCACCATTAGAAAATAGTGCCACGCCAATCAATGTTTGACTGAAAACCTCATTAACGAACTGGGTAAGTCAGACTTTATAACCCATAAAGACCATGACCGAAAACGATCAAAACAGAGTAGTAGATGCCTCTTCAGAAGTTTCACTGATATAACGGTGGGAACAGTTACGAAGAGAACCCAGGAGAAACAAAAATTACAACATGGTCCTCATATTTTTTTGAAGGACCCAAAAGAGGAAAAATAGAAGCGATCCGGTCCTTCTCCACCGCTGCTGCATATGGACATCGAAGCACGGCCGCCTACATCGCCGTCGATGACAAGAACACTTGGGGGCAGGGTAGACCCTCTAGCTCGCCTTGTATCGTGTTGCACAAGTGTGTCATGTATTATCCATTGTTTTTTTGCCGATTTTTCTATCCATTCTTTTCACGATGTGATGCAGATGTTAGGTTTACCCCCTTATGGAAACAACATTATTTAAGGATATCATTCAATGTTTAAGTTGACATTTGGAGGTCCTTCTTGGAGGCGTCGATTTTTGAGAATTTGGACTCCGGGTGCTGTCTAGGTGGTGGTTTGTGTTGCAGCTACAAGGAATATATCAATGTGGCGGGATTTATTTTGTAGAGTTGTGTGCATCCCTAATGTTTTTAGAACATTTCGTTGTTGTAGAGGCGGGGTGTAATTGGTATCTCCGATATTATTATATTCCCTTTATTAAAAAAGATGTATATCATCAATCATCATACATATAATAATATGATTGTTTTCTATACGCTAAATCCGTTGTAGAATTGTAAACATCAATAGCAGAAATTTATCAAGATACATGCATCAAGATAATATCCCACTGAGGGCCATCCACAACCGTTTGATGGAAAAAGTAGAAACGAAAGACACTCCACAATTTCAGAACAAATCTTATTAACAACGTCATCGAGTGAGAAATAAGGAAAATATCATATTGTAGTTATGAATATGTGTCAATTGCTTTAATTAGGCGCCTTCGACATTTGTCATGTGTGCCTAAATATTTCGGGTACGATCCATCATGCTATGTATTCCTTCCGCTTTCGAGTGTTGATATGCTCAATTTTAAACGGAGATTTATTTCAGTTGATAGAGAATCTAGGTAGAGATTTATTAAGGAGTTGAAACTACTGAAACAAGAACTGAATTTAAATTCCCAAAGGAGTAAATGGAACTACAAAAACAATTCCTTGGTTGGATTGGGTGGTTAGAAGGGCAGTCGTAGTAGCCTTAACCCACTAGGGATCAAATCTCACATTCGACACTCTTAAGTGAAAGCCTAAGAGGCGTCTTTCCATTGATTGTGAAGCGTGTGTGAGGTGAATTCGTTAATCTTGAAGGTCCATGACTCAAGTATTCAGTTGGCATTTTATGAGTATGCACATGCCATGGTGTATGTGTGTACATTCTATATTGTACTCTGTTTCTTAGGATATGACTACTAGGCTATCACAAAACCTTTAGGAAATATAATACGCTTATATTATTCTAGACAGCGTTACATAAAAGGTAACATGTTTCTCAGGATAGGACTACTATAGATACTATCACGAAACCTTGATGAAAGACAATATGTTTATATTATTGTAGACACCGTTACATCAAAGAAGCGGTCATAGGAACAACAATCGAATATATATTATATAATAACTGATCTTTATTTCGAAGGGAAGATGCATTTTTCTATGAAATGGGACTCACGTGTCACGTCCCCATATGCCGACTTAATTTAACAGCTTATTTCTCTGAAGCTGCAGCAGCCTGTGCCTGCCTCATCTTGGCGAACTCAATCACCCTATTGACATCCGGCAAGGCCGCCTTGGCGCCATCAAGCTCACTGAACCGTTCCACCCATGCCGCTAGGAGCGGAGTCTTAAGAGGGTCAAAGATCTTGGCCCCCGACATCACTTCCGTGGTTTTCAGCCATGAGAGCAGGCTCCCAAGTGAAACGTCCACGAGACCAACGCTCTCGCCTCCGAAGTAGCCCTCCCCATTGGAACACTCCCTCAGGGCTCCCTCCAAGGTCTCCACTGCAGCAAACATCTGCCTAGTCCCCTCGGACTTCTCCTCCTCTGTCTTACCCCTGAACGACTGCATCCACGGGGCGAAGAGCTGCACAAACACACGTCGCCTCAGTGATCAGTAAAAAAGATGTAAATTTCAGGGCAGCAACCAAAAGAACATGAAGAGCTATATATGAAACCTTGTCGTCGATGTAGGCGGCCCAGAAGCGGGCGATGGCACGCTCATGGGGGTCGGAAGAAAGCAAGGAGGGGCCGGTGGTGGCAAATGCCTCGTCGATGTACTGCACGATCACCATGGATTCACAGATGGGCTTCCCGTGGTGGAGGAGCACAGGTACCTTCTTGTGCACCGGGTTGGAGCTGAGGAGGAGCTCGCTCTTGTTGCCGAGGTCCTCCTCGACGTTCTCGAAAGGAGTGTAACCTTCGGCCTCTAAATGAATTGACGTCGTACAGCATACTCCGTTAATTAATGAAAAGTGGAAATAAAGAACACATACAAATGATGCAGCTAACAGAAAGTCCCGGACAAGCATAAAATGATTAAGCGATTATTTCGAATCGGGAGATCTCCACTCATGTCAAGCCTGAGGAGATGATGGGCTGGTGAGAACCGGCTCGGGGTTGTTAGATCCGGTGTCGGTGGAGCTCCGGCGAGCCAGATCCGGCGAAGTTGATGCCACAACATAGTTTTAGTTTCCGTGGATTTTTTTCGATGATGCGTGAATGTTTTTCAAATGCTTCAAAGTTCAAACTCATGTGTGTTTTTCTCGAACACACGAGAGCGTCAACTGCAAACGTTTTCGTGAACAGCTACAAACGTTGTCCTCCCATGTCACATACATGTGTTGACTTTTCCAGAGATTTGTTACAATTGATGGATATATATATATGTATATATATTTACTACGACCAGTGGGTTATTTTGCTGCCTACTAATATATTGTTTGCTGCGTAGGTGTTTTGAAATGTTGTGATACTTTTTATATAGTTTCAACCCATCGCGAGATAAAGTGCTGCAATAGTACAACAATTTGCGTGGGTGGAATTACGCTGCAAAGGTCGGACAACCGAGATTTCAACTTTTATGAAGATGACGGTCCTAGAGGCGAACAAATTTTTTCCTGGTTCATCCGGATGACGTTTAGTGTCCGCTTTTCGTGTGTGTGTGAATTGTACTTAGTATTTTTTCAGGATAACACAACGAAACAATCATAAAAGGCAACATATCCTCACTAGTAGAAAAGGGGGCAACGGTGCGCCCCCTTTAGTACCGGTTGTACAAAAACCATGTCATCTAGCATTCCTACAATGTTATAGTAAGAAACAAATGCACCTTATTTTTTGTCACAAGTATCTCTTAGTTCAGTGAACCGAAAAATATTATTTTGCCACTTTGATCTAGAATATAACAGTTTTTCTTAGTGCAAAACAGTTGGCGGCACAGGTGGCGGCGAGGGCGCGCGCGGCGAGGGTGGAGGGGAAGGGGCGCGCGGGGTAGGCGCAGCCGGTGGGATGACAGGAAGAGGAAGGTCGTCGTCGAGGAACTCATAGGAGGCAGCTGATGGAGGCTGCGGGGAGGCAAAGGGGAAGGTGGACTCGTCAAAAATGACATGGCGGGAGATGATGATGTGGTGGGTTGGGAGGTCCATGCAGCGATAACCCTTGTGGTGAGGGGAGTAGCCGAGAAACATGCAGGCGCTAGACCGGGGAGCGAGATTGTGAGGCATGGTGGCGGCGGTGTTAGGGTAGCATAGAGAACCCAAAGGAAACAAAAAGTACAACATGGTCCTTATATTTTTTTAAAGGATCCAAAAGAGGAAAAATATAAGCGATCCGGTCCTTCTCCACCTCTGCTGCATATGGACATCGAAGCACGTCCGCCTACATCGCTGCGATGACAAGAACACTTGGGGCGGGGTAGACCCTCTAGCTCGCCTTTTATCTACCAATAAGATTTATGTCACACAAGTGTATCATGTATTATCCATTGTTTGTTGCCGATTTTTCTATCCATTCTTTTCACAACGTGATGCAGATGTTAGGTTTACCCCCTTATGGAAACAACATTTTTTATGGATATCATTCAACGTTTTAAGTTGACATTTGGAGAATAAACTATGCAAACATATAGCGTGGCATTTGGACATCAGATGTATATCATCAATCATCATACATATAATAATACGACTGTTTTCTATAAGCTAAATCCGTTGTAGAATTGTAAACATCAATAGCGATTTATCATCAGAGATTTATCTAGATACATGCATCAAGATAATATCCCACTCAGGGCCATCCCACAACCCTTTGATGGAAAAAGTAGAAACAAAATACGCTTCACAATTTAAGAACAAATCTGATTAACAACGTCATCGATTGAGAAATAAGAAAAATATCATATTGTAGTTATGAATATGTGTCAATTGCTTTAATTAGGCGCGTGAATTATGCATGTTCGACGTTTGTCATGTGTGCCCAAATATTTCAGGTATGATCCATCATGCTATGTATTCCTTCTGCTTTCGTGTGTTGATATGCTCAATGTTAAACGGAGATTTATTTCAATTGATAGAGAATCTAGGTAGAGATATATTAAGGAGTTGAAACTACTGAAACAAGAACTGAATTTAAATTCCCAAAGGAGTAAATGGAACTACAAAAACAATTCCTTTTGGTTGGATTGGGTGGTTAGAAGGGCAGTAGTACCCTTAACCCACTAGGGACCAAATCTCACATTCGAAACTCTTAAGTGAAAGCCTAAGAGGCATCTTTCCATTGATTGCGAAGCGTGTGTGTGTGTGGTGAATTCGTTAATCTTGAAGGTACATGACTCAAGGTATGTACATGCCATGGTGTATGTTGTGCACATTCTATATTGTACTCTGTTTTCATAGGATATGACTACTAGGCTATCACAAAACCTTTAGGAAATATAATATGCTTATATTATTGTAGACACCGTTACATAAAAGGTAACATGTTTCTCAGGATAGGACTACTTTAGGTACTATCACAAAACCTTGATGAAAGACAATATGTTTATATTATTGTACACACCGTTACATCAAAGAAGCTATCATACGAACAACAGTCGAATATATTATATAGTAACTGATCTTTATTTCGAAGGGAAGATGCATTTTTCTATGAAATGGGACTCACGTGTCACGTCCCCATATGCCGACTTAATTTAACAGCTTATTTCTCTGAAGCTGCAGCAGCCTGTGCCTGCCTCATCTTGGCGAACTCAATCACCCTATTGACATCCGGCAAGGCCGCCTTGGCGCCATCAAGCTAACTGAACCGTTCCACCCATGCCGCTAGGAGCGGAGTCTTAAGAGGGTCAAAGATCTTGGCCCCCGACATCACTTCCGTGGTTTTCAGCCATGAGAGCTGGCTCCCAAGTGAAACGTCCACGAGACCAACGCTCTCGCCTCCGAAGTAGCCCTCCCCATTGGAACACTCCCTCAGGGCTCCCTCCAAGGTCTCCACTGCAGCAAACATCTGCCTAGTCCCCTCGGACTTCTCCTCCTCTGTCTTACCCCTGAACGACTGCATCCACGGGGCGAAGAGCTGCACAAACACACGTCGCCTCAGTGATCAGTAAAAAAGATGTAAATTTCAGGGCAGCAACCAAAAGAACATGAAGAGCTATATATGAAACCTTGTCGTCGATGTAGGCGGCCCAGAAGTGGGCGATGGCACGCTCATGGGGGTCGGAAGAAAGCAAGGAGGGGCCGGTGGTGGCAAATGCCTCGTCGATGTACTGCACGATCACCATGGATTCACAGATGGGCTTCCCGTGGTGGAGGAGCACAGGTACCTTCTTGTGCACCGGGTTGGAGCTGAGGATGAGCTCGCTCTTGTTGCCGAGGTCCTCCTCGACGTTCTCGAAAGGAGTGTAACCTTCGGCCTCTAAATGAATTGACGTCGTACTGCATACTCCGTTAATTAATGAAAAGTGGAAATAAAGAACGCATACAAATGATGCAGCTAACAGAAAGTCCGGACAAGCATAAAATGATTAAGCGATTATTTCGAATCGGGAGATCTCCACTCATGTCAAGCCTGAGGAGATGATGGGCTGGTGAGAACCGGCTCGGGGTTGTTAGATCCGGTGTCGGTGGAGCTCCGGCGAGCCAGATCCGGCGAAGTTGATGCCACAACATAGTTTTAGTTTCCGTGGATTTTTTTTCGATGATGCGTGAATGTTTTTCAAATGCTTCAAAGTTCAAACTCATGTGTGTTTTTCTCGAACACACGAGAGCGTCAACTGCAAACGTTTTCGTGAACAGCTACAAACGTTGTCCTCCCATGTCACATACATGTGTTGACTTTTCCAGAGATTTGTTACAATTGATGGATATATATATATGTATATATATTTACTACGACCAGTGGGTTATTTTGCTGCCTACTAATATATTGTTTGCTGCGTAGGTGTTTTGAAATGTTGTGATACTTTTTATATAGTTTCAACCCATCGCGAGATAAAGTGCTGCAATAGTACAACAATTTGCGTGGGTGGAATTACGCTGCAAAGGTCGGACAACCGAGATTTCAACTTTTATGAAGATGACGGTCCTAGAGGCGAACAAATTTTTTCCTGGTTCATCCGGATGACGTTTAGTGTCCGCTTTTCGTGTGTGTGTGAATTGTACTTAGTATTTTTTCAGGATAACACAACGAAACAATCATAAAAGGCAACATATCCTCACTAGTAGAAAAGGGGGCAACGGTGCGCCCCCTTTAGTACCGGTTGTACAAAAACCATGTCATCTAGCATTCCTACAATGTTATAGTAAGAAACAAATGCACCTTATTTTTTGTCACAAGTATCTCTTAGTTCAGTGAACCGAAAAATATTATTTTGCCACTTTGATCTAGAATATAACAGTTTTTCTTAGTGCAAAACAGTTGGCGGCACAGGTGGCGGCGAGGCGCGCGCGGCGAGGGTGGAGGGGAAGGGGCGCGCGGGGTAGGCGCAGCCGGTGGGATGACAGGAAGAGGAAGGTCGTCGTCGAGGAACTCATAGGAGGCAGCTGATGGAGGCTGCGGGGAGGCAAAGGGGAAGGTGGACTCGTCAAAAATGACATGGCGGGAGATGATGATGTGGTGGGTTGGGAGGTCCATGCAGCGATAACCCTTGTGGTGAGGGGAGTAGCCGAGAAACATGCAGGCGCTAGACCGGGGAGCGAGATTGTGAGGCATGGTGGCGGCGGTGTTAGGGTAGCATAGAGAACCCAAAGGAAACAAAAAGTACAACATGGTCCTTATATTTTTTTAAAGGATCCAAAAGAGGAAAAATATAAGCGATCCGGTCCTTCTCCACCTCTGCTGCATATGGACATCGAAGCACGTCCGCCTACATCGCTGCGATGACAAGAACACTTGGGGCGGGGTAGACCCTCTAGCTCGCCTTTTATCTACCAATAAGATTTATGTCACACAAGTGTATCATGTATTATCCATTGTTTGTTGCCGATTTTTCTATCCATTCTTTTCACAACGTGATGCAGATGTTAGGTTTACCCCCTTATGGAAACAACATTTTTTATGGATATCATTCAACGTTTTAAGTTGACATTTGGAGAATAAACTATGCAAACATATAGCGTGGCATTTGGACATCAGATGTATATCATCAATCATCATACATATAATAATACGACTGTTTTCTATAAGCTAAATCCGTTGTAGAATTGTAAACATCAATAGCGATTTATCATCAGAGATTTATCTAGATACATGCATCAAGATAATATCCCACTCAGGGCCATCCCACAACCCTTTGATGGAAAAAGTAGAAACAAAATACGCTTCACAATTTAAGAACAAATCTGATTAACAACGTCATCGATTGAGAAATAAGAAAAATATCATATTGTAGTTATGAATATGTGTCAATTGCTTTAATTAGGCGCGTGAATTATGCATGTTCGACGTTTGTCATGTGTGCCCAAATATTTCAGGTATGATCCATCATGCTATGTATTCCTTCTGCTTTCGTGTGTTGATATGCTCAATGTTAAACGGAGATTTATTTCAATTGATAGAGAATCTAGGTAGAGATATATTAAGGAGTTGAAACTACTGAAACAAGAACTGAATTTAAATTCCCAAAGGAGTAAATGGAACTACAAAAACAATTCCTTTTGGTTGGATTGGGTGGTTAGAAGGGCAGTAGTACCCTTAACCCACTAGGGACCAAATCTCACATTCGAAACTCTTAAGTGAAAGCCTAAGAGGCATCTTTCCATTGATTGCGAAGCGTGTGTGTGTGTGGTGAATTCGTTAATCTTGAAGGTACATGACTCAAGGTATGTACATGCCATGGTGTATGTTGTGCACATTCTATATTGTACTCTGTTTTCATAGGATATGACTACTAGGCTATCACAAAACCTTTAGGAAATATAATATGCTTATATTATTGTAGACACCGTTACATAAAAGGTAACATGTTTCTCAGGATAGGACTACTTTAGGTACTATCACAAAACCTTGATGAAAGACAATATGTTTATATTATTGTACACACCGTTACATCAAAGAAGCTATCATACGAACAACAGTCGAATATATTATATAGTAACTGATCTTTATTTCGAAGGGAAGATGCATTTTTCTATGAAATGGGACTCACGTGTCACGTCCCCATATGCCGACTTAATTTAACAGCTTATTTCTCTGAAGCTGCAGCAGCCTGTGCCTGCCTCATCTTGGCGAACTCAATCACCCTATTGACATCCGGCAAGGCCGCCTTGGCGCCATCAAGCTAACTGAACCGTTCCACCCATGCCGCTAGGAGCGGAGTCTTAAGAGGGTCAAAGATCTTGGCCCCCGACATCACTTCCGTGGTTTTCAGCCATGAGAGCTGGCTCCCAAGTGAAACGTCCACGAGACCAACGCTCTCGCCTCCGAAGTAGCCCTCCCCATTGGAACACTCCCTCAGGGCTCCCTCCAAGGTCTCCACTGCAGCAAACATCTGCCTAGTCCCCTCGGACTTCTCCTCCTCTGTCTTACCCCTGAACGACTGCATCCACGGGGCGAAGAGCTGCACAAACACACATCGCCTCAGTGATCAGTAAAAAAGATGTAAATTTCAGGGCAGCAACCAAAAGAACATGAAGAGCTATATATGAAACCTTGTCGTCGATGTAGGCGGCCCAGAAGTGGGCGATGGCACGCTCATGGGGGTCGGAAGAAAGCAAGGAGGGGCCGGTGGTGGCAAATGCCTCGTCGATGTACTGCACGATCACCATGGATTCACAGATGGGCTTCCCGTGGTGGAGGAGCACAGGTACCTTCTTGTGCACCGGGTTGGAGCTGAGGATGAGCTCGCTCTTGTTGCCGAGGTCCTCCTCGACGTTCTCGAAAGGAGTGTAACCTTCGGCCTCTAAATGAATTGACGTCGTACTGCATACTCCGTTAATTAATGAAAAGTGGAAATAAAGAACGCATACAAATGATGCAGCTAACAGAAAGTCCCGGACAAGCATAAAATGATTAAGCGATTATTTCGAATCGGGAGATCTCCACTCATGTCAAGCCGAGGAGATGATGGGCTGGTGAGAACCGGCTCGGGGTTGTTAGATCCGGTGTCGGTGGAGCTCCGGCGAGCCAGATCCGGCGAAGTTGATGCCACAACATAGTTTTAGTTTCCGTGGATTTTTTTTCGATGATGCGTGAATGTTTTTCAAATGCTTCAAAGTTCAAACTCATGTGTGTTTTTCTCGAACACACGAGAGCGTCAACTGCAAACGTTTTCGTGAACAGCTACAAACGTTGTCCTCCCATGTCACATACATATGTTGACTTTTCCAGAGATTTGTTACAATTGATGGATATATATATATATGTATATATATTTACTACGACCAGTGGGTTATTTTGCTGCCTACTAATATATTGTTTGCTGCGTAGGTGTTTTGAAATGTTGTGATACTTTTTATATAGTTTCAACCCATCACGAGATAAAGTGCTGCAATAGTACAACAATTTGCGTGGGTGGAATTACGCTGCAAAGGTCGGACAACCGAGATTTCAACTTTTATGAAGATGACGGTCCTAGAGGCGAACAAATTTTTTCCTGGTTCATCCGGATGACGTTTAGTGTCCGCTTTTCGTGTGTGTGTGAATTGTACTTAGTATTTTTTCAGGATAACACAACGAAACAATCATAAAAGGCAACATATCCTCACTAGTAGAAAAGGGGGCAACGGTGCGCCCCCTTTAGTACCGGTTGTACAAAAACCATGTCATCTAGCATTCCTACAATGTTATAGTAAGAAACAAATGCACCTTATTTTTTGTCACAAGTATCTCTTAGTTCAGTGAACCGAAAAATATTATTTTGCCACTTTGATTAGAATATAACAGTTTTTCTTAGTGCAAAACAGTTGGCGGCACAGGTGGCGGCGAGGACGCGCGCGGCGAGGGTGGAGGGGAAGGGGCGCGCGGGGTAGGCGCAGCCGGTGGGATGACAGGAAGAGGAAGGTCGTCGTCGAGGAACTCATAGGAGGCAGCTGATGGAGGCTGCGGGGAGGCAAAGGGGAAGGTGGACTGTCAAAAATGACATGGCGGGAGATGATGATGTGGTGGGTTGGGAGGTCCATGCAGCGATAACCCTTGTGGTGAGGGGAGTAGCCGAGAAACATGCAGGCGCTAGACCGGGGAGCGAGATTGTGAGGCATGGTGGCGGCGGTGTTAGGGTAGCATAGAGAACCCAAAGGAAACAAAAAGTACAACATGGTCCTTATATTTTTTTAAAGGATCCAAAAGAGGAAAAATATAAGCGATCCGGTCCTTCTCCACCTCTGCTGCATATGGACATCGAAGCACGTCCGCCTACATCGCTGCGATGACAAGAACACTTGGGGCGGGGTAGACCCTCTAGCTCGCCTTTTATCTACCAATAAGATTTATGTCACACAAGTGTATCATGTATTATCCATTGTTTGTTGCCGATTTTTCTATCCATTCTTTTCACAACGTGATGCAGATGTTAGGTTTACCCCCTTATGGAAACAACATTTTTTATGGATATCATTCAACGTTTTAAGTTGACATTTGGAGAATAAACTATGCAAACATATAGCGTGGCATTTGGACATCAGATGTATATCATCAATCATCATACATATAATAATACGACTGTTTTCTATAAGCTAAATCCGTTGTAGAATTGTAAACATCAATAGCGATTTATCATCAGAGATTTATCTAGATACATGCATCAAGATAATATCCCACTCAGGGCCATCCCACAACCCTTTGATGGAAAAAGTAGAAACAAAATACGCTTCACAATTTAAGAACAAATCTGATTAACAACGTCATCGATTGAGAAATAAGAAAAATATCATATTGTAGTTATGAATATGTGTCAATTGCTTTAATTAGGCGCGTGAATTATGCATGTTCGACGTTTGTCATGTGTGCCCAAATATTTCAGGTATGATCCATCATGCTATGTATTCCTTCTGCTTTCGTGTGTTGATATGCTCAATGTTAAACGGAGATTTATTTCAATTGATAGAGAATCTAGGTAGAGATATATTAAGGAGTTGAAACTACTGAAACAAGAACTGAATTTAAATTCCCAAAGGAGTAAATGGAACTACAAAAACAATTCCTTTTGGTTGGATTGGGTGGTTAGAAGGGCAGTAGTACCCTTAACCCACTAGGGACCAAATCTCACATTCGAAACTCTTAAGTGAAAGCCTAAGAGGCATCTTTCCATTGATTGCGAAGCGTGTGTGTGTGTGGTGAATTCGTTAATCTTGAAGGTACATGACTCAAGGTATGTACATGCCATGGTGTATGTTGTGCACATTCTATATTGTACTCTGTTTTCATAGGATATGACTACTAGGCTATCACAAAACCTTTAGGAAATATAATATGCTTATATTATTGTAGACACCGTTATATAAAAGGTAACATGTTTCTCAGGATAGGACTACTTTAGGTACTATTACAAAACCTTGATGAAAGACAATATGTTTATATTATTGTACACACCGTTACATCAAAGAAGCTATCATACGAACAACAGTCGAATATATTATATAGTAACTGATCTTTATTTCGAAGGGAAGATGCATTTTTCTATGAAATGGGACTCACGTGTCACGTCCCCATATGCCGACTTAATTTAACAGCTTATTTCTCTGAAGCTGCAGCAGCCTGTGCCTGCCTCATCTTGGCGAACTCAATCACCCTATTGACATCCGGCAAGGCCGCCTTGGCGCCATCAAGCTCACTGAACCGTTCCACCCATGCCGCTAGGAGCGGAGTCTTAAGAGGGTCAAAGATCTTGGCCCCCGACATCACTTCCGTGGTTTTCAGCCATGAGAGCAGGCTCCCAAGTGAAACGTCCACGAGACCAACGCTCTCGCCTCCGAAGTAGCCCTCCCCATTGGAACACTCCCTCAGGGCTCCCTCCAAGGTCTCCACTGCAGCAAACATCTGCCTAGTCCCCTCGGACTTCTCCTCCTCTGTCTTACCCCTGAACGACTGCATCCACGGGGCGAAGAGCTGCACAAACACACGTCGCCTCAGTGATCAGTAAAAAAGATGTAAATTTCAGTGCAGCAACCAAAAGAACATGAAGAGCTATATATGAAACCTTGTCGTCGATGTAGGCGGCCCAGAAGCGGGCGATGGCACGCTCATGGGGGTCGGAAGAAAGCAAGGAGGGGCCGGTGGTGGCAAATGCCTCGTCGATGTACTGCACGATCACCATGGATTCACAGATGGGCTTCCCGTGGTGGAGGAGCACAGGTACCTTCTTGTGCACCGGGTTGGAGCTGAGGAGGAGCTCGCTCTTGTTGCCGAGGTCCTCCTCGACGTTCTCGAAGCTCAGGCCCTTGAAACTCAGTGCAAGTTTCACCCTGATGACAAACGGACTTGCCCATACGCCGATCAGCTTCAGGTCATCTCCTGCGGCCATGGTTTCCTGCTAGATCTGTGTGTAAAGGTCGATCTGCTTTGTTCTAGCTTGTGTTTCGTGGGTTGCCTTGGCGGATCATAGTGAGAGGGAACTGCATGTATGTATAGTGTTCGGGTAATTCATTGGGTTGCCAGGAAATGATCAAACGATGCTGCGTCATGGATGATGCTTTCAGAACAAAGATATAAGTACGTGCCCATCTTGGAGAGGATGTAAGCGACAGATGTGACAGAAACACATGTGCCTATCAGCTCGAATAGTTTGGTCAATGTTATCTTTGACCCTTCGGCAAAAAAAAAATGTTATCTTTGACCCTTCGGCAAAAAAAAAAGTTATCTTTGACCGCTATAGCCCGCGAAGATCGAAGCAATGATTCCATGAGAGTCCACTGGCTGTTATCTGTGCATTGCGGCCCAAGACTAATGCGTAGAGCATGACGCATTAGTGCTAGTACACGTAGTACTACAAATTTTGCAATGGGGGTTTTGACGTTTTGGGAGTCTTAACGTTTTCGCTACTTGGAGAAGCTCCGCAGAGTTAAGAAAATAGTAAAAGGATTTCAAAAAAAAAAAAGTAAAAGGAAGTCACCCTGTTGCATTTTTTTCTTCAAGGAGTGTAACCTTCGGCCTCTAAATGAATTGACGTCGTACTGCATACTCCGTTAATTAATGAAAAGTGGAAATAAAGAACGCATACAAATGATGCAGCTAACAGAAAGTCCCGGACAAGCATAAAATGATTAAGCGATTATTTCGAATCAGGAGATCTCCACTCATGTCAAGCCTGAGGAGATGATGGGCTGGTGAGAACCGGCTCGGGGTTGTTAGATCCGGTGTCGGTGGAGCTCCGGCGAGCCAGATCCGGCGAAGTTGATGCCACAACATAGTTTTAGTTTCCGTGGATTTTTTTTCGATGATGCGTGAATGTTTTTCAAATGCTTCAAAGTTCAAACTCATGTGTGTTTTTCTCGAACACACGAGAGCGTCAACTGCAAACGTTTTCGTGAACAGCTACAAACGTTGTCCTCCCATGTCACATACATGTGTTGACTTTTCCAGAGATTTGTTACGATTGATGGATATATATATGTATATATATTTACTACGACCAGTGGGTTATTTTGCTGCCTACTAATATATTGTTTGCTGCGTAGGTGTTTTGAAATGTTGTGATACTTTTTATATAGTTTCAACCCATCGCGAGATAAAGTGCTGCAATAGTACAACAATTTGCGTGGGTGGAATTACGCTGCAAAGGTCAGACAACCGAGATTTCAACTTTTATGAAGATGACGGTCCTAGAGGCGAACAAATTTTTTCCTGGTTCATCCGGATGACGTTTAGTGTCCGCTTTTCATGTGTGTGTGAATTGTACTTAGTATTTTTTCAGGATAACACAACGAAACAATCATAAAAGGCAACATATCCTCACTAGTAGAAAAGGGGGCAACGGTGCGCCCCCTTTAGTACCGGTTGTACAAAAACCGGTACTAAAGGGGGGCATTAGCACCGGTTGCGTTCGTGTGCCAGCAGGGGCACCGCGGCGAGGACCTTTAGTACCGGTTGGTGCAACCGGTACTAAAGGCTACCCTTTAGTACCGGTTTCTAATAACAACCGGTACTAAAGAGTTGGACGCCCCGCGGCACATGCGGCCGTGGTTGGTGGCCCCACGGCGAGACCTTTAGTACCGGTTGTTAATAACAATCGGTACTAAAGGTCTCGGGCACTATAACCCTTCTTCCACCCCGAGCCAGCTCCATTTTGAGCTCGAATTCAACTTCATTTTTCCTCTCTCTTTGCTCTCCCAAGCTCAAATTCACCTCTTTTTTCTCCAACAACTTCCAAGATTGGTGGCACCTACATATATAAGGGTTAGTAACTTCATCTTCTCTTCCGGCATTTCAAGTTTAGCTCATTTTCGTGCAAGTTTAGCAAGTTTGATTTTGGTGGTGCTTGCAAGATATTTGATGAAATGCTTAAGTTAGGGATTTCATTTGTTTTATATGCATTTTGAGCTCAAATTAAAGTATAATTTGTGGTTTTATATAGTGTCGTCCCGTCCCCTTCCTCACCGCCGTCGATCGCCCGCGCCGCTCCGTCACCGACACCACCTCGGTGAGCCTCTTTTTCTATCATTTATTTTAAAAAATGTTAGTTATATGATTTAAATGCATAATTATTTCTTGTATAATTTTCTTATGTTTTTTTATATGTATAGTGTCATGGTTTTGATATCCGTCCCCGTCGGCCCTCGTCCGGTCTATGATTTGGTTTTAATGTGATGAACTTGTATTAATTAATTTAGTCACGTATCTCTATTCATTATTTAGCTGGTGTAATGGTTTTTGATGTATTTATGTAATGCAGATGAGCCGAGAATGGATGTACGGTGATCGACGCTGTCCCGAGTTCATTGATGGCATGCATCGTTTTCTCGATGTGGTTAAGTTAAACAAGCTGAAGAATGGTTTTATGATTTGTCCATGTGATGAATGTCGGAATACGAGGAATTACCCGAGCGTAAGAACCATACACTCCCACTTGTTGCGACAAGGCTTCATGCCCAATTATTTTTGTTGGACCAAGCATGGAGAAAGAGGGGTAATAATGGAAGACCCTGAAGAAGAGGATGATGACAACTATCCTGTGTTCTCTGAGCACGGTGATACTACAATGGGGGAAGACGAAGTTGAGCTCGAGGTCATTGTTGATCAGTCCGATGATGATGATCTTCGTCGGGTCATTCTTGATGAACAGATGAAGTGCGGAAGTGAAAACGAGTGGTCGAAGTTGGAGCGCGTGTTAGAGGATCACAAAAAATTGTTGTACCCAAATTGTGAAGATGGCCAGAAAAAGCTGGGTACCACCCTGGAATTGCTGCAGTGGAAGGCAAAGAATGGAATATCTGACAAGGCATTTCAGGAGTTGCTACAAATATTTAAGAAGAGTCTTCCAAGGAATAATGAATTGCCGCACAATACATACGAAGCAAAGAAGATTGTCTGCCCTCTAGGATTAGAGGTGGAGAAGATACATGCATGCATCAATGACTTCATCCTCTACCGCGGTGAGAAGTACGAGAATTTGAATGCATGCCCGATATGCGGTGCATTGCGGTATAAGATCGGGCGAGATGACCCAGATGATGTTGAGGGCGAGCCGAGCCCCAGGAAGAGGGTTCCCGTGAAGGTGATGTGGTATGCTCTTATAATACCACGGTTGAAACGTTTGTTCCGAAACAAAGAGCATGCCAAGTTGTTGCGATGGCACAAAGAAGACCGTAAGGAAGACGAGATGTTGAGACACCCCGCTGATGGGTCTCAGTGGAGAAACATCGACAGTGCGTTTGGGGAATTTGCAGCTGACGCAAGAAACTTAAGGTTTGG
Organism: Poa pratensis; assembly: GCA_947311845.1. Taxonomy (NCBI): domain Eukaryota; kingdom Viridiplantae; phylum Streptophyta; class Magnoliopsida; order Poales; family Poaceae; genus Poa; species Poa pratensis. The sequence goes on from CAMZMU010000047.1 coordinate 43,468,525, forward strand.
TCTAAGTACAGATGGCTTGAATCCGTTTGGGGAGCAGAGCAGCAGTCATAGCACCTGGCCCGTGACTCTATGTATCTATAACCTTTCTCCTTGGTTGTGCAACGACATTGATGTGTATCTGAGGCCATTAGTTGACGAACTTTTACAGTTGTGGTCTGACGAAGGCGTACGTGTGTGGGATGAGTACAAACAGGAGGAATTTGGCATACGAGCGTTGCTGTTTGTAACCATCAATGATTGGCCTGCTCTTAGTAACATTTTAGGACAGTCAAACAAGGATACAATGCATGCACGCAATGTTTAGATAAGACTGACAGTATATATTTAGGTAACAAGAATGTGTACCTTGGTCATCGTCGATTTCTTCCAAACAGGCATCCCGTAAGAAAGCCAGACAAGCATTTCAAAGGTGATACAGATAACCGAACGAAGCCTACACGCCCTGATGGTGATGTTATATATGGCATGGTCAAGGATTTGGAAGTAATATTTGGAAAGGGTCCTGGCAGTCTAAATGTTCCGAAAGACGCTAACAAGCGCGTACCCTTGTGGAAAAAGGAATCTATATTTTGGGATTTACCCTATTGGAAAATCCTAGAGGTTCGCTCTGCAATCGACGTGATGCACGTGACGAAAAATCTTTGCGTGAACCTGCTAAACTTCTTAGGCGTGTATGGGAAGACGAAAGATACATCGGATGCACGGCAGGACCAGCAAAGTACGCACGAACGAGACAACCTGAATCCAGAGAAGTACCAAGGTACTGCCAGCTACGCTCTTACCAAAGAAGAGAAGGAGATCTTTTTTCAAGTCCTGACAAGTATCAAGGTCCCGTCTGGCTACTCGTCGAATATAAAGGGAATAATAAACATGGCAGAGAAAAAGTTCCAAAACCTGAAGTCTCATGACTACCACGTGATTATGACACAATTACTTCCGGTTGCATTGAAGGGGCTTCTACCGGAAAACGTTCGAGTACCCATTGTGAAGCTATGTGCATTCTTGAATGCAATTTCTCAGAAGGTAATCGATCCAGCAACTCTACCAAGTTTACAGACGGGTGTGGTCCAATGTCTTGTCAGCTTCGAGTTGGTGTTTCCACCGTCCTTCTTCAATATTATGACGCACCTCATAGTTCACCTCGTCGAAGAGATTTCCATTCTCGGTCCTGTATTTCTACACCCCTTTGAGAGGTTCATGGGAGTCTTAAAGAAATACGTTCATAACCGTGCTAGGCCAGAAGGAAGCATGTCCAAGGGCTATGGAACAGAGGAGGTCATTGAGTTTTGTGTTGACTTTATTCCTGATCTTAAGCCGATCGGTGTTCCTCAATCGCGCCATGAGTAGAGACTGCGTGGAAAAGACACGCTAGGAAAGAAAGCAACAAGATGTATGGACGGGTATTCTTTCACTCAAGCACACTACACAGTTCTACAAAATTCCAGATTGGTGGCTCCGTATATCGTGAAACACATGGATATTTTATGCTCCCAATACCCGGAGGAGACTAACTTCTGGATTAATGGGAAACACGTGGATACTTTCGGCAGTTGGTTGCGTACACATCTCATTAATAACATCACTGTTGGACAAGATCTATACTTGTTGGCCAAGTCACCATCTTCGACTATATTGACTTTCCAAGGGTACGAGATAAATGGGAATACATTTTACACAGAAACCCAAGATAAAAAGAACACTAACCAAAACAGTGGTGTCCGCTTTGATGCAACAAACGACGATGGGACAAAGGACACATATTATGGTTGCATACAGCAGATATGGGAACTTGACTATCACTAGTACAGAACGACACATCGGATACCCCTCTATGGAAACGGTAGGCGTTAGGCGACGGAGAATCGCTCTTTCCGCGCAGCCAGTGCGTACAAACCTAACCTGGGCCGCGGCTGGCCCGTCAACATAGGTAACGGAGAAAGTATTAACTCCGTTACCCATAGTATTGGCAACGGTCTTAATTCTGGCTCCGTTTTCGATATGTGCCTCTATAGCAACGGAGACTTTTGGGTGTCTGTTTCCAATGTGGACACGTTCCATCTTGGAATTCGAAGCGAGGCGAGTAAATGCCATGGCGTAGTGGCACCGCCCACTACTCCTTGAAAACCCCAATCCTTGCTAGCTCAAGACGCCACCGAATCTGCTCTCTCTCTCTCGCTCGCTCGCTCGCTCCCTCCTACTGATTAGCGAAGATGCCTCGCAGCAACGACACACAGGAGCACACTGAGTCGCCGCGGGACAGTCCCCCCGTTAGCGGCGAGTCCGTTGAAGGACCGACGCCGGAGACGAGCGACGACGAATACGCCAACTTCCATGATCCCACCTTGATGCTGGGCCCGCCGAAGGTTGATTCTGATGACGAGTCAACCGAAGAGGAGAAGGAGGAGGAGGAGGACGACGAGGAGGACGAGGCGGAGGCGCCGGTCCCGAAGAAGGGAGCCCCGGCGATGGAGAAGAAAGCCGCCGCCACCGCCTCCGATATGCTGCCGCAGCCGTCGCCACCACCTCCAATGGCCCCCAATAAGCGAGGCCGTGAGAAGGACGAGGATTGCGCGGAAGCAGGGCGCAAGAAAAACAAGAAGTAGCTAGTAGTAGTTCTATAAGTTCTCCAACTGTAATTTACTTTATTATTATTAATATGTACTGCGTATGTAATGTAGTAATCACTAATATTAATATAAGTATCCTATAAGTGGTTTTCTCCATATAGTAGAGATTAGGAAAATATTATTCCAGAGAGTAGAAGAAATTCCACAGAGGTTTTGCTCTGTACACCCATATATATATTCCACAGAGTGGGCGCGTAGGTCCCACACCTCAGTGGAAGAAACACAAAGGAAACGGTCCTTCTAAAGAACCGTTTCCTATGTTTTACCTATATATATGGGCGTACAGAGCAAAACCTAACACTCGTTTCCTCACTCTGTCCCAGTATGCTAGATCTGTTCGTGGCGGCGCCTCCTGGCGTTGCGGCCATCGCCGGCGCCGTGGCGGCGCCGTCTCCGCCCAGACGACGGCTATCACGGCGAGGTCTTCGCCATGTCCCCCGACACGGCGAGGTGTTCGCCATGTCCCCCGACACGGCGAGGTCTTCGCCATCTCGCCCGACACGGCGAGGTCGTCGCTCTGTCCGCTTCCTCTGCCTCCACCACTTCCGGATCTGCTAGATCGATCCAACGGCGACGTGAAGAAGGTATCAGATCCACATCCGGTAGTTCTATCTAGATCATTTTTTGATGTAGTTAACTTGCCTATTGTGCACTTGCAACTAGTTGTAGTTTAGCTTACTTGTTGATAGTAGTTCAGTTCACATCCGGTAGTTCTATCTAGATCATTTCTTGATGTAGTTAACTTGCCTATTGTGCACTTGCAAGTAGTTGTAGTTTAACTAACTTGTTGAAAGTAGTTCAGTTCACATCCGGTAGTTCTATCTAGATCAGTTCTTGATGTAGTTAACTTGCCTATTGTGCACTTGCAACTAGTTGTAGTTTAGCTAACTTATTGAAAGTAGTTCAGTTCACATCCGGTAGTTCTATCTAGATCATTTCTTGATGTAGTTAACTTGCCTATTGTGCACTTGCAACTAGTTGTAGTTTAGCCAACTTGTTGAAAGTAGTTCGGTTCATATCCGGTAGTTCTATCTAGATCATTTCATGATGTAGTTAACTTGCCTATTGTGCACTTGCAACCGGTTGTAGTTTAGCTAACTAGTCCATGTGAAAACAGGAGTCTATTTCGGTGCCACTGCATAAAAAAGTCGGAGACACAGAACAAACAACGAACATTACTCAAAAGAGTAGTGTTTGTTGACTTTCCCATAATGGCCTCCAATTATATACACAGGTCAGTACACACTATATACTACTGTATACTTCATATTATTGTGTTAAATTGTTTGTTCTATCTAGTAGTGTCAGAACTAACATAAATCCTTATTTACATTTAGGGATATCAAGTTGTTCCCTTTCAAACTCCACCATACATATCCACCGTCGCTATTGTGACGTTTTGGTACACTGCATAAAATACTTTTTTAAATAAGAGTGTTTTATACAGTGTCGCCGAAATGTCACATCGGTAACGTATTAGATTAGATTTCGGTGACACTGCATAAAAAATATAGAGCCGGTGGTGGCCTCCATGGAATGGATGATCGTTGTCAGGCATCCTATGAAGCTGCTGACATCGCAATATCTTGTTGACAAGCCGTGTGTTGGCTGCTCCGGTTCATCAATAAGAGCCACCTCAAGACATAGGTAAGATATCGTTTCAGTTTGCTTAAATTCATAGTGTATTTGTTTTAGCATATGTATTTAACAATTGTAACTCTATTTACTAATGTATAGGGTCCAAAGCTTCAACATCCTTCTCTCAAGAAGTTGAGATAAGAAGAGATAGCTAGAGTGACACCTGCGAGGATTGTGGAAAAGGATGTAGGGAAGAAATCATATATTCTTTCCGTCCTTTGACATGATAGGCTTAGTATAGATGCAATCTGTTATCGTTTTACCTCTTATGTTTGTCACATCTTGTGATGCAATTGTAAAGGTGAAATTGTGATGGAAATGTAAAGTTACATTGTGATATGAATGAAATCTGTTACCGTTTTAGTATTTGAGCTTGTGCTGTGAGATTTTAAGTATCTAGTGGCATTTGTAAACGTGGCATCCTGTAACCGAAATATGAGAAATGCTCAATGCAAACGGGTGGATGGCAAACTCCGTATCTGATGAAGGAAAACTAAGAAAACGGAGGTCTGCGCACAACCGTTGCCAAATGGAGACCTCATCGGAAACGGTTTTTGGCCTCCGTTACCGATGAAGGCCTTCACATAAGTGATAGAGGCGGGGACACGGACCCTTTCTCCGTTGCCGAAGGGTTTTTTGGCCCGTTTCCGATGTGTCGTTCTGTACTAGTGTATGGACCTTCTTTTAAGATCCCTTTGTTTCAGTGCAAATGGGTCAACCTGTCAAGCGGGGTAGAGATAGACCGGCGGTACGGAATGACTACAGTGGATCTCAAGAATCTTGCGTACCGCACCGAGCCATTCGTCCTAGCCAATGATGTGACTCAGGTTTTCTATGTGAAGGACATGTCTTGCAGACCGAAAAAAAGAAAAGATAAGCAAGCCGGTACATCATACGATGAGCCAAAGCGCCACATAGTTCTTTCAGGAAAAAAAAACATCGTGGGAGTGGAGGACAAGACAGACATGTCAGAAGATTACAATAAGTTTGATGAAATTCCGCCCTTCAAAGTGAAAACTGACCCAAGCATCGTGTTAAATGATGAAGAATGTCCATGGCTACGGCGCAATCAGAAGAAAGGGACACACAAGAAGAAAAAGTGAACACTAGATAGGAATGTTGCCGCTGATGTGCAATAATGTGTTAAACCTTTTATGTAACTATGTACTGAAAACTCAGAAGAGAGATCTAAACACTAATTTTTGGTTCTAAAAACTCCAACGGCTTACAAGCGCTCGAAAAAGTTGGATCAAAACACACGGCTTCCCCTTCAGCCTCCGCTCTAGGAACTCCCTGATCCAACGGCTCACAAGTCAGGCTTTGATGCAACAGACATGTCAAAGATTATAATAAGTTTCATGAAATTCCGCCCTTCACAGTAATAATGTATTAAACCTTTTATGTAATGCATTCTATGGAATGTATTAAACATACGGTTTCCCCTGCCTACCTTCTCCAGTGGCCACTCTGACCGGCAAATCGGCAAATCATCGCGTGGTCATGAGACGGCAAATCGGCCTTCGATCCAAACAGCGGCAAGACGTCTCTGATGATTTGCAACCATCCGAAGAAGTGTTGGGGATGTTGCTAATCATCAGAGATCCTTGCCGCTGCTTGGATCCGACCGAGGGGAGGGTTCACCTTCAGCGTCCGCTCTAGGAGCTCTCAGAAATCTTGCTCTCTGCTACCCGTGTACTGCCAAAATGAACTACAATGAGTAGACACTGAGTGCTGAACATGTCCGGGAGGAGGGCTATATATAGGGTACGTGTGCTTCTTTAGTCCCGGTTGGTAACACCAACCGGGTCGTGGCTCACGAAGTGGTCGTGATACTGCTGATCCAACAGCTCACAATCCCTCAAAAGAAACACACCCCTGATCCAACGTCTCACAAGCGCTTGAAAGAAACACACGATCCGTGTGCTTCTTTAGTCCCGGTTGATAACACCAACCAGGACTAAAGTCGGGCTTTGCGGTCATGACTCGTGTCAGCCACGTGTCCTCCCCCAGCGCTGCCCTAGCCACGTGTCCTCCCCTAGCGCTGCCCTGGATGTCTTTATATATTGTCGCCGACGGGGTAAACCCTAATCCACCATTCCTAGCCACGAACGCATCGTCTCCACGAGATGGATCCACCTCGCCCGCCGCAGCGCCTTCTGGACGAGGTCGAGCGTGCTCGACAGAGCGCGCTTGGGCGCTACCGCGGGAGCCTATCCCGCCGTATGCCCACGAGCCCGGCGTGGAGAGGAATGCCCTGCTACCGTCCTCCTGCTCCGGTGCCGGAGGAGGTGCGGAGGACGTACGAGCGCGCGTGGTCCGACGTCCCTGACTCCGACGAGGATGCGTACGCCGCAGGGGTGGCGTGGGGATCCGTGGCCGTACCTCCACCAGTCGCCGCCGCCCCTCCCGACGAGGAGAATGACGACGACGACTTCGACTGGAGCGACCATGGGGAAGAGCGCGGCGGGCCGCAGATGCAGGAGGTCCTTGAAGCCTCCTTCCAGTCCGTCCACGACGACCGTGTACAGCGAGCCAGAACTGTCTGCCAGCTCAAGGCGAAGGAGGCTTCCGAGCTGGATTGGGCGCTGAAAGACTCATCCTCCATGGATCTTGCCCTCCGCCGCAAACGTGCGCGCGAGAACCGGGCGGCCGTGAACGGGGCTGGCTCCTCCCGCCGTTCCTCCTAATCCTACGGCCTCCGAGCCAGCAAGTCCGTTTATGTAGAATAATGTTTGTGATGTTGGTGATGTGTAATAATGTATTAAACCTTTTATGTAATGCATTCTATGGAATGTATTAAACCTTTATGTAAGGAGCATGTGTAATAATAATGAATGTGTATTTCCAATGTGTATTGTCAAGAAGCTTCAAATCAGCTACAGATAAAGAAAAAGAAACTAGAGAAAGCCCATTAGTTACAGATAAAGAAAAAGAAACTAGAGAAGTTTCAAATCAGCTACAGATAAAGAAAAAGAAACTAGAGAAGCTTCAAATCAGCTACAGATATTAAACCTCTAGGTTTTAGACAATTAAATTAAATATACATTAAAGAAAAAGAAACTAGAGAAAAAACCAAAATAGAAACCAAATAGATATAAAAAACAGAAAACATAAGAAAGAAAAAAGAAACTAGAGAAAAAATAATCAAAAGCCCATTAGTACCGGTTGTAAACTACAACCGGTACTAAAGGGGTGGGCTTCGCGCGCGAAATTTCGCCGCGGCCCAAAACAGACCTTTAGTACCGGTTGTTCTGTACAACCGGTACTAAAGGGTCTTTAGTACCGGTTGTAGAGAACAACCGGTACTAAAGGGGTTTTCAATGCAGTTAAGTGTGGGGATCGACGATTCGATCCCCAAATTTCACCAAGTCCTCGCTCCCGTGCCGACGCCTCGCTCCTCGACGACGCCGGCGAATCCCTGCTCCGGCGAAGGCCTCCGCCGCGGACGCCCCTCCACCGCGCCCCTCCACGCCGTCGACGGCGCCGCCGCCCTCCGCCACGCCCTCCACGCGCCGCTGTGCCCTCCGTCGACCGCGCGCCCAAGGCCCCGACGGCGCCGCCCTCCGCCGCGCCCTCCACGCGCCGTCGACGCGTACGCCGGCCGCACCGCCACACGCGGCCCTCCGCTGCTGCGCCTCCTCCACCGGCCTCCACCGCCACGCGCTCCGCCATCGCCGGCCTCCGGCCACCTCCGCCACCGCCTCGGCCCTACAGTACGCATTTGAGGTATTTTTTTTTCATTTTTAGTTAAGTTTTAAATTTTGTTTAGCTTAATTATTATTGTTTAGGTTATTATAGCTAGGTTATCAATTTTTAGTGTAAATATGTGTATTGTTATTTAGCAATTTCTAAGTTTGAAGTTATTTAGAAAATTTTAAGTAAATATGTGAATTGTCATTTTTATTATTCTAGTAAATATGTGAATATGTGAATATGTGTATAAATTCTAAGTTTGAAGTCATTTTTATTATTCTAGCAATTTTGAAAATTAGCAATTTTGAAACTTAGCAATTTTTGAAAGTTAGCAATTTTGAAAATTTTGCTAAGTCATTTTAGTTGCAATATTGTTATTTTACTAGCAAAGTTATTTTATTAGTGTATAAGAAATTTTAGCAAAGTTAGAAAATTTTAAGTAAATATGTGAATTATCATTTTTATTATTCTAGTAAATATGTGAATATGTGTATAAATTCTAAGTTTGAAGTCATTTTTATTATTCTAGCAATTTTGAAAGTTAGCATTTTTGAAAGTTAGCAATTTTGAAACTTGGCAATTTTGAAACTTAGCAATTTTTGAAAGTTAGCAATTTTGAAACTTAGCAATTTTGAAACTTAGCAATTTTTGAAAGTTATCAATTTTTGATAGTTAGCAATTTTGAAAATTTTGCTAAGTCATTTTAGTTGCAATATTGTTATTTTACTAGCAAAGTTATTTTATTAGTGTATAAGAAATTTTAGCAAAGTTTGAAAATTTATCAAAGCAATGTTATTTTTAGTTGCAATATTATTGTGTATAAGAAATTTAAAGTTGTTTGCTATGAATTACAAATTTGCAGTGACATTGAGCTATGGAGGACGACGCCCCCATCATCGACGCCCCCTTCATCCGAGATTTGGAGGAAGAAGACCGGATGCAATCAATTATATATGCTACGGCTGCCGGACCCAATTCCGATGGAGAAGAGACCGACGAAGAAGACGGCGAAGATTTCAGCGCGAAATGTTTGAACGACTCCGGTGAGGGACTTGAGTTACAAAACTTCAGAGACGACGACGATGACAACGAAGAAGAAGTGCCGTTAGAAAACTCCGCAGAGAACTCCGGCAAGGTATATATTAAGTCTTGTTGATCACTAGCTAGATGCATTAATTGATTTATGTGCGCACTTATTAACGAAACATTTTTCTTTCAGCCCTATGGATCTACGTCAATCCGTAAACGAGGCCCGGCCCAAGGGTTAAAGCTGCCGGATGGTGCAAAGTTGTCGATCGACGAAGTTAGCATAAAAGGCAAACCGGAGAAACCCGATGGAATCTCCACTAAATATATAGCTCAATGCGGATTTCTTGTAAGGGACATGGTCCCGATCACCGTTGCAGAATGGAATGAGCCGAAGAAAAAAAACATTGGCGCAAAATATGTCGAGCAAAGAATTAAAGAAACCCTTTGGGAGTCGATATTGGGTTCTTTCAGCCTACCGGTAGATCTCCCACAGAGGAGGAAGGATAAAGTCAAGGAGTGGACTCTTAGCAAGATGGCCGAGCAATTCAACAACTGGAAGAAAACATTGTGGAGAAAATATGGGAACAAAACTCCAGATTTCACTGGACATCTAGAGAAGCTAAAAGATGACTGGCCTGAATTTGTGGTGTATAAGAAATCGGCCGTCGCTGTGGCCCGATCGAAACAAAATAAGTTGAATGCTAAGAAGAAGAAATATTTCCATCGTTTGGTCTCAGGTGGCTACAAGACTGCCGTGCCTAAGTGGGAAGCCTATGAAAATGAGCTGCGTCAAAAAGGGATCACTCCACAGACAGATGACTGGCCCGGCAGGTCCAAGTTATGGTTGTTCGCGCATGGGGCAGTGTTGGACCCAGACACATGGCTGATTGTTGCACAGGGAAAATGGAAGAAAAGAATTAGATGAGTCACCAAAAAACTAGTTGACGCAATAGAACTAGTCCGACAGGGAAAATATGTTCCCGATAGAGAGGACGACGAGCTTTCACTCGCCCTCGGGAATAAAGAACACTGGGGACGATGTCGAGGCAGAGGAGGCAGGGGTGGTTTTCTTGAAGGGTTTCCGGAGGACGCTGCAACTTATAGAAAACATTGCAGAGGTAAGAAGAGGGAGGCGGAGAGGTTTACTGCATTAGAACGCCAGATGCATGATGTGAAGGAGCAACTGGCCTTAATTACCCAGCAAAGGGAATCTCAGCCGCGAGTAGAAGATCATGCAGTCGATGTCTGCCCATCTCAGTGGAAAAGCAGCGTGGGTTCCACGCAGCTACAAGATCCTGCAGTTGATGAACCAGTTGATGAACCGTCGGCGGCGCGCTACCCCGTGGATGATATCACGGAGAAGACAAATTGTGAGTTACATGCGCCAATGAAGAACATTAGTTTTCCGGTGGCGAATGGCTATGCTTTACCACATCAACTTGGATCAACCTTCCATTTTGGTGAGATTCCGGCTGGATTTGCTCGTGTCGGGGTCACGAAAGTTATGTCGGGATTCAACTCAATGCATCTTGACATTCCCGGAGCTGAAGGCGAGAAGACATTGGGAGAAGTCGAACTTGGTATCGTTTTATGGAAGAAGAAATACATCAAGTTTCCAGACTCGGCGCCAAGGCCACCGACTCCTCCGGTTAGAAATTCACCACAGCAAAGTCCACCCTCCTCCCCCGATGATTGGGAGCCCACCGCGAGTCCATCGCCCGCGCCGTCCCGTCAGCCGACTGCTGCGCCCACTAGTAATTTGACAAAGCGGAAGCTGTTCACGTCGTCCCCTGTCAAAAAACGTGAAAAAAAAACCAAGGAAGTCAAGGCTCCTGAGAAGTTAGCTTGTGAGATGACTCAGGAGGAATTAGAAGTGAGCACACGTGAAGAGGCGAGAGCCTTTTTTGAACAGAAAAAAAGGAAAGACTGGAGGCAAGACTGGACCCCATAAATGAACTTCTGAAGACTATACCAACTGAGGTAAAAGATCACACCGTTGACAACCTATATGACCCTCCACCACCGCCCCTTTCAGACTATGAGCGAGGTATTGACAAGGTACTTTCCTCACAGATGGAGCAAGATAAAGCGTGCGGGAAAAGAGTTGCCCAGCTCAGAGAACAAGAAGCACAATCGATCGCCCCGCTCTTTGGCGACACATGTTACCCCATAGCGCAGATAGCAATTCAATATAAATTTGAACTCGGGCTGCCTCTGGTCGAAAATCCGAGTGCTCTAACAACACAGTTATATAAATTGCATAACTGGTACATGGCCGCCGCAAAAGAAGGGAAAATCTATCCCATGGCAGGAGTTAAGGAACAACGCTACTTCTGACAATATGGTGTGCAGGTTGAGTTCTCCGAACTTTTTCAGATGTACAATCAATTTGCTCTCGATAAATCTATCATCAGCTGCTATTGTCTGTAAGTAATTTATTCGTGTAATTTAATTATTTATAGTTAAGCTCGTTTATTACTTGTAATTATCCTCACAACATTATTTTGTACGCTATTATGCAGAATGAAGATTCGTGAATGCCGAATGGGAGGAATCTGGGACATTGGGTTCATTGACCTGAATAAAGTTCATGTCAAGACCATAGCTGACCATCCCGAGGACACAGAGGACGTTTTGCTAACGCTTTTTAAGCGACAAAGTACCAAAAAGGAAATACTTTTTCCTTACAACTTCGGGTGAGTGTTACTGTCTTGTACACATTTTATTTTGCTTTCCCGATATTAAGTGTAATTGATGAGTTCTGAATACCTGCGTATATAAATGTGCGCAGGTAGCACTTCATTCTGCTAATCATTAGACTCGAGAAAGGAGAAGTTGAAGTCTGGGACTCATTAAGGAGAGATCAAGATGAGTACAAAAACGTGCGTCTAATGCTCAAGAGGTAATTTCAATCGCACTATATCGGCCTCTTTCGTTCATTTCCGGATATCAAAAGTATAAGTAATAACTCCTCAATTCATTTTCTTTTCCGGGCAGGGTTTGAAAAAGTTCATCGCGGAAGAACGCGGTGAATGGAAAGATAAGCTGCAGTTCAAGGCTAACAACGTAAGTACTACAACGTATCTAGGTCTGTGTATCTTTCTAATACCATTATCATTCTCTTGATTATTATTTGATTAAATTAAATTCTTGTATGGTGGTGTCTGCGACAACCACAGGGGACGGAACTATGTGGATACTACGTTTGCGAGTTTATTCACATGAGGGTCAATGAGAGAGTCAATAGTGTAAGAAATCGAGAGGTACGTAAACATCATACACAACTTTTATTTTGCTACCATCAATTGTGTTTAGTTTCGATCATAACTGATTTGATCTCCTTCTTTTAAAGATGTCAAGGAAGCGGAACCAGCTTCTACCAAAAAACCGCGTAAAATCTATTGAGGAGGAATTGGCGGGATTCATTCTGACGCATGTCGTAGATGAATTAGGTGAATTCCACTATGTCGAAAAATAGACTCCCTCCATGCATGTACTAGCTAGCGGTGATCTCCATTGTAATTATGAGTACTTTATATGTAACGAGAGTACTTTATATGTGTAATGAGTACTTTATATGTGTAGTGAGTACTTTATACGTGATCTCCTTCGAAATCCTGAAAAATGAGCGAAAAGGAAAAAAACAGAAACCCTAAACCCCGAAAAATGAGCGAAAAGAAAAAAAACCGAAAACCTAAACCCCCCGAAAAAATAAGGGGGGGGGGGCAAAAAAAAGCAGGAACCTTTAGTACCGGTTGGTATTACCAACCGGTACTAAAGGTCCTCAGCTGCGCGCGCGCAGGTTCGCCCACGTGGAGGGCCTTTAGCACCGGTTGTATATACAGCCGGTACTAAAGGGGTACCCCTTTAGTCCCGACCTTTTAGTACCGGTTGCACAACCGGTACTAAAGGCCCAATAAGGCCGGTACTGTTGCCTTGTTCTCTACTAGTGCCTATGCACCGAGGTAGTTGTGCAAGCATCAAAACCACAATTAATTAATCTCCCCTCCCTCTCGCTCCCGTGCTGCCCGAGGGCGACACCGGGGCGCCCCCAAACCTAGACGCCGACCGTCTCCCTTCTCGCCGGCCTCGACCCCACCGCTATCGCCGGCCACGCCGCGGTGGCGGCGGCCCCCTTCTTCCACAAAGGCGGCAGAGGGGAGCTCGCGGTGGACATGTTCTTCTCGTCAGCGTCTTCCTCGGGCGCGATGTGGCGGCGGTGCTCGCCCACGCGAGGATGGGCAGCGGCCTTCCTCGGCTCGAGGCGCACCGCCTAGTGGAGCCGCCGGCGTGCCGACTCGATGGCGGAGGAGTGGCGGCCGCGTGGGCCCGATCTGGGCTACGAGGGCCGCGCCCGTGCCGGCGCTTCGGCGGCCGTGATCCCGCTTGTGCGGAGGCAGTCCAGGACGTCGTCCTGCGGCGTGCTGCCGGCGGCCGGCGGTGGGAATCTGGGCGGCGGCCCAGCGCCTCGCCGACGTTATCTCGTCTTGGTGGAGGCGGCAGCAGCCGTGCTGGCTGGCTGCGGAGGAGGTAGGCGGCGGCGCGCTCCTGCCATGGAGCCAGGCCTGATCTGGATGTGCAGGCCCGATCTGGGCCGCACGGGCCTGATCTGGGTCTCCCGGGCCCCAATCTGGGTCGTCCGGGCCGCGCTCGTCGCGGGGGCTGGCTACCTTGTTGGCCGGCGGGAGTTGGGGCTCCTCGGCCGGTCCTTCCTGCCTGGTTAGGCACGTTACTTCGGTGGCGGTGCGGCTCTCTCCTCGGCCGCATGTGACACTCTCCCATGGAGCCCATTCCTGCTCGGGTGCAGGGCTCTCTCAGATCCATAGCGTGACACCCAGCGAGCTGTGCGGGCTCGCTGTACCTTCTTCCGGCGTCCAACGTCCTGCGAGTCCAGTCCGATGCTGTTGTGCAGCGTTTCGGTCTTGGATGGACAAGGCCATGACGGCTTCATGTCGTCCATTGCGGAGGAATGGTTGGTGTGCGAGGTTCTGGCGTATGTCATTGGTGTTGTCAGCGGGGGCTGGAGCACCATGTCTCTACCCTCCGGGAGGTAGATCGGAAGCAGTGGACGGGCTCTTCGACCTCATGGTGGCATCTGGTGTTCGGGATGCTCGGGGCTCCGGTGAAAACTGTGCATGGTTGAGACCATCGCAGGTGACGATGACACCTCCGGGTGCCATTTTCCTTCGTGAAGGCGTCACCTTGAAGCTCCTTTCCCTGTTGGATCCACCTCCGCCTCTACCTGCCCTGTTCTCGGTGTGGCTCGCTTCGGTGGTAGTGTCTGTAGAATCCACTTGACCTTGTCTTTCACGGTCGAGCTCTAAGGTTAGAGGATTGGGTCTTGGCGAAAGCTTTGTAGGTCTTTTGACTCTACCGGCGACGACGACGCTCTTCGGCGCCGTTATCCTCCTTGGAGGCGTTGTTCTGAAACCCCCTCTTTGGATTCTCGAGTCCTACTTGTTTGCTTGCTCGAGCTTTGGGTGGCGACGTGGGCGAGGATGGTCTGAAGGTGGTTTTGCTTCCGTGCAACAGAAGACTAAGACAATACTCCTTCGACTGGATCAAGACTTCAGTTGCTTGTGTTCCTTATTTTTTGTAGTCTTCTGTTGTCTTTGATCTTGATTTGTAAAGCTGGCATCCCAGCACGTGAGTGTAAGATGTGTAAGTTGTAACCCTTAGCCGGTTGTTGGCTTCGTTAATTCAAACCCGGCCTCATTTCGAGTCTTCCGTCTAACCACAATTAATTTGTGTTTACACACCCGCATGGACATCTTTTTTTTAGAAATGGAGGGTGTGTCCCCAGCCTCTGCATCCAAAGGATGCACACAGCCGAGTTTTATTAATATGGAAAAACAGTAAGCACTAGGCTTTACAAAGAAATACATCGATCAAACAGAAGAACCATCATCCAGGCGAAAACTCGCTACACCTAAAACCTTGATGAAGGGGGTGGAACAATCAAAGCCGATGCCCTGACCTCACGCACCTACGCTGACAAGGTTATACCCTTCGGTCCCCTATTATTGGTATACCTGGTGCAGCCCAGACGAAGACCCACCTGGCGGCCCAACTATTACTTCAAGCATAAGTCAAGGACTCCAAGACGTAGTCTACTAGGACTCTTGTAAACCCTACCTGGCTCCCTTTATAAAGCCAGGCAGGGGCACCCGCATAGGCAGAGCAATACGAGATCCACAACTCGCATAGGCATAGACATAGAGACGCCACGTCTCACCACCACAATCGCCATTACGGCCACCATGTAATCTCATATATCATCATAATCAGACAAGCAGGAGTAGGTCTTTACCTCACGATGAGGGGCCGAACCTGGGTAAATTCTTACTTGTCAGCCGTCCGATACTACCAGCGCGCACATCTTCTCCCTCAAAATATACCTGGGGTACTCGACCCTGGGATTGCCGTGGGCATACCACGTCAATTGGCGCCGTCTGTGGGAAGAACGCGTGCTGGATCGCGGTTTCGGCGGCTTCATCATATTCATCGACAAAATCTTCATCAGCAAAAGCGGCGGCGCTCCGTACATAGCAGATCCAATCTAAGTCACAATCGCAGGCGACGCGATCAAATTCATCATCAACAATTTCCTCGGATCGGCAAGATCAGAAATTTCCGGGGGCGTTCCGTACGTAGACACGATCCGATCTGGCTGGATCATCTACTTCCGGCGACGTTCCGTTCGACTTGTCAACAACGGTGGCGGCGGCGTTCCATGCACGCATCGGAGATCCAATCCGCCAGCCGCTGTCAAAGCCGAGAGCGGAGCAGACTCGGTGACGCACGCGCCCTCATCGACAGGCGGCGAAGGCCTCCGTGGGTTGGCAGCTCACGCATATTTCTCAAGCCGAGAAGATCCGATCAAACTCGTGGGTCAAGTTTCGAGGCAGAGGAAACCAGCTCGGTGTGCATGTCCCGTCCACGTACGCCAAAAGGCGACAGCAATACAGGCAGCAGCATCTCCTGGTCCATCTTCATCTTTTGACCGCGGCGAACAGCCGTACTCAGATCACAGGGCGTCCATGCACGGAGAAAAGAAAAAAAACTTGGAGCTGCTAGCTTGCTACCACACTCGCATGAGCATCATGTACGTACGAAAAAATAAATCGAGTGCTACTAGCAGATCAAACATGTCCCTATGCGGCTCGATTTCCAAGGCTACAGAAAAGAAAAAGAAAAAGAGAGAGAAGAGGAATACGATCAGCAGTACGGCGCCTCCGATTCCGCTGTTGCCAGTTTCGGTCCTGGTAGTCCACAGCTCGCCAACTCGTCGAACAAGATATCAGGTGCTATTCTTCCTGTTTATTTACTTTACATACGTACGCAGTTATATCTAAGTGCAAATCTTTTGATTTGCATTATTTCGCATGAACAAATCTACAACAACAACGGCTCTCACGTCGTACAAACATCAGCGAACACATGCGTCACACGGCGCATTGGCTTTGGCCGTGCGCACACGACGGACCGGCGAGTCGACAAATCGGAAGTGCGACCGGCAGCCTCTACAACAACAAAGCATCTCGACATCGACATCGACCACACCAGCATTGCGGGCAAACTTCGACTCCCTCGACATCATCGACCACCACGGCCGCGATCAGCATCGGCACACAAAGCCCGCTCTTGCACTCGACATCAACAACAAATTCGTCACTGCACTCGACAAGACGACACTCGTGACTTCTTCGACTCCGCATAATCGACTCCGTCTCCGACACTCGGAGACTGGCGCTTCGACATCAACAACAAAAAGCAACTTCACCGCCGCACCCGACAGGCGATTCGAGTGCCTTCGTCGACTCTACTTCGCCGTCTGCGTACTGACACGTCGACACCCTACGCCTTCATCGGCTCTGCCTCCAACACTCGGGGGCTGGCGACACCTGTGATTTCTTCGACTCTGCATCCTCGACTCCACCTTCGATACTCGGGGGCTGGCGCTTCGTCATCAACGGCAAAACACCAAAAGTCTACAGATTTCCATCGCTCATGAACAGCTAAGGCTGGCGCTTTTCGACTCCGCCGCGTCGACTCCGGTCCGCCGCGTCGACCTCTTCGCCGCACAATACCGCCGCGCCGACTCCGGTCCGCCGCGTCGATTCCTTCCGGCAAAATGATGACGTGAAACACACGTTCGTTGGGAGACCCCAAGAGGAAGGTATGATGTAGTCAGCAGCAAGTTTTCCCTCAGAAAGAAACCAAGGTTATCGAACCAGTAGGAGCAGCAACTCTTCAGAAGGTTGTCAACGGCGCCAGAAAAATAGCTGTCGCAGGGAGTCTGGACTGTTGACGTGGAATCTGCACACAACACAATCAAACTACTTTGCCCCAACGAAACAGTGAGGTTGTCAATCTCACTGGCTTGCTGAAAACAAAGGATTAAACGTATGGTGTGGAAAATGAGTATTAAATTGCAGAGAATGAAAAAGGAACAGTTTGCAGTTTGTGGTTGTTTAATCAGTGTAAAAGAATGGACCGGGGTCCACAGTTCACTAGTGGTGTCTCTCCATAAAAGATAACTAACATGTTGGGTGAACAAATTACAGCTGGGCAATTGACGAATAGTGAGCGCATGACAATGCATATACATGACATGTTGACTACTATGATATTTAATTGGGCATTACGACATAATACATAGACCGTTATCCAACAGCATCTATGACTAATAATCCACCGCCGGGTTGTCATCCGAGTCCCCCGTTGGTATTAAGTTGCAAGCAACGGATAATTGCATTAAGTAAAGTGCGTAATGTAAACAAACACATATGCCCGTGGACATAGCATCGTTAGGTTATCCCTAGTGGCAACAGCACATCCACAACCTTAGAACTTTCTGTCACTGTCCCAGGTTAAACGGAGACATGAACCCACTATCTAGCATAAATACTCTCTCTTGGAGTTACAAGCATCTACTTGGCCAAAGCATCTACGAGTAACGGAAAGCATGCAAGATCTTAAATAACATATAAGATAGATTGATAATCAACTTGACATAATATTCAATATTCATCGGATCCCAGCAAACACAACATGTAGCATTACAATAATATGATCTTGATCATGTAGGGCAGCTCACAAGATCTAAACATGATGGCACAAAGTGGAGAGACAACCATCTAGCTACTGCTATGGACCCGTAGTCCAAGGATGAACTACTCACGCATCACTCCGGAGGCAGGCATGGCGATGTAGAAGCCTCCGGTGACGATTCCCCTCTCCGGCAGGGTGCCGGGAAGAGGTTCTGAACCCTCCCGAGCTAGGGTTGACGACGGCGGCGTCTCTGGAACTTTTCGTGGATATTTGCTCAGGTACTTAGGGTTTTCGCGTCGGGGGGAATAAGTAGGCGAAAGGGCGGCGGCTGCGGACCCCCGAGGGGCCCACACCACCCAGGGCGCGGCAGAGGGGGGCCCGCGCCCTGGTGCGTGTGGCCTCCTGGTGGCCCTCCTCTGCTGCTCCTTCGCTCCGTCAGGCGTGTTCTGGAAAAATAGGGACCCCCGTGTAGTTTCGTCCAATTCCGAGAATATTTCCAGACTAGCTTTTCTGGAATACAAAAACAGCAGAAAACAGGAACTGGCACTTCGGCATCTTGTTAATAGGTTAGTCCCAAAAAATGTATAAAAGTGATATAAAGTAGATGCAAAACATGTAGCAATTGGTATAAAACAAGCATGGAACATCAAAAATTATAGATACGTTTGAGACGTATCAGCATCCCCAAGCTTAGTTCCTACTCGTCCTCGAGTAGGTAAACGATAAAAACAAATAATTTTTGAGGTGACATGCTACTATCATAATCTTGATCATATAATATTGCAAGGCACATGTAAATGAATGAAGTGATCCAAGTCAATGGTCTATAATTTGCTACCAAATAGATAATGAGTAAACAATGAATCACACAAGCTAAACGTTTTCATGAATAGTACTTTCGAGACAAGCATCAAACAGTTTTGCATAAGTGTTAACTCATAAAGCAATAGTTTCTAACAAAAGGTATTTAATCAACACAAAGGAAGAATTTAGTTTCAGCATTTGCTTCAACTTTCAACATATTTATCTCATGGATATTGTCAACACAAAGTAGTATAACAAGTCCAATACATTGCATATAACGCATGTTGTAACAAAGTTGACACTAGTGTTTGCTTGTGGAAGACAGAAAGAATAGGAAAACTGACTCAACATAAAAGTAAAAGAAAGGCCCTTCGCAGAGGGAAGCAGGGATTAAATCATGTGCTAGAGCTTTTAGGTTTTTGAAAGCATATAGAGATTGCATAAAATATTTGATACTCCTCCCAACCTTGCTAACACAAGCCATGGCTAACCGAATCCTCGGGTGCCTTCCATCAATCACATACCATGGAGGAGTATCTATTTTTGAGAGGTGTTTGTTAATTGTCAACGAATGGTAGCGGGTGAGAACAGTATTCTACCTGTCGAACGGACTTTTAAGAGCGGCTCCCATGAAGGACGTTATTTCTACCAGCAAGGCAGATCATCCCTCTTTCTCTTTGGTTTACACACATTCAGGTATTTCACTGTTTGTCATTGCTTACTGATGAATCAGGGCAAAAGTGTGAAGAGAATTAATTGGTTAAAGTTGTAATTAATTGGGACTGGGCACCCCGTTGCCAGCTCTTTTTGCAAGTTATTGGATAAGCGGATGTATATGCCACTAGTCCAGGTGTAAAAGTCCACTCGACAAATAGAATAAAGAATAACCACACTAATTCCTCATGAGCTAGTAAACATTGACACAAAAAGGGAATAATAACATTTTGAATAATTTAAAGGTAGCACATGAAAAATTTACTTGGAGTGGCAAGGAAATACCACATATAGGTAGTTATGGTGGACACAAATGGCATGGATTTTGGCTCAAGGATTTGGATGCACGAGAAGCATTCCCTCTCAGTACAGAGTTTAGGCTAGCAAGGTTATGTAAGCAAACAAGAATATCAACCCGTACACCAAGTTTTATATGACAAACATATTGCAAACGTTATAAGACTTCATACCGTCTTCCTTGTTAACCAAACCCTGTTATTAGAAAATATCTAGACCTTAGAGGTACCACCGATGCAAACCAAATTTTCAACAAGCTTTACGGTAGTTCTTCACTAATAGGCTTAACTCATGTGATGCACAATTTAATCATGATCTACTTGTTAACTCAAAACAATTGACAAGCATCAAGTTATCCATTTTAGTGATCTACAAGATTAAGCAAGTTTTTCCTTATACCAATTACCACATGCAACATTTTCTGAACCAACCAAACACCAATCAATTTATTTCATCAACTCTCCAAACAAATATAAGTGAAGCAAGAGAGTACTTTCTACAAAAGAAAGCTAATAGCTCTGACAAGAGATACATGAAAACAAGAGCTAAAAGCTGAACAGCGCTAGATATGAATACTCAACAAATATAAGTGAAGAATAGGAGTATTCTCATGAAAAAGCGGAGCGTGTCTCTCTCCCAATCAAGAATGCTAGGGTCCAGTCAAGCTTTATTGAAAATAAAAGTGCAATACTGAAAATAAAAGCACACAGACGCTCCAAGAAAAGCACATATGATGTGAAAGAATTAAAATATAGTTTCACTAGAGATGACCTGATAATTTTGACGATGAAGAAGGGGATGCCTTGGGCATCCCCAAGCTTAGACGCTTGAGTCTTCTTGAAATATGCTGGGGAGATCCATGGGAGCCTCCCCAAGCTTAAGCTCTTCACTCTTCTTGATCCTATTATATCATCCTTCTCTCTTGACCCTTGAAAACTTCCGTCACACCAAACTCAAAGTAGATCTCATTAGAGGGTTAGTGCATAATCAAAAATTCACATGTTCTATAAAGACGCAATATGATTTGTTACTTTAAACATTAGCTACAGCCACTGATGTTATGTGAAGCTCTTCCACCCAAAAAAGAATTTCACTCAACACTAGTAAAAGAGAGAATGCAAAAATAAAAAGGCATAATCTGTCTAAAACAGAACAGTCCGCAAAGACGAATTTTTTCGAGGCACTTACGACGCTCAGATCGAGAAACTCTGAACTAATGAAAGTTTCAGACATTCATAAAGATTACGCACAAAAATTTCAGATTTTTAACAATCTGGTGATTTTAGGAATTTCGTACAGTGAACAGCAAAAATCTGTTTCTGCGCAGCAATCAAAATTAAGCATCATCTTATCATTAGAGGCTACTCTTGGCACAACAATGCGAGAAAATAAAGATACAAAGGAGTTGCTACAGAAGTAAACAAACTCCTTGACTCAATAAAAGAAAAATTGCAGAAAAATAAAATGGGTTGCCTCCCATAAGCGCTTTTCTTTAACGCCTTTTAGCTAGGCACAAAGCATGCATCAAGTATTACCAAGTGAAGAAGCATCAACATTGTAATTTGTTCGAACAATAGAATCATAAGGTGGCTTAATCTTCTTCCTAGGAAAGTGTTCCATACCTTTCTTGAGAGGAAATTGATATTTTATATTCCCTTCTTTCATATCAATAATAGCACCTACAGTCCTAAGAAAAGGTCTTCCCACACAATAGGGCATGATGGATTGCACTCAATATCCAAGACAATAAAATCAACGGGGACATAATTGTTGTTAACCATGATAAGAACATCATCAATTCTTCCCAAAGGTTTTTTAATAGTAGAATCAACAAGGTGAACATCCAAGTAACAATTTTCCAAAGGTGCTAAATCAAGCATATCATATAATCTTTTAGGCATAACAGAAATACTAGCACCAAGGTCACACAAAGCATTGCAATCAAAGTCATTCAATTTCAATTTAATGATGGGCTCCCAACCATCTTCTAACTTCCTAGGGATAGAAGCTTCATGTTTTAATTTCTCTTCCCTAACTTGCATAGAGCATTAGTAATATGTTTAGTAAAAGCCATGTTTATAGCACTAGCATTAGGACTTCTAGCTAGCTTTTGCAAGAACTTAATTACTTCAGAAATATTGCAACCATCAAAATCAAAGTCATTATTATCAAAAGTAATGGAGTTATTCTCTTCCTTATTGCTAGAAATTTCAGCATCTTTATCAAGGACAGTTTCAGAGTTATCAGGCAATTTAGGACATTTTGCAATAGAAGTGGAAACATTACCAACACCAACTATCTTGCCATTAATGGTAGGAGGTTTGTTAACACTTGAGTTTGAAGCATTTTCAGAAGTAGTAATAGTATAAACTCTAGCAATATTATTCTTTCTAGCAATTTCATCCTCTCTTTCCCATCTAGCATGCAATTCAGCTAACATCCTCACATTGTTATCAATTTTAACTTGTATAGCATTGAGAGTTTTGCTCTCTTTAACATCACTAGCAGACATGCCCGTGCACGCACGGAAGAGACAAAAATGTGTCATGCAGGCGTACAAAACTATATTCCACAAAAGAAAAACCACGACATCTTCACGGAATAAAATCTTGTATAATTGTTGTACGAAAATGTGTACCGTCTCTTTTGTACTGTCAATTTAAGAACACGTATTAATTTGGAGATCATCTCTAACTATTCTCTTTATATATTTCCACCGGTTACGTGTACTTCAAAAAGGTTCCTGCTATATCATAATATTTGCAGCATATATCCGGCAAAATAATCACACATAAGAGAGAACGGAGCAGGAGCCAAAGCCGGCGGCGGCGGGAGTATGGGGAGGGACGGGGCAAGGTTGTGTGGCTCAGGGGACCTGATTTGACGCGGCGATGGTGGCTTGCGTCGAAGAATCATGGCAGATCTTGGGGAGGCGTGCAAGGCCGGCGGCGAGAAGCAGCATGTGGCCCGCGCCGACCTGGAAGAAGGTGGGCCGAAGCGGCCGCACCGGCGCGGAAGAAGGTCGAAGTGGCAGTCGGCCTCGAGGCGGACCATGAGGGCTCGGAGGCGGTCGCGGCGCTCCATCTCTTTCTCCCTGAAGGGATTGTTCCGGGAGAGCAGAAATAAAAGAACGAAGGGTTACGGGGCAATTTAGTAGTATTATGTGATTTGGTGGGAGGGCAAAACGGTCCAAAACGGACAATGTTGAGTTGTCAAACATTGGGACGATCTGACTCTCTTTAACATCATGAGGCATGTTCTTTAGTTTCAATAAGTCAACATCAAGAGCAAGACTATCAACTTTAGAGGAAAGCACATCAATTTTCCCAAATTTCTCCTCAACAGTTTTATTGAAAGCAGTTTGTATACTAATAAAATCCTTAAGCATAACTTCAAGATCAGAGGGTACACTCTTATTATTATTGTAGGAGTTACTATAGGAATTTCCATAACCATTGCCACTATTAGAAGGATAGGGCCTATAATTGCTATTACCAAAATTATTCCTATAAGCATTGTTGTTGAAATTATTATTTTTAATGAAGTTCACATCAACATGCTCTTCTTGAGCAACCAAAGAAGCTAAAGGAACATTATTTGGATCAACATGTGTTTGACCATTTGCAAGCATAGACATAATAGTATCAATTTTGGTACTCAAGGAGGAGGTTTCCTCAACAGAATTTACCTTCTTACCTGTTGGAGCTCTCTCGGTGTGCCACTCAGAATAATTAATCATCATATCATCAAGAAGCTTTGTTGCAGCACCCAAAGTGATGGACATAAAGGTACCTCCAGCGGCCGAATCCAATAAATTCCTCGAAGAAAAATTTAATCCTGCATAGAAGATTTGGATGATCATCCAAGTAGTCAGTCCATGAGTGGGACAATTTTTAACCAATGATTTCATTCTCTCCCATGCTTGAGCAACATGTTCATTATCAAATTGCTTAAAATTCATTATGCTACTTCTCAAAAAATAATCTTAGCAGGAGGATAATATTTTCCGATAAAAGCATCTTTGCATTTAGTCCATGAATCAATACTATTCTAGGCAAAGATAGCAACCATTCTTTAGCACGTCCTCTCAAGGAGAAAGGAAAAAGTTTCAGTTTAATAATATCACCATCTACTTCCTTGAGCTTTTGCATTTCACAAAGTTCAACAAAGTTATTAAGGTGAACAGCAGCATCATCAGTACTAACACCAGAAAATTGCTCTTTCATAACAAGATTTAAAAGTGCAGGTTTAATTTCATAGAATTCTGCTGAAGCAGCAGGTGGAGCAATAGGTGTGCATATGAAATCATTGTTGTTCGTGCTAGTGAAATCACACAACTTAGTGTTCTCAGGAGTACTCATTTTAGCAGAAATAAAAACAGTACAGAAAATAACTTGAAAGTAAACTAGATGCAAGTAACTAATTTTTTTGTGTTTTTGATAATTGAAAGCAAACAAGATAAAATAAAATAAACTAAGCAAGACAAAAACAAAGTAAAGAGATTGGAAGCGTGAAACTCCCCTTGCAGAAGACTGCTGTCTCCCCGGCAACGGTGCCAGAAAAATAGTGCTGTTGACGGGAGACAGACAGCTTCCTGAAGAACTTCTACTCCCCGGCAACGGCGCCAGAAAAATAGCTTGATAACGTGAAACACACGTTCGTTGGGAGACCCCAAGAGGAAGGTATGATGTAGTCAGCAGCAAGTTTTCCCTCAGAAAGAAACCAAGGTTATCGAACCAGTAGGAGCAGCAACTCTTCAGAAGGTTGTCAACAGCGCCAGAAAAATAGCTTTCACAGGGAGTCTGGACTGTTGACGTGGAATCTGCACACAACACAATCAAACTACTTTGCACCAATGAAACAGTGAGGTTGTCAATCTCACTAGCTTGCTGAAAACAAAGGATTAAACGTATGGTGTGGAAAATGAGTATTAAATTGCAGAGAATGAAAAAGGAACAGTTTTCAGTTTGTGGTTGTTTAATCAGTGTAAAAGAATGGACCGGGGTCCACAGTTCACTAGTGGTGTCTCTCCATAAAAGATAACTAACATGTTGGGTGAACAAATTACAGCTGGGCAATTGACGAATAGTGAGCGCATGACAATGCATATACATGACATGTTGACTACTATGATATTTAATTGGGCATTACGACATAATACATAGATCGTTATCCAACAACATCTATGACTAATAATCCACCGCTGGGTTGTTATCCGAGTCCCCCGTTGGTATTAAATTGCAAGCAACGGATAATTGCATTAAGTAAAGTGCGTAATGTAAACAAACACATATGCCCGTGGACATAGCATCGTTAGGTTATCCCTAGTGGCAACAACACATCCACAACCTTAGAACTTTCTGTCACTGTCCCAGGTTAAACGGAGACATGAACCCACTATCTAGCATAAATACTCTCTCTTGGAGTTACAAGCATCTACTTGGCCAAATCATCTACGAGTAACGGAAAGCATGCAAGATCTTAAATAACATATAAGATAGATTGATAATCAACTTGACATAATATTCAATATTCATCGGATCCCAGCAAACACAACATGTAGCATTACAATAATATGATCTTGATCATGTAGGGC
The DNA here is from genome assembly GCA_947311845.1 of Poa pratensis. Classification (NCBI taxonomy): domain Eukaryota; kingdom Viridiplantae; phylum Streptophyta; class Magnoliopsida; order Poales; family Poaceae; genus Poa; species Poa pratensis. The sequence goes on from CAMZMU010000047.1 coordinate 43,493,977, forward strand.
AGCTCACAAGATCTAAACATGATGGCACAAAGTGGAGAGACAACCATCTAGCTACTGCCATGGACCCGTAGTCCAAGGATGAACTACTCAAGCATCGCTCCGGAGGCAGGCATGGCGATGTAGAAGCCTCCGGTGACGATTCCCCTCTCCGGCAGGGTGCCGGGAAGAGGTTCTGAACCCTCCCGAGCTAGGGTTGACGACGGCGGCGTCTCTGGAACTTTTCGTGGATATTTGCTCAGGTACTTAGGGTTTTCGCGTCGGGGGGAATAAGTAGGCGAAAGGGCGGCGGCTGCGGACCCCCGAGGGGCCCACACCACCCCAGGGCGCGGCAGAAGGGGGGCCCGCGCCCTGGTGGCGTGTGGCCTCCTGGTGGCCCTCCTCTGCTGCTCCTTTGCTCCGTCAGGCGTGTTCTGAAAAAATAGGCAACCCCGTGTAGTTTCGTTCAATTCCGAGAATATTTCCAGACTAGCTTTTCTGGAATACAAAAACAGCAGAAAACAGGAACTGGCGCTTCGGCATCTTGTTAATAGGTTAGTCCCAAAAAATGTATAAAAGTGATATAAAGTAGATGCAAAACATGTAGCAATTGGTATAAAACAAGCATGGAACATCAAAACTCGGGGGCTACGCCACACAAAGCCCAAACTTCGCAAAGCCTTGGCCGCACTCGAACACTCGGGGCTGTGCCTCACAAGTCCCAACTCGCAAAGCCTTGGCCGCACCCGAAGACTCGGGGGCTGCGCCGTGCAGGTTAGCTACTTGAAAAAGTCTCAACCGCACTCGACAATCAGGAGGGCACTCGCCATTGGCTCGAGTGCTGCGCACCCGGCAAATATCTACGGCAGCAGACGCAAAGATTGGAGCACTCACAAAATACTCGACAACAACAAAATGGAGGCAAATTGAGCCTACGCCCAACTACAAATAGTTGCACCTAGCCTCGGGGGCTACTCCCATCGGGAGCGCTGTCGCGCACCCGATAGACATTACGAGCAAAATCAATCAATCGATACAACACAAGAGCAGTCGAATGACCATTCGACTGAGCTACTTAGCCTCATACATATTTCATCCACAATTCCCCGAGTTGCGTCCGCCGCATATACTTCGGATGCTGCACGCACCGTGCAAAGGTAAGACCCGCCGATCCGTCGAGCTGGGCCGGGGCCCGCTCCTAACAGCGTTTGCCCCTGCAACTTTCCGTGTCAACAGACATGAAGAAAATCCTGACGGACGCGTTAGGTCGCAAAGTTATGCTGCAGGTCGGCTCAGTAAGACCTCCGCGGCCTGAGTCGAACCTGACCAGTTTGTTCCGGGTTCGAGTCCGGGGACTCGAGCCTGATGTAGGCTAGTAAGGTTTTGCCCAAAAGTGCAGTTAACTGGTCCCGATCCGTCGAGTGTACCATGCCTACTATGCTACCATCCCTAGGGGAAATAAGCAAAGCATCAGTCGTCGTACTTCCGACTCATCATGCACAATCGAGACAATCTCGACTTAAAAATACATAGCAAATTTCATGCAAAACATCAGTCGATGAATTACCGACTCAGCAAGCACAATCGAGAAAATCTCGACTCAAAAAATACATAGCAAAATGAGCAAAGAATCAGACGGTAACATACACCTGCAAATGAGTCCCTGCCGATTCTTCGAATCGACCAGGCACTCGGGGACTACTCCCATCGGGAGCGCTGAGCGCACACCCGACGAACTACCGAGTCAAAAGCACCAGACAACACATCAACAGCGTGAAGACTAAGCCCAAGTTGAGAACATCCTTGGACAACTCAGATTTCATTAATTACTCCCATCGGGAGCGCATTCGTCATTGGCTCGAGTGCGTCGGAATTTTCAAAGTCGGGTTCTCTACAGCCTGCACTGGATTTTTCAAAGTCGGGTTCTCTACAGCCCGCACTGGATTTCTCAAAGTCGGTCTCTCTATAGATCGCATCGGATTTATTATTATTGGATTTCTTACACTGGATTTCTCAAAGTCGGTCTCTCTATAGATCGCATCGGATTTATTATTATTGGATTTCTTACACTGGATTTTTCAAAGTCGGTTTCTCTATAGATCGCATCGGATTTATTATTATTGGATTTCATACACTGGATTTCTTATAAATGATTCAACTCACGAAGAATGGATAATACAGTCATCACATGGTCATCAACACACCCGACGCATCGACTATGCCTACTCGACATATTGTTTTGAGTCTCTGCCCGATACTTCGAATCGACCAGACACTCGGGGGCTACTGACAAGGTTATACCCTTCGGGTCCCCTATTATTGGTATACCTGGTGCAGCCCAGACGAAGTCCCACCTGGCGGCCCAACTATTACTTCAAGCACAAGTCAAGGACTCCAAGACGTAGTCTACTAGGACTCTTGTAAACCCTATCTGGCTCCCTTTATAAAGCCAGGCAGGGGCACCCGCATAGGCAGAGCAATACGAGATCCACAACTCGCATAGGCATAGACATAGAGACGCCACGTCTCACCACCACAATCGCCATTACGGCCACCATGTAATCTCATATATCATCATAATCAGACAAGCAGGAGTAGGTCTTTACCTCACGATGAGGGGCCGAACCTGGGTAAATCCTTGCTTGTCAGCCGTCCGATACTACCAGCGCGCACATCTTCTCCCTCAAAATATACCTGGGGTACTCGACCCTGGGATTGCCGTGGGCATACCACGTCATACGCACATCATCTAAAACCGGAGGCATCAACCAGGCCGCCCGACAGCGCGCCGGTAGCACAAACCGGTCCAGCGGATCCTCAGCACACGCCGCATGCGTACAACAGAAGCCGCTGCCACCATCTTCCGCCATCCCATCTTCAGGAGCGATCAACGTGATGACCTTGCAAGAACTGCCATCGGCATCACCACGACGCCAGACAACTCCACCATCCTGCGCGAATCCATCATCATACGCTCGTCGCCGAGACCCCACTATGCCACGCAGCCGTGACTCGCCGTCGTCAACGTGGTAGATGTACACCGCTCCTCTTCTTACATCCTCCATCCAGCAACTGCTCCAAAAACAATGCCCCCAAGAGGGAGAGCGACACCGATAGCGCCACCATCGTCCGACCCGGGAAACCCGGGATCTGGGGTTTCCCCCGGAGCAGCGCGAGTAGGTAGGCAGTAGCTACAACGGCGATGCCTTCAACAAGGAAACGGCGCATACGCGCCGCCATCGCCCGTCCGACCGTAATCAGAACTCGGTTTTCACCGGTAGCCACGCCTCCCCACTTGCCGCCGGGGCTGACTGTGAGATCTCGGATCCGCCACAGCCAACCGGCCGACCACCTCCGGCGGAGGAGGAGGCCACCACCACCAAGCCATGAGCCGAAGCCCTGGGCTTCCTCGTGCAACGGGAGTAGCACCAGGAACAGCCATCGTCATCGGAGGCGACGAAGTCAGCGTGAGCAGCCTCGAACGTCCGAGCCCAATGGGCCCAGATCGACCGCCGCCGCTGTGCTGCTGGTCCGTCGGACGCCGTCGCAGATCCCGTCCGGGCCGCCGCCACCCCGCAGCATCGCCGCTGTTCGGCCGGGCCGGACGCCGCCGGCGCGGAACGAAGAGAGGCTGAGGCGAAGGGCCGCCGCCGCCGCGCCACCAGGGCCTTACCCTGCGACGCCTTTGGCGACGGCGGCGAGAGGAGTAGGCGGAGGAGAGGGCTTCAGGGCAGGGATGGGCGGGCACCCCGGCGCGGCGCGGCGCCGCCGCGCGGAGGCGGAGGGAGGTTAGGGTTCCAAAAAAACTTGTGCGCGGAGGGAGGCCAGCCAAACTTGTGCCCGCATGGACATCTGAGTCAATGTAAGTTTTCAGTAAACCCCCTTACTTGCACGCGAGTCAAGGCAAGGATGAGCAACTTGATGGTGATCGATGAGCAGTGGAGGACGACGATTCGTGAGCTCTTCTCCCCAATATTCAACGGGTAATCTATCCGATGGTTAGTGTATTTGTTTTGTCTAGTTGATGTATTGAGCTTTGTGGGATCACTGTTGCAATATGGCTTCTCGTCCTGCACAACGCAGAGGGAGATATGCGAACGACATCATTACACCGTGGACTGCGTCGTGGCAATCTACGTTGGAATCCTCTTGTGGAGGATGACACGGTGTATCTGGTCTGCTAGAGATGCCAACCGAGCTAGAAGGCTTGCCAAGCTTGAAGAGGTTCAGAGCAGACTAATTCATGCAGCGAAGGACTCAGCGGATCCAGGGCCTCCTCCTCCTCCTGCCGCTTCTCCGTCGCCTCCCAGCTCGTCCCGCACCATCTCAGCCGCGGAGGAGCTGCGCTCGCCGCCGACCTTCGCCGCGGCTTCCTCGACGACCGCACACATTCAACTGAGCAGCCGCCGTCGCGCCCCCACCCATCTCTTCCGCGGTCGTGACCACTCTTCCCTACCTCACCTGCAGGCCTGCGACTTCTTCATCCGTGGTCACCTCGTTGAGTAAAGCCTCACCTTCCCAGGCACTTTTTTTTTTCTTGTAGCTAGGATTTGGTGCCCTATGCATTGCTTCGCAACAGGGCGTAAAGTAGCTATGCATTTCCGCAGCCGCTAGATTCCCCAGGTCCAGATTTTAGTTGTCTTGAGAACTGAGCTGTATGTATCTTCAGTGTTCCGCCGTCTTGCCCCTGAACGACCGCACCCACGGGGTCACGAGCTTGTCGTCGATGTAGGTGGCCCAGAAGCGAGCGACGGCTCGTTCGTGGGGATCCGAAGGGACGAGGGAGGGGCCGGTGCTTTATGTAGTGATTTAGTACTGCCTTTATGCACTTGCTAGTTTTATGCGATGTTTTGACCATTGCTAGGATTTTACAATCATTAGCTGCTCTGTCATGACTCAAGAATGTACGTCTTTGTAGGATCAGACTCTTATTTTCTTTGTATGTAGTTACAGTTTGTGAATTCTGTTTATTCTGATGAACAAAGCTAATAAGTGAGATTTATGGGAACAGTCCCTTCCATGCAAAAGTGTGTTCCAGTATCATGTCTGAAGTCCCGTTAAAAAAAAAGAGTCTGAAGCTAAAATAAATATTCCCGTTTCTGTATAATCATGTAACATAGTTGTCTCAAAGTGTGTTCCAGCACTCTGTCTGAAGCTAATCATACAAACATTGCATATTAAGTGATTCCTGGACCATTTTAGTAACTTCTCTCATTATGCAAAAGTATCCACTTTTTTTTTGGGTTAGGACACAAACTAATCTTGTTTATCTCTCTTGGATCGTGAAACTGGGCCATGAAGGTAACCACTTAAAGCTAAGGTGCAAACAATTATATTTATCATTTCTAGCCGGAGATTGGTTATTGGTGATTGGGGGACACTCCCAATTCATATTACACAAGTTGTGTGTTGTCGGAAGCGCCAGTGCAGAACCATGTCATCTAGCATTCCTACAATGTTATAGTAAGAAACAAATGCACCTTATTTTTTGTCACAAGTATCTCTTAGTTCAGTGAACCGAAAAATATTATTTTGCCACTTTGATCTAGAATATAACAGTTTTTTCTTAGTGCAAAACAGTTAAATAGAATTGAATGAATGTGCTCGCTCCGTGCAGTTACTGCCTTGCTGCTGGTGGCTAGTATCACCTCCATACTTACACATGGACTCCTTTTGTTGGTTGTTTCTCAGCTGAATATATATATTTTTTCATTCTTGTTTTCGCATTGACAATCTGGGCGTGATAATTTATTTCTGTTTTTTTGGTTACTTCCTTATCTAATTTAATATGTCATTCCGATGCCAGCACAGTTTCATGCAACTGCTGCTTTGTCTAATTGTCTTTATGCAGCGCTTGCTGATTCTCATACTAATTAACTTCTTCATAGCATTCATAGCAAGTGAAGGTAGCTCTATTCTGGCGATCTAGGGTGGATAGCAGCAGCCGCCATCTGGTCTTTCTCTGCCGTCTCAGACCGGCAGGTCCCAGCCTCTTTTTGGCAGGTCCCCGCCTCTTTTTGCCGCTCCGATGGCGGGAAGTGGTGGGGATCCTACGGTTTGAGTTTGGTCAACCAGCAGCAACGATATGGTTGCTATGGCGGCGGGACAACAATAAGATATACCTGCCTCCTCGTCCACCCAGTTGACGACAATCTTGTCGATGGCATTGACGAGGGCGGCTACCATGGAGTGGTGGATCTCGTACAGTCTTCGTGTGTTACCGGTTTGATGTCCGAAGATTTCTGATCAATTCAACTTTTGAATGGCGCGACTTCAATTCGGGGGCGCTTGTCCTTAAGCACGTGCATGAAGACTTCCTGGCTGCCATCAACAACGCCAAGCCATCTCCGGTAGGAGAGCTGCGACTTCGGTGAAGCGATGACTTGCTCCAACGGCGATAGTGGTCCTTAGGTGGTCCAAGAAACTTGATATAGTTTTAAGTTTGACGTGTTTTATACTTCTTGTGAACTTCTATAGTAGATCCAGATCCTTCTCGAAGAAGAAAAAACCGTAACTCAATTCTAGAAGGCTAGAATTTAAATCATATATACTTTTTCGAACCAATCGTGTCATGATTAGTTAGTTTCATGTTTCAGTTAACAGGTTAGTTTGTCCAGGTGACCGCGAAGAAACCGTGCGTGTGTTTGAAATGTCATTGACTTTTATACTAAGAGTAGGTTAGATACTTGCAAAACTGACAACCAGATTAGACAGACGATTTTCGTCCACAAACTCCGAAACCACTACACACTCTGCAACAAGACGTACAACCAGAACGAAAATGAAGTTTACAAGGGCATATGGCGCCAAGGGCGTATCTGGGCCGTCCGTTCCGGCGATCCGACGGCCCAAATTCGCCGTGACCGGTCAAATTCTTTCACTTGATTTTGTTTGTACTGTCAACAACTAATGTCAGCTGACAGACTTATACACAATCAACAACTAAAGCCACAAAATCGTAAAAAAAAACTAAAGTCACATCACAATGTTGCAACCAAGCTTTATTCTGTAGCGTACACATTCTCCTTTGCCTGCAGTTTACTCGCTACCTGAAGCTCCGGCGGCAGCAAGAGCCCGTACCTGCTTCTTCTTGAACTCGACCATCCTGCCAACGTCCGGCAAGACCGCCTTGGCGACGTCGAGCTCGTCGAAGCGCCCCATCCACGCGGCCAGGAGCGGGGTCCTGGCAGGGTCAAAGATCTTTGTCCCGGACATCACCTCGGCCGCGTGCGCCCACGTGAGCAGGATCCCCAGTGTGACGTCCACAAGCCCGATTCTGTCGCCGCCGAAGAAGCTCTTCCCCTTCGAGCAATCCCTCAGGGCTCCCTCCAGGGCCTCCACCGCGGCGAACGTCTGCTCCAACCCCTCGGACTTCTCCTCCGCCGTCTTGCCCCTGAACGACCCCACCCACGGGATCACGAGCTTGCAAATCACCATTAGAAAATAGTGCCACGCCAATCAACGTTTGACTGAAAACCTCATTAACGAATTGGGTAAGTCAAACTTTATAACCCAGAAAGACCATGACCGAAAACGATCAAAATAGAGTAGTAGATGCCTCTTCAGAAGCTTCAGTGATAGAACGGTGGGGACAATTACAAAGAGAACCCAGGAGAAACAAAAATTACCGCATTTTTTTAAAGGATCCAAAAGAGGGAAAATAGAAGCTATCGGGTCCTTCTCCACCTCTGCTGCATATGGACATCGGCCGCCTACATCGCCGCCGATGACAAGAACACTTGGGGCGGGGTAGATCCTCTCTAGCTCACCTTTTATCTACCAATAAGATTTGTGTCACACAAGTGTGTCATGTATTATCCATTGTTTTTTGCCGATTTTTCTATCCATTCTTTTCACGACATGATGCAGATGTTAGGTTTACCCCCTTAGGGCTTGTTTGGTTGTCCGGGTTAAGGGCTTATTTGATTCTCAGGATTGGGAAATCAAAGGAATAGGGAAGAGTTAGGAATAGGAAAGGATGGCATGTGTAAACCTTGCCTAGTTCCTTGTGCATAGGATTAAAAGCATGAAGTCTGAGTGGATTTTATTTGCCTGTACATTTTGCATGGAAACCAAGATCCATAGGAAAAAATCCATTGATTTTACCTTCTACCATTCCTTTGAATCAAAGAAGTGAATAGTGTCATCTATGGAAATATTCCTAAACCTCTACTTTTCCTCCACATTTCTGCAAATCAAAGGGGCCCTTAATAATCCCGGTCGAGATTCTGAAGAACCAGGTGTAAAACCCCGGGATTCTATTCCCGACCTCCGGATTAGGGGAAAATTCTCCTCTGGAAAAGGCCGGGATCCCCCCAGGATTGCAGTTACCAAACAAGCCCTTATGGAAACAACATTTTTTAAGGATATCATTCAATGTTTTAAGTTGACATTTGGAGAATAAAGTATGCAAACATATAGCGTGGCATTTGGACATCAGATGTATATCATCAATCATCATACATATAGTAATATGATTGTTTTCTATACGCTAAATCCATTGTACAATTGTAAACATCAATAGCGATTTATCATCAGAGATTTATCTAGATACATGCATCAAGATAATATCCCATTGAGGGCCATCCCACAACCCTTTGATGGAAAAAGTAGAAACAAAAGACGCTTCACAGTTTAAGAACAAATCTGATTAACAACGTCATCGAGTGAGAAATAAGGAAAATATCATATTGTAGTTATGAATATGTGTCAATTGCTTTAATTAGGCGCATGAATTATGCATGTTCGATGTTTTTCATGTGTGCATAAATATTTGGGGTATGATCCATCATGCTATGCATTCCTTCCGCTTTCGTGTTTTGATATGCTCAATTTTAAACGGAGATTTATTTCAATTCATAGAGAATCTAGGTAGAGATTTATTAAGGAGTTGAAACTACTGAAACAGGAACTGAATTTCAATTCCCGAAGGAGTAAATGGAACTACAAAAACACTTCCTTGGTTGGATTGGGGGGTTAGAAGGGCAGTAGTACCCTTAACCCACTAGGGATCAAATCTCACATTCGACACTCTTAAGTGAAAGCCTAAGAGGCGTCTATCCATTGATTGTGAAGCATGTGTGTGGTGAATTCGTTAATCTTGAAGGTCCACGACTCAAGTATTCAGTAGGCATTCTATGAGTATGTACATGCCATGGTGTATGTGTGTACATTCTATATTGTACTCTGTTTCTTAGGATATGACTACTAGGCTATCACAAAAACCTTTAGGAAATATAATACGCTTATATTATTCTAGACAGCGTTACATAAAAGTTAACATGTTTCTCAGGATAGGACTACTATAGATACTATCACAAAACCTTGATGAAAGACAATATGTTTATATTATTGTAGACACCGTTACATCAAAGAAGCTGTCATACGAACAACAATCGAATATATATTATATAATAACTGATCTTTTTTTCGAAGGGAACATGCATTTTTCTATGAAATGAGACTCACGAGTCACGTCCCCATATGCGACTTAATTTAACAGTTTAGTTCTCTGAAGCTGCAGCAGCCGCGGCAGCCTGTGCCTGCCTCATCCTGGCGAACTCGACCACCCTGTCGACATCCGGCAAGGCCGCCTTGGCGCCATCAAGCTCACTGAAGCGCTCCACCCATGCCGCTAGGAGCGGAGTCTTAAGAGGGTCAAAGATCTTGGTCCCAGACATCACCTCGGTGATCAGTAAAAAAAGATTGCAGACCGTAAATTTCAATGCAGCAACCAAAAGAAAATGAAGAGCTATGAAACCTTGTCGTCAATGTAGGCGGCCCAGAAGCGGGCAACGGCACGTTCGTGGGGATCAGCGGAAAGCAAGGAGGGGCCGGTGCCGGCGAATGCCTCGTCAATGTACTGCACGATGACCACGGACTCGCAGATGGGCTTCTCGTTGTGGAGGAGCACGGGCACCTTCTTATGCACCGGGTTGGAACGGAGGAGGAGCTCGCTCTTGTTGCCGATGTCCTCCTCGACGTTCTCGAAGCTCAGGCCCTTGAAGCTCAGCACGAGTTTCACCCTGGCCACAAATGGACTTGGCCATGCGCCGATCAGCTTCAGGCTATCTCCTGCGGACATGGTGTCCTGCTAGCTAGATCTGTGTATATATGAAGTTCGATCTGCTTTGCTTTAGCTCGTGTTTCCTAGGTTGCCTTGGTGGATCATAGTGAGAGGGAAGTGCATGTATATATAGTGTTCGATCGGGTAATTGGGTTGACAGGAAATGAGCAAACGATGCGTCATGCATGATGCTTGCAGATTGGGAGCATGGAACCAAGATGTACCTGCCCATCTTGGAGAGGAGAAGCGCCAGATGTGGCAAGAATACATGTGCCTGTCAGCTTGAATAATCCGGTCAATGTTATCTTTGACCACTATAGCTGGGAAGATCGAAGCAATGATTTCATGAGAGTCCACTAGCTGGCTATTATCTATGAATTGCAACCCAAGACTAATGCGTAGAGGCGTAGAGCATGACGCACTAGTGCTAGCACGTCGTATATATATAGATTTTGTAATGGCGGTTTTGCTGTTGCTTTCATTTGACCTTTTGGGCGACACGACTTAACGTTTTCGCTACTTGGAGAAGCTCCGCGGAGAGAAGAAAATAGTGAAAGGAAGTCATCCTATTGCATTTTTTTCTTCAAAAAGGAGGGTATAACCTTTGGCCTGTAATTCATTTTTTTTTGCAACGAGGAAAAATATTTGCCATTTTCATTAAATAAGAAGGCGAGTTAGAGGTTCAACATCGATGTCTAGAACACATCCTAGGGCTTACAAACACAAGGCAAGGAGATTAATCTTGCGGGATTACAATGCCCAAATGAGAATTACCGGCCAAGGTTCAAAGCTTGGCCTCCTCGTTGATCCACCAATCCTTGACGTTAACCTTGTTGGACCAAATTAAGAGAAGGTGAGATGTCGTTGTAGCCACTATGAACGAGAATTGCCGTCCAAATCCTTGTGGAGAAGCGATATTTGAAGAGGAGACACGCCGCAGATTCTTAAACTTGGTTACATAAGGAGCAATTTCCGCAATTTTGCCAACTGAGACGTTGGAGACGGTCCCGATGTCCAAATTGTATTTTGCATAACCAACCAAGCAAAAATCTTGCACTTCGGGGGAAAGGGGGGGGGGGGGGGGGGGGGGATGATTTTCCAAGCAACTTGATTCATAGAGGAGGCAATAAGGCCTTCAAATTGCATCTTGTAGGTGGAGGAAGTGGTATTGATACCGTCATTGGTAAATCAATTGATGCACACAACCATAGTCATCGTAATCGTACTGCATACTCCATTAATTAAATGAAAAGTGAAAGTATAGAAAACATAAAATGACGCCGCTAAACCCTATCAAGCCCGAGGAGATGGCGGACTAGTGAGAATTAACGGGCTCGAGATGGTGGGATTTGGTTCTGTTGGAGCTCCGGCGAGCCGGATTCTTTAATGAAAAGTGAAAGTGCAGAAAACATACAAATGCTGCCGCAAATTCGGTGTTCCAACAAAATGTTAGTTTCCGTGAATTTATGCATGAATGTTTTTCAAATGCTTAAAACTTGTTTTGCAAAATTTAAACTCGTGCGCGTTTTTCTACGAGCACACGAGCGAGATGCTACAACAACGTCAGCCGGAAATGTTTTCGTGAGCAACTTGAAACGTTGTCCTCCCATTTTGCATACATGTGTTCACTTTTTCAGAGATTGCTACGATGGATGGAGATTTACTACGGCTAGTGTGTGATTTTGCTGCCTACTTATATTTTGTTTGTTGCGAAGATGTTTTAAAATGTTGCGATACTATTATATACTCCCTCCGTCCACAAAAGGATGTCTCAACCTAGCCAAAATTTGTATGTATCTACACACTAAATCATGTCTAGATACATACAAATTTGGGCTAGGTTAAGACACACTAAATCATGTCTAGATACATACAAATTTGGGCTCCATCATACAAAAGGAGTAGTATAGTTTTAACCCTCCGCGAGATAAAATGCTACAACGATCCTGCAATAGTAGAATAATTTGCTGCACGGGTGGGTTATATTGCAAAGGTCAGACCACCGAGGTTTATCTTTTATGAAGATCAGACGGTCGTGGAGGTGAGCAATTTTCTCCTCGATCGTCCAGACGACGCTTAGTGCTGTTTTTCGTGTGTGTATTGTACTTATTATTTCTCAGGATAACATAACCAAACAATCATAAAACCTTTACCAAATATCATATGCTTTTATTATTATAAGCACCGTTACATAAAAGAAGTTGTCATATGAACAAAGTAGAATATTTATTGCCAAACACATAGTATCTACTTATACATAATATAATGAACTGATATTTATCTGAGAGCAAACATGCATACTTCTACGTACGGAACACGTCCCCATGGCGTCTTAATTTACTAGTTCTTCGAAGCTGCAGCGGCCGCGACAGCCTGTGCCTGCCTCTTCTTGATGAACTCGACCATCCTGTCGTTGTCTGCCAACGCCGCCTTGGCGCCGTCAAGCTCTCTGAAGCGCTCCACCCATGCCGCTAGGAGCGGAGTGTTAATGGGGTCAAATATCTTGATCCCGGACACTGCCTCGGTCGCGTTCAGCCACGAGACCAGGCCCCCCAGCGAAACGTCCACGAGTCCGACGCTCTCGCCTCCGAAGTATCCCTGCCCCTTGGAGCACTCCCTCAAGGCTCCCTCCAAAGTCTCCAGTGCAGCAAACATCTGCTTACTCCCCTCGGACTTGTCCTCCTCTGTTTTGCCCCTGAACGACTGTACCCACGAGGTGACAAACTGCACAAAAGCTTCAGAATCAGTAAAAACAGATCACAAAACGCTTGAACCTTAAATTTCAATGCAACTGTTAGAAAGAAACGAAGAGCTATGAAACCTTGTCGTCGATGTAGGCGGCCCAGAAGCGGGCGATGGCACGCTCATGGGGGTCGGAAGAAAGCAAGGAGGGGCCGGTGGTGGCAAATGCCTCGTCGATGTACTGCACGATCACCATGGATTCACAGATGGGCTTCCCGTTGTGGAGGAGCACAGGTACCTTCTTGTGCACCGGGTTGGAGCTGAGGAGGAGCTGGCTCTTGTTGCCGAGGTCCTCCTCGACGTTCTCGAAGGTCAGGCCCTTGAAACTCAGTGCAAGTTTCACCCTGATGACAAACGGACTTGCCCATGCGCCGATCAGCTTCAGGTCATCTCCTGCGGCCATGGTTTCCTGCTAGATCTGTGTGTGAAGGTCGATCTGCTTTGTTTTAGCTTGTGTTTCGTAGGTTGCCTTGGTGGATCATAGTGAGAGGGAACTGCATGTATATATAGTGTTCGGGTAATTCATTAGATTGCCAGGAAATGATCAAACGATGCGTCATGGATGATGCTTTGGAGAACAAAGATATACGCTGCCCATCTTGGAGAGGAAGTAAGCGACAGATGTGACAGATTACATGTGCCTATCAGCTTGAATAATTTGCTCAATGTTATCTTTGACCTCTGGCTATTATCTGTGCATTGCGGCCCAAGACTAAGGCGTAGAGCATGACGCATTAGTGCTAGTACGTAGTACAGATTTTGCAATGGCGGTTTTGCTGTTGCTTTCATTTGACGTTTTGGGAGACACGTCCTAACGTTTTCGCTACTTCAAGAAGCTCTGCAGAGATAAGAAAATATTAAAAGGAAGCCACCCCGTCACTAATTACTCGATATATTAAGGCAGTACACTTTCGCGCGCTGAGAGCCCTCCGGGCATTGGCACTGTTCATGGAACAGTACTGTTCCATGAACAGTAAGTACTATTGTACACTGTTCGCATGAACAGTAGCGCTTCTTTTTTTCTTTTTCTTTTTTTTTTGCGAAATTTTTATTAGCTTTTTTTCTTCCAAAAATTACATACACGAAATATATGCGCGCCGACGTCGAAAAGTAGGTTCCACCTCCGTCATCGCTTTCGAGTTTTTGTCGACTCTAACTCCTCAATTTTTTGATCCAAATTCACACAATCATTTCACGAATTTTGTCAATTTTTTTGTAGAAAACCCCCGCGTTTACAAAAAACTTATATACATGAATATATGCGCGTCGACGAGTAGGTTCCACCACCGTCATCGCTTTCGAGTTTTGTTGACTTTAACTCCTCAATTTTTAGATCCAAATTCGCACAAACATTTCACGAATTTTGCGCGTTCTCCACAAATTCTTCCCTCACGCTGCCATGTCACCGAACACTGTAGATGTCTACAGTACCGCGCTTCTACAATGCCTTTTTTTTAAAAATTCAGAAAATTGAAGTATTTCTATAAATACCCATACCTGTCGGAAAAATATGGAAAATACATCAAAATGCTCAAAAAAATAAATGCTAATTATTTACGGCAAAAAAACAAACATGTTTAGATATTTTGAGTTGGTGAATATTTGTACAAAAAAACAAATGCACTTCCTCTAATTATATTAAATTCATTAAATGCTCACATAGTGTACTTCCTCTAATTATGGACTTAAATTGAACATTTCAATTTGATAAATATTTGGATGTAATCCAGATGAACTTTCTCTTAATATGGAATTCAATTTGACAAATATACATCAAACATGTTTAAATATTTTGAATTGATAAATATTTGGACAAAAAAACAAAATGCACTTCCTCTAATTATATGAAGTCATCAAAATGCTAACTATTTATGCCAAAAACAAACATGATTACATATTTTGAATTGGTGAATATTTTGATAAAAAACAACTGTACTTCCTCTAATTATGTGGAATCTAATTTATTATATGTTCAAATATTTTGAGTTGGTAAATATTTAGACAAAAAAACAAATGCACTTCCTCTAATTATGGACTTAAATTGAACATTTCAATTTGGTAAATATTTGGATGTAATCTAGATGAACTTTCTCTAAATATGGAATTCAATTCAATAAATGTGTGTTTCCACTCATTATGGTCTTAAATTAGATATTACTGAAAAAATATTAACATATTTAAATATTTCAATTTGCTAAAAAAAATGGAGACACTCTAAAATATATCAACATGCTCACAAAAAATATATGCTAACTACTTATGGCATAATGCAAACATATTTGAACATTCAATTTGGTTAATATTTACATACAATCTAAATGAACTTTATCTAAATATAGAGTTAAACTAATAAATGCTCATATCATGCATTCTCTAACTACGGAGTTAAATTAAAAATTTATGTCAAAATACAAGCATATTTGAACATTTTAATTCACTAAGTATTTGAACATACTCTATACGAAAAATTCCAACGGATTTCAACATTTTGAATCACAACGGGTGCGGCGTGCCGCCGCACCAAATTCCACTAGTTAAATTCAATTGATGCACACAACCATAGCCGTCTCGTACTGCATACTCCTGTAACTAAATGAAAAGTGGAAATAAAGACATATAAATGATGCAGCTAACATAATGTCCCGAACAAGCATAAAATGATTAAGCGGTTATTTCGAATCAGTAGATCTTCACCCATGTGAAGCCTGAGGAGACGCTGGATCTAATGCCGATGGAGCTACGGCGAGGTCGATCGGCGAAGTCGGTGCTCCATCCAGTGGCGGATCCAGAAACTTTCGGAAGCCCGGCAAACAAGGTTAACATGCTGTATTTTCGAGAAAAATCACTATAGAAAAATCTAAAATACAAGGTGTACGCCGTCCGCAAGCCCGGGTGGGCGCCGGGCAGTAGGGGCGCTAGGTCCGCCCCTGGCTCCATCATAATGTTTGTTTCCGTGGATTTTCTGATGATGCGTGAATGTTTTTCAACTCTCGTGCGGTTTTTTCTGCGAATACACGAGCGAGATGCTGCAAAGTTTCAGCGTCAACTGCAAAATTTTCCGTGAACTACTGCAAATGTTGTCCTCCCATGTTGCATACATGTGTTGACTTTTTAAGAGATCTGCTACGATGGATGGGTAGATATTACTTCTATAAAGGCCCGTAGTCTACCCGCCCCTCACGGTGATTTCCATGCGTCCGATTGGTAAAAGCATGCTGTTGTTTCACCTGTGACCGTTGGATGCGGTGAAAACGTTTCTTACTATGCGACCGAGGGGCACAGGCGCTGACCTCTGGGGCCATTTTTTGCTGGGCCCGGGTCGTCAGCCGACCGTGTGCGGGCGCGCGTCCGAGGCGCGCTTATCTGTTCGCCGTCGCGAAGAGGCGTTTTACTGTGTGCTCGTCAGCGTCCTCCCTCGCCCAATCCCTCGCGTCTCTCTCTCCCATTCCCTCTCCTCGCCGCGTCTCTCTCTCCCACCAATACCCTCTCCTCCCCGATCCCACCGCCACACTCCTCCTCCGCCCCTCACTCCCTTCTTCTCCTCGGTGCTCAGCAGGAGGAGCATGAGGCGCCGCTGCTGGTGAGATCCGGGAGGGACGGGGTCGTCTGGGATTCAGGCGGCGGGGACCAGTCGATCTGGGACAGCGGGGATGCGGTCTGGCGGTGGGAGATGGCAGGTGCCGGCAGGAGTGGCACTGGGGTCCTCTCTCTCCTCGCCTCCTCTCCTCTCTCCCGCCCCTCCACTCCGCCCTCGCCAGCTCCGGCCGCCCCTCCTTGTGCTGCTCCGGTCGGCTTCCAGGGAAGTCGCCGCCGGTGGTGGAGGGCCGCAGGGCGCTGCTTTGCTCGCCAGCCCTAGCTGTTCGTGCCCCTGGTTGCTGAGGATCTACGAGCTGGAGACTACCTGGTGTGGATTCGATTGAGGTGAGTCCCTGCTGCCTTGATTTGATTTTCCCCAGTCGTTTTGACCTTAGGTTTTGGCTCGTTCCCATCTCTTGTTCATCTTTTGGTTTATTGTTCTGGAGTTGCTGCTCCTTTGGATTTTTTGGGTCTATTTTGGCTGCTTGATGGGTGTTTATTGCCTGGATATTTTGGTTCTGGGATTTTATTGGGTCTATTTTGGCTGCTTCCAACTTTATTCTTGTTCCTAATGTATTGTTTATGTGCTGTCTAATTTGTTTTGCAGGTACGATCTTGTGTGGATTGGTGGGACAAGAGGTGGAACCCTTGGTCTGCTTAGGGACATCAATAGTGGGCATCCTCTCCCCTCTTCAGTCACCTGAGAAAATAATTGTGTGCTTTGGTTAGAATTCAAGTAGTGTTCTTTAGCTGTGGCATGTATGGCACTGCATCAGCGTGACAATTAGTTCTCAATCAAGATAATTTACCTCTCCTCCTATATTGTGGTAATATGTGGTATGTTGCTTGCGATTACGGGTGTGATTAAACTTGCCATTAGCTATTTATATGTACAAATTCAAGCATGTAGGGAGATTTAAGGGTGACTAAATTTTAGGTACACGTATAGAATTGGCCATCCAGTATTTAGTGGTCTATTGTTTGGGGGGCATATTATAGATTCAAAGCTCAGGTGTTTCAGATTTTGTTTTGAAGCTAAGTGTAAAATTTGTTTTACTCGTTGTATGTGCGATGTTATCATCATTTTAATGCAGGTTTATGATGTTTACATGTGCACAATGTAGAGATTGGAAAACTACTCAATTTAACATGGTCTATATCGGGTCTTACCTTCTAAATAACATTGTTGCTGACATGAGGCTACGACCTCAATCTTTTCTTATTTAGTGAGAACTGTTATTAACTGAACTCTGTTTATCTTTATCGAAAAAACTAAATTCTGTTTGTGCTGATACTTATACGCAGTCTCCTGTACAAGGCCCTGCTGTGCAAGGGAGCTTCCATGGATTTTTATGCAGGGAGGTGGAAGCTTGATTGAGTAGTTTGAAGTTACCAAGTTTCTTATTGGTTTGATCTGCACGTGGGCTTGGTCATAATCAGCTGAAGGAAGATATCACATGTTCATGCAACAACAACAACAACAAAGTCTTTTTTCCCAAACAAGTTGGGGTAGGCTAGAGTTGAGACCCATAAGATCTCGAAACTAGGTAATGGTTCTGGCACATGGATAGCTAACTTGCACGCAGCCCTATCCATGGCTAGTTCTTTGGTGATATTCCAATCCTTCAGATCTCTCTTAACAGACTCCTCCCATGTCAAGTTTGGCCTACCACAACCCCTCTTAACATTCTCATCCCGCTTTATCCGTCCGGTATGCAATGGCGCTTCCGGAGGCCTACGTTCTATATGACCAAACCATCTTAGATGGTGTTGGACAACCTTCTCTTCAATTGGTGCTACCCCAACTCTCTCGTATATCATCATTCCTAACCCGGTCCTTTCTTGTGTGGCCACATATCCATCTCAACATGCGCATCTCCGCTACACCTAACTGTTGGATATGTCATAATATGTTTCATAATATGATGTAGATGGGTATTAGAATGAAACATGCTTGTTTTAGTTACAGCTACACTTAAGCAAAGTTACAGATTTGTGGTAGTAGATTCCACGTACATGAATATCATAATTGTGTAGAGGCCATGAGATGAGGATTGTTCTCTGCGGCGATAGTGCGGTTGAGTTAGATGCAGAGGTGCTTCATGCTATGGGTGTTAAAGAGCAGGTTATTGCTATCTTTGTGGGAACATTGCCTAAGATGTGTGGTGGTAACTGCTAGGATCCTCTTTTCTTTTTCTCGCTATATTGCCGGCTTCATGCCTCTGCTACTACATACTTTTGTATCTTTTACAATATAGTTTTAATCATTTTGCTTCCTTATACTGTCCTACAAGGTTTCTTTGTTTGTGCCTCAGTCCTTTTATTGTTTCCCATCATATGGTTTTACTGCAGGTATTAGATGCATGGCTAAGCGATAGTTCTGCATGTCCTGCTGGTATATTCATGAGGACAGTCGAGATATTAATTCCTTTCGTGCAAGGTGTGTATTCCAGGGCTATTCTTGTTGCTATTTGGTTTTCCTCTCCATTTGCTTTGTATTTAATTTGTTCTTTTCGTAATATCTAGAATGGAAAAATAGGCCTTCACACCACTAGGAATTTATTGGAAGGATTAGACAAAAGAATTAGAGGACAACATAAATATCACGAAAAAATTATTACACCTTATTGTTTGGATGATGCCGCCTGTCTAGATTAAATACGTACATGTCTCCTAGACAACTGGCAAATTTTCAGCTCCTCTGTTTAGGTTGCATGTTTCTGCATCCCTGGTAGCCAAGCGGTAGTTCTACAAGCTTCCCTTTTATTTATGCCTCAGTCCTTCTATTGTTTCCCATCATATGGTTTTACTGCAGGTATTAGGAATCAATAGGTAGAGATATAAAGCTGCACTTTCCTTGCATTTTAGACACTCATCAGGAAGGTGCTGACTGTTGTTTGCTTTTGTGTTGCCTGTAAGGTTTACAAGGGCAGATTACCTGAGTAGCCGAACGGCATTGCACTTTGCAGCGCACGATGGCCTTGCTTGGCGTGTAATGTTGTTACTTGCCGTTGGATGATATTGCCTCTTCGGTGGCGGATGGAGGTGACAGCCAGGCCAATAGCGGCAGCAGTCCTACTTCTTCATTGGGGCTGAAGTTTAGTAAACTGTACGTATTGTCAAATGTCAATTTACTGTCGTCTTTTCTGCTTGAAATAATCTGCAATTAATTTTATTTAATTTTTGTTCAGAGCTCATGTAAGGTACATCAACAAACCTGATGATGGCGGTTTTACAGCTCTTCACATGGCAGCTCTGAATGACCATTTTGATTGCGTGCAATTGTTGATTGAAATAGGTGCAAATGTCTCAGCTGTTACATTTCCCTACGGAACTACATCAAATTTGATAGGCAAGTGATTGTTCTTAGTTCAGATGCAAGTAGTTTTTAATCAGGCATGTGGATGGTATATTAGAAAAAAACATGCAAAATGAAATGTTTCTTTTTTTTAGGTACATAATTTTCTGCCTAAAATGGTGCCAGTGCTACTTGAACCTCCCATTTTCTGTCGGAGGGGTATATCGTCTAAAAATATCCAGCTTAGTATTTACTATTGCATTCAGGTTTGCAGCGGTACAACACTCGTGCTTGATACTTCGGTTTTCCAGTGTACAATGTGTGCGGTTGTTCATACTGATGATGTGAAGCTGGAGTTTGATGGAGTGCTTCGGAGGGATGTGTGCTTCAATTCTCTCTGTTTCATGTTGAAACAAAACTTCGTTTGCCCAAGGGCAGTCTCGCCGGAACATAGGAGGAGAAGAAGAGCAAGGGGAGAACATGGGAAGACAAGAAAGAAAAAGATATTAGAAGATCATCATTCCCAACTAGATTTGGCCATCCTCAAGCAAGCTAGGTAAATTTATGTCCAAGGGCACAAATAATTTATTCTGTGACTATCACTCCACTTTTAAGATAGTTGCAATTGTTCAAGTAAATATTACTGGTTTCTTGATGTTGTTCGGTGGTCCAGTTTTATTCAGTAACTTGTTTTGAAACTGGTAATTGATAGGAATTTCACAGCATAACAAGTTGAAACTTCACTAACCTTGTTTCAGCTACAAGCTAGCTAGAATCTAACTATTTGTTAGTTATTTTTTGTTCTTCTTGTTTGCTTAGTGTTGAAGACTTAATTGATTATAATGATCAAGGGATTTTCCTAGCCACATAATGATATTTATTCCATTTTTGAAGTTTATGAATAAATAGGATTCATGCTTCCTCAAAGGTACTCACAACTTAGGTGATGTGCTAAACCTGTGAATCTCAAACCTGTTAATCACATCAATACCTCATAATTCTGGTTTCAGATGATTGTGTATTTTCCATTCTAAAAGTGGTAGTAATTTTAGATTACAGTATCGTGGACATCTCTGAACCGGTCACCGCGTGATCGTGTACCGTCTGTAATTAACTTGGAAATAAAACAAAAACATACTCATGTGCTCAGTAGCTTGCTTATATGCTCTGAGTTTGCTTGCTTATAGGTTTGGATGGAAAATAAATTTACTCTGTAGCATACGTTTTTTATACCCCTGCAAGTTATTTCGTTCTACTCCTGAATATACACTGAATATGTTTTGTGCTACTCCTGCAAGTGAATCGCACTAGATAGGGAGTAATTCTTTTCTCTTTGCCAAACTTCAGTGAGTTACTAGCTGAACTGAGGGCCACCTTGCATTACCCATTGTCCTTGAGTGTTTGATCTGTACAAGGCGAAATTAGCTGTCTTGTCCTCTCTCTTTCTTTTCAAGAGGGGAAGAAGTCTTTGTATTCAGACTTTCAGAGACTAAGTGTTCAAGGTACTCATTACCTTTACGTTGACCTTGTTTGATGAATGCTTAATTTTCATATGGGTTTTCCATGGAATGTCCAATTTAAATATTCCATCTATGGTCTCTAGAATATTGTAATTTTCAATTCACCAATGCTACATCAATGGGAACTGTAGCTTTTGTTGCATTTGCACAGTATACGCCCTCTCAATGAAGTGCCAACTTTGGATATGCCATCAAATTTCGTAGGCTTTTGTAAACATAATTTAGTGGGTTCGTGCTATTTTGACCAAGCCTAAATTGATGAAGTTGTCTTCTGTTTTCAGAGTTGAAAAACATGCAATTTGTATCTGCAATTTAGTCAAGTAATTCAGTTTTGTTATGAACATGAAGAAGTGAGCATCCGCATGTGACCCTAGGAGAGATGCGCAGGGTGGTGCAATGCTGCCGCTGGGATCCGGCGAGGTGAAGAGCCAAGAATATTATGAGAACGATTCCTGAAGGATTTATGCCTGAATGACAGTGAACTGTTGATGAATGTTATTAGTATAGAATGTACACTGCCTTTCATGCCAAGCTTGACACTCTTCCTCTTGCATAGGCGGTGGGTGGATCAATTTGTGTAAATGATCGCTTCGTATGTCTCCCAATCGAAGCGGTACTGCGTCGACTGGTGACTGGGTGATGGTCCTTCACGTAGTTATCTGCGTGAAAAGTAAATGGGTTAGGTTGAGACTCCAAGTGCAGAGTGTGTGTAACAGCCCCAAGTTTGTGAACCTAAGATGTGAACAAAATTTTCACTTTTGCATTTCACTCATGCATCATGGCATTATTCATTTTAGTATTCAAGTTGAAACAAGGATAAGAAAACAATTTAAAAACAAATGGAAACAAGAACACCACTTAAATTCAATCCTTGTAATCCAAATGTGTTTGTATTTGACCAACACAAATACAAAAATACTTTGGCATCTTATATTTGTCAAGGAAGTTCCAAGAGTTCAAAAATAATATTTTAAACTTGCTTTAAAATTCTAAAGTATTATAAATTGATAATTAAGAAAAATGCCATATTCAAAACCAATGCACAAAAGTTGCTCAAAAGATTTTATTTTGAGACGCCAAATTTTGTGGAGCTTCTGCATGATATGGGGAGACTGCCCAAATATTTTCATATTTTTCTAAAATGTTTAAGTGTCCCAAATAATTTGAAAACAGGTGCTGTATAATTAATCCAGAGAAGAAAAGGACTACTTTGTAAATGGAAAAGTGCAGCCGAGGGGGTTTTTGTAAAATGTGCGTCGTCTCTCTCCTCCCGCCCGACACGGCCGCGCCGATGCCGGCGAGCGAGGGAGGCCCCCCACGACGCCCTGCCGCGCCTCGCCGGACCCCCCTTCTCTCCTCTCCCCTGTGAGGAGATAAGAGGACCACGAGGCCGCTCACTCGCTCCCCTGCCCAGATATTTTCCCTCTCCCTTTTTCTTCCTCTGCCATGGCCGAGACCGAGCCGAGCTCGCCGTCGCATCGCCGTCGCTAGAGACCACCCCGAGCAAATCCAAGCACGCCACCGCCTCCGCCTCGTCTTCCTCCTCCTCTCCGTGCACGGAATCGAGCCGGGGCACCGTCGTTGCGGAGATCCACGCCGTCTTCTCCAACTCCGGCCGCCGGACCTCCGAGCAAGCTTGCCGTCGACTCCGGCCTCCTCCGTCACCGCTGCGAGCACCCACGCGTCGAGGGTGAGCACGCGGATATCCCGGGCACGCCCATTGTCTTCTTTAGGCCTCGTAGCCGTAGCTCCACCGTAGCCCGCCGCCGGCCGCCGCGAGTCGTCGTGTTTTCGGCGTCTCCGGTGACCAATAGGTAGCGGCGCCGCCGTAGTTAGGCTCGCCATGTTCGCGCCCGTCGCATGCGCTCCGTAGCTCGCCACCGCATACGCCGTAGCGTCGACTAGATGCTCGACGCCGGCGCGGTCACCGCCGTACGCGCTCGCCGGTCGTGGCCACGCCACGGTCAAACCTCGGTGGGCCGCGCACGCTTGCGTGGCTGCCACCGTGGTAGATGGCCCACTGGTCAGTGGCTGTGGGTAGCCACTGGCGCCGTGCGAAACGATTCGGTTATTTTTCTGAAATTATTAAAGAAATGCAGATATTCAAAGAAAACTTGTAAAATTCATAACAAATTGAATATTGCTCCAAAAATTACAAATAATATATCAAAATGTTCAGGGGAAATAACTTTACATGTTAGCATCATTTACATGTTCAACTAAATTAATTTAGTTGCTGTTTATTTAAAATAAGGAAAATGGCAGAAAAAGGAAATGACTTTGTAAATTCATAACTTATTAAATTTTGATCCAAAATTTGCAAATAAGGTATCAAAATGATCAGTGGAATAAACCTTACACTCTAACATCAGTTTCATGTTAAACTAAACACTGGAGATAGCTTCTACCTCCACTTTAGTAAAAGGGCAGATTATAGAAGGAATTTGGGAAATTCATAACTTTAAAAGTAATGATCCAAAAACTAGGTTTGACCTATCAAAATGTTCAGCACATAATATACCTCATGTTTCACCCTTTCTCCAAACATGGATAATTAGTTTTAATGTTGTTTAAAATGATTTGCTGAAATGGCAGCATTAAATCAAATTCTGAAAATGCAATTACTTTTTAATGGCTTATCAGAAAAGGGTGTTTAATATATCAAAATGCTCAGAATAATATGGACCATCCATTAACATCATTTTCATGCGTGTTTGAACACAATTGTAGTACTGCACCTTTTTAGGAAGTAAGGAAAACATTAAATTAAATTTGGGGCTTTATCTACTCTGGTAGAGATAATTATTTTTGCACCCAATTTAACTTGTTAGTTAAAGTTCAGTGCATTAAAATGTCATGCCATCATGTGTTTGTGCATTGCACCTGTTTTGCTTGTGTGATTATTGATTGTTGTCTTTCCGGTGTTTTTATGCATCGATAGATCAATCAGTCGGGGTGCCACCGCAATACCCTGACGAACCATATTACCAGCCTGCTGAACAAGGCAAGCGTAATCCCCCCTCTGAGCATGTCTCCTCCTATGTTTTCGCAATTATTTTCCCCACTATAATATTGCATTCGGTTCCAAATGTCTTTTGCTTGGATTAGAGTATCCTACTAGTTGCATTAGAAATCTGTTGCCATTACCTGTATCCTCCCTAATATCCATAGGATTGAAGTGTTGGCCCGAGATAATTATACTTGCTATGTAATTGCTTAGCCATGCTTAGTTTAGAGGATAGATGTCCGGTGGATGTTTCAATGTTGGAACAGTTGATGGAATGGCCGGATGTGATGGAAAATGTGGTGACGGATAATAAATTGCTAAAGGCGGGGATGAGAGGCCACGGGGAATGTGGTGGGTTGTCTCGTTCTCGCCGCCTAAGTGCGAGTTCTTTACCTCTTGAACCAAGACTGAGCGTGCTTCCATCGGTGGGCCTATGGGATCCCTATCGACCGACTAACTTGTGAGGGGCTCGCCGAGGGTCCTCTAGTTTGAGCTTCCATTTGCGCGTGCGTGAAGATGGTGGCCAGGACTGGGATGAGGATTGTGCTGTTTAGGAAAATAAGTGGCCGCGGGGCAGGGTGTTGGAGGCACCTGTCCTACCGCCACTGATGATCCTGGGTTAGTCTCAAGCAAGGTAAAGGTTGTAACCGCGCCCACTCAGCCGGCTTTCCCCTGAAGAGAGCTAATGTCAGGCAATGAGCCGGATGGTACCGATGGTTAAAAATAGTACACCCCTCGAGGGTAAATCTTTTTGAAAAGCCGTGTCCACGGTTACAGACGACTTGGGAAAGGACGATAAGATCATAGAACAACTTGAACGGAATGATTAAAACCTGAGTACTAAAGGTACTACCAAGAATGCAATGTTGACTTCCTCGAGGGTGATTCGGGAGGTGCCTTTGTAGACAGGTGAAGCGATTGATGGTGGTTGTTGTTGAAGATGATCAAGAGAAAAGAGTTTACCTTCTTACCCCCTTCTAAAAATATTCTGATCAGTCGATGCCAGATGTCGTTTATAAAGAAAACCAGCTTTATGCAAAACAGCCATAAAACCGTTGAAAGCCAATCATCGAGCTAGTAGCTCTAATAATCTTGCAGAGTTCGTCGAACTCAACGTTGTTTATTTGATTTCAGTGGAGGACTTCACTGACACTGAAGGTGGGTTCTATGTGGACGTCGACGAGTAGTCTGGGGTTCCCAGGTGGCAGCTTGGGACATCCCGGAACAGCTGGCGCTGGAATGTTATTTATAGGCCTCTTAGGACACAATCTGGATCTCGTTGTTTAGAACAACTTAATTTGCTTCCGCATGATGTACTGTGGGGTCTGTGACCTCTGGTTGTAATATTTGCTATCTTTCTCTATTATAAGAGTTGAACTATAATGCTTTGAGTCGTAGAGTCTGTGATGTGCCAGTTGTTCCACAAGTCTTGATCTCTCTATTATGCATTGAGGGTTGTGCCTGTGTTACGGCATCAATCGGGGTGTTGCGTTGCCGGTTATTCCGAGCAACGCCTGCCAAAGGTTTTGGCCGGGGATTGGTAAACCCGTAACCTCCGGTTGTATCGCGTAACCGGTGACACACAGCATCACTGTATAGCAGTCGGGTCGGGGCGCTACAGTGTGTAGTAAGTGGAAGACGTGTTTTCCCCACGAGGGGTGACTCGAGGGTTTAATATCGAACTCTCGGGGAATCAGTAGTGAAGATTTATCTTTCCTATCCTTCTTTTGGTTACCTACAAAACAAAGTAAATGTTTTGGTCCTCAACCTCACCTAGTGGTTGTCAAGCACAAGGTGTGAGAATGATATCAAGATAATATGCAATGCAAACAAGAAATAAATATGCAATGGTGGTGGTAGCAATGATAAATGATATTTTTGGGTTTTATATGATGAATGCAAGATGTAAAAGTGTTTTTGTATTTTCGGATTTTTAAATGGCAGAAAATGGAAAAGTGGTAAAAGTGTTGGAAAGGTGTTTCTTATGATTAAAAATGGACCGGGGTTCATGGTTTCACAAATGCACTCTCTCTTTAATAAAGTGGTAGACAATGGAACACTAGAGTTGACATATGAGATTGCAACACAACAGTTTAATGACAAGTTATAATTATATGGGCATCACGTCCTAACATAGAGACCTTTTGGTTATTAGTCTCTCTTATACTCCACCAAGATGCGAACTAAATCATAACACCTCAGTAATTAAGATAACTCAGAGTATAGCAATAAGTATCATGACATGAAGTTAAAATAAGAACATGCTAGATCTAGTCATGGAGTAGTGGCAATGGTCACACCCACATCTCCGGTAGCATGGTATTTCTTTTTATCCCTAGTGAGGCAACAAAGTAAGGTAAGATACCCAAGTGGATCGCAGAACTTTCTCTCACGTTCACTGCACTAGCCACCCCCCGTTACTCCAACTAATGCACACGTTCCCCCTCACACGCTCTCATAAACATGCTTGATCATGACAAGTAAATAAGAACGGGGTACATAATATGCATCTACTTTCATAACTGAAACAAAACCATTGCAATCTCAAACATATATTAACTCATAAAAAGATCCACCACAAAGGTATTACATAGATGACCGTAATCATGTTCAGCAGCTCATACGGTACTAATTAGTGAAGCTCAAGAGAGAGAGATACATAAGTTACTTCCACAAACCCATAGTCCAGAGGTGGACTACTCCCTCTTCATCATGGAGACGGTGGAGAAGTCGTTGGAGAAGATGGAGACCACGCCGGCAGCGCCCCGCCGGAGTTTTCCCCCTCCAATCTGCAACTCCAGGTCTCTGTTTCGGTGTTTCTGTGTTTCTGCGGCGCTCCTTCCAGAGAACGTCGGGGGACTATTTTTATAGGCGGTTTTAGGTCAAAACGGAGTCGGTGGAGGAAAGATCGACGGCAACGGAGCTCCGAGGCCAAAAGGGGGGTCCCACGCGGCCAGGTACTGGGCCGCGTGGGCCCACTCTCTGGGCCCTCGGGCCTCCGCTTGTTTGCTTCCTTCGCTCCCACGCTTTGTTCCTTCCAAAAATGATGCTCGTAAATTTCCAGGTCATTTGGACGTCGTTTGGGTCCCTGAAACATTAAAATATAGAAATAGGGTTTTCTGCCTGCGCAGGGTTAATTCCATAAAAATAGGAAACATTCAAATATTCCCAAAATCATTATAAAACAGTGATATAACCCTTATATGATGCAAATATGACTGGAATATAAGTAAAATAATGCAAAGTTCATGTATGCATTTTACATGCATCAACATCCCCAAGCTTAACCTATACTCGTCCTCGAGTATGAAGGTGATAAAACTAACATGGACTTTGCAATTTAATACTATCAATGGATATCAAAGATGATTACTATTGCTACATAGAGTCAAATGATTCATTCTTAAAAGGAGTAGCAATATGCAAGATAGTTTATGAAGTGATATCAAGTATTCAATGCAAGGATGTTCAATGATAATTCACAAAGTGTAACAAAGAAGAAGTACTATGGACCACATGTATGCATAATGATAAGTAAGAACATCCTATAATGGTCATAGAGTATTGATGAAAATCTGAATATAAAAGGTGGACACTTTGGAAAGATATATATGAGTAGAGGTAAAGCATGAATAAATTTCATCTAACTTCTGAACTTCTCTACTTAAGTTAATGATTGTAATATGGTAATCCTTGGTGTCAAGCTCTCATTCCCCTATCATAGCATCTTGAATGATTAAGTTTAAAGTGAAAGCAAATACGAGTAGTGTGCTTGACAAAGTACAGGTTGAAAGTCTCATGCCCCTTGAATACAAGTACCTACTCCATGTGTTACTCAACTTGGAAAACAAAGCAAGTTCAAGTTAAATATCATTGTAAGTAATAATAGTATCATTAAGAGCGTCAACTGGGGTACCTCTTGTCCCAGGATATGGAACAAGCCCATATCAAAATGACAAGACAAACAAACACAATGAACAATCTCAACACCCTTTTTATTTACCATTAGATAGCTTTTTATTGTAAGGTGTATCACAGAAGGTTCACCATAGCATGTAAGTAAATTTCCACCATGAATGATGCATGGCTTAGATTAGCGGCCCAGGCGTCTCTCTAACCATTTATACAAACTCATTTAAACTCACTTCATTTCCACATTTATTTCACCCATGGTAAGCATCCATAAACAAAAGTACATGATATCAACTAAATGATGAAGTGCATGTTGAAAGCTTGCCATGTGACAGCACATATGAGCTAACTCTCAACCAAAGACATTTGTCAAGCCCACAACATCATAATTTTAATCACAATGGGTCATGTTTTATTTATGCAATGAAAGTAAAGTGTGCATCAAGTTCGAGAGAGCTCTATAACCAACTTTTCCCATAACAATAACAACATAAGCATTTTCATTCAGAGGTATAGATAACACAAATATCATGATAAACATACTCGGAATAGCATAAAGCTAATAGGTAGATATGGTGGACTCACTGGAAAAACTTTGGTTGAAGGTGTTGGAAACAAGTTTTTGCTTGTTGGAATTTTTGGGCTAGCAAGAGGGAGAAAGTTGACCATCTAAATGCATGCATGAGTGTCCATAGAACTAACTAATCCATGTTAAAAAAGGTAAATAACATTCAGCATCAAAACATGAATAAAAGATAGCTCTTGATAAAATACTTGCAAATTATTACTCATTAACAAGCTCATGAATCATGCAACTATATGTATCTTTTAAAATCAACTCAACATCCCTTTTCCCAATCTTATAATAGCATCCAACATAATTCAACCCAAATTTCCAGTAGCTCTCTCATATATAAATGATAGTGTGGTGGTCTCACAAAATAAAAATCAAACCTAAACAAACAAAAAGACGCTCCAAGTTTATGCGATAAAGTGTTTCGATCGAAAAACAGAAGTTAGACGTGTGCAAACCGAGAGTGTGTAGGTCCAGTGGGGTTGTCTTCACATCCCCAAGCTTATGGTCTTCACCATCCTTGGATAGCTCTTGGTGCATCTCCTCTAATCCCTGTGAAAAAACTTCAAAACACCGTTTCTCCCATTTCTTTTTCTGTGGGGTGCATTAGTAGTGATAAACAAATAGATTTCTTGCTGCATATAATCCTTGA
Organism: Poa pratensis; assembly: GCA_947311845.1. Classification (NCBI taxonomy): domain Eukaryota; kingdom Viridiplantae; phylum Streptophyta; class Magnoliopsida; order Poales; family Poaceae; genus Poa; species Poa pratensis. The sequence goes on from CAMZMU010000047.1 coordinate 43,523,300, forward strand.
ACAAAAATTCATATGAATGTCCAGAAAGTGTATAATGTTGTATGCCTACTCATAAACTCAATTGGATCAAAAAGATTCAAGTTAAAAGTTCTAAGCATGCATCAAACAAAATGGGACAGAATCTGTCCAGAAAAACAGCAGCAGCAAAACGTATTTTTCTACCCTACTTAACTTTGTCGAAAATTCCAAAAAATTCATGCATACAGAGGATGAAAAGTTGCACTACAGTTCAAATATGAGCTCATTCGGAGTTACAGAATAAGAATTAAAAATCATACCGTGCACAGATTCGTGCAGGAATAAAATCTCCGAACGCTATAAGCAACTTTTTCAACCAAAATGAGTAAAACTTGGCACTTTATTAAAAATTCCAGAAACTAAACTAAACACTAAGTCTCTTGTTACAGCAAGAGGACACAAAGAAAATCACAAATAAAAACAACCGGGTTGCCTCCCGTAAAGCGCTTTCTTTATAGCCATATAGCTAGGCTTCTTACTTGATGTTTATTGTGGACGAAGCTCATGAGGGAGCTTGAACTTTGATGTGCCCTCTTCCTTGGGAAGTGTTCATGCATAATACCAGGATCCCATGGTGTTCTCAAACCAATCAAAATAATAGTCAAGTTGAACCCTAGTTGAGAGAAAAACAAAACACAAAAGTAATAACAACGAAGTCTAACTTTCTTTCTATGCATTGGCATTTTGTATATGAATGAATCACCATAAATAGAATTTTCCAATGCATATTAACAATATTTACTTGCAGCATATAATTATTAGTAACATAAAGAGGGTTCTTATCACCTCCTCTTTCATAATAGTTGCAAGTAGTAGAAATAAATTCAACCATATAACCACAAGAATCATTCAACTTAGATAATTTAGGCACATAAAGAGGATCATTAAATTTATTTGGAATTCATTAGCATGCTTCCCTCTTTCAAAATAGTTATTAAGATCAATATCAAGTTTAATATCATGGTTGCAACAAATATTTGGAACTAAAGATAATTGCAAACCACATAAGTATTTCTCAACATAAGCAAATTTCTCCTCTATGGTGTAATAGGAGAATTAAGAACAAAGTAGGACTCTCATGAGTAAGAGTACCATCACAAACAGCAAGTATATCATTTTTATCCTCATAAATTAGTAACAACTAAACATGGAGGATTATCAATAAGCATAGGACCATCATCTAAAGCATTATCATATAGCATATTTAAGCAACACTCCTCATTATCATCAATAAGTTCACTAGTAGCATTGAAAAGTAAAGGAGCATTATTAGTTTCATCATAATAGCATGGGTTATCATATAGGACCATAGAATTTTCAGTTTGACACTCATCATAACATGGATTCTCATAAATAACAAAAGATTTTTGAGTTTGAGTGCTATTATCAAATGTTGATGGTGAAGTTGGGAGATCCAACTCTTCCCCAAGCTTAGGTTGGAACACATCCATTTCAATCTCCTCTTCACATACTTCCTCTTCCAAGCTTATGTTTTCATCATCCTCTTCCTGCAAAATATTAGTACTTTCCATGGAAGCAAGAATTCTTTCTTTAACATAAACATTATCACTAAATTCTTTTTGCAAAGTTGGAGAATAATAGAAATTTGTCCTTTCATTACACGAGCTTCATGACTAGTTGTAAGAAATTTATCAATAAGAGAGTCTATCTCAAGGGCTCCAACATAAGCAATATATTTCTCAACTTGTTCTATATCAGGGCATGAAAATTTATCTTCACGATAACAGGAAATTATAGGATCACTATTATACTTGCATTGATAGTGGGAATGTTTAACAACTCTTCTATTGCAACAAGTTATACCATGTAACTCACAAAACTGAATAGCCATTCTGTGAAGAGCTTCAAGCAATTTACGCATTCTTTTTCCTTCTTCGGTCGATTCATATTCAAAGTAGGCTTCCATAGTTTTAACATAACCATTAGGTATAGAGATTCCAGAAAGTTTCTCCATACTTTAACACACATATTAAAAACAACACTAATTTTTTGTTTTTTTTTGTTTTTATGATTATAAATGAAAGACTGATAGTAAAATGATACTAAACAATGCAAACCGAAATATAAATATGATATGCAAGACAATAACAAAACAAAATAAAATGCTTTGAAGGTAAAGATGGATAAGATGATGCTCACGTAGGTGCAACCTCCCCAAGCTTAGGTGTTAGCACAAGTTAGTGCTGAAGCTGACTTGGTGAGATATCCTTGGATAAACCTTTCAGCAATGATTCCCCGGCAACGGCGCCAGAAAACAGTCTTGATGGCCCTTCACGTAGTTACCTGCGTGAAAAGTAAATAGGTTAGATTGAGACTCCAAGTGCACAGTGTGTAGTAAGTGGAAGACGTGTTTTCCCCACGAGGGGTGACTCGAGGGTTTAATATCGAACTCTCGGGGAATCAGTAGTGAAGATTTATCTTTCTTATCCTTCTTTTGGTTACCTCACTACTAGGAAAACCCTTATTAGTGACGCACCAAATTGGGATTCTGTGGCGCACCCGCCAAATTGCTGGGTGCGCCACAGAATCCTCGCCACTATTTTTTTTTTCTGTGGCGCACCTAGCCTGGTGCGCCACAGAATTCTGAAAAAATTCAAAAACCGCAAAAAAAAATTTTAAAAAGTTTCGACGTCGTATGCAAAAGTTATTTCGACGTCGTATGCAAAAGTTATGGCCGTTACAAGTTTTTTTTCCTGTTTGTTGCAGAAAAGGTCAAAATTCATATTTCAAAATTTCTATACCTACTAGACACTCATACCTAACTACATGTCAAAGGATTTTATTTATTGAATTTTTTATCATTTTCTTTTACTTCCTGCAAGACAAAAAAGGCGATCCACGGGGGGGGGGGGGGGGGGGGGGGGTGGTGTGGTGGTGTGTGTGGGATGCCAGGTGCGCCACAGAATGTCAACTTTCTGTGGCGCACGTGCCAGGTGCGGCACAGAATTATTATTTTCAAATTTTAACCCGCCCCAGCCAGGTGCGCCACAGAAAGTCACATTTCTGTGGCGCACATGGCCAGGTGCGCCACAGAAATATGACTTTCTGTGGCACACCAAGCCTGGTGCGCCACAGAAATATATTTCTGTGGCAAGGGTGCGCCACAGAATGTAGCCTACCTATAAGGGTTTGCCAGTAGTGCCTACAAAACAAAGTAAATGTTTTGGTCCTCAACCTCACCTAGTGGTTGTCAAGCACAAGGTGTGAGAATGATATCAAGATAATATGCAATGCAAACAAGAAATAAATATGCAATGGTGGTGGTAGCAATGATAAATGATATTTTTGGGTTTTATATGATGAATGCAAGATGTAAAAGTGTTTTTGTATTTTCGGATTTTTAAATGGCAGAAAATGGAAAAGTGGTAAAAGTTGTTGGAAAGGTGTTTCTTATAATTAAAACAAAACCATTGCAATCTCAAACATATATTAACTCATAAAAAGATCCACCACAAAGGTATTACATAGATGACCGTAATCATGTTCAGCAGCTCATACGGTACAAATTAGTGAAGCTCAAGAGAGAGAGATACATAAGTTACTTCCACAAACCCATTGTCCAGAGGTGGACTACTCCCTCTTCATCATGGAGACGGTGGAGAAGTCGTTGGAGAAGATGGAGACCACGCCGGCAGCGCCCCGCCGGAGTTTTCCCCTCCAATCTGCAACTCCAGATCTCTGTTTCGGTGTTTCTGTGTTTCTGCGGCGCTCCCTCCAGAGAACGTCGGGGGACTATTTTTATAGGCGGTTTTAGGTCAAAACGGAGTCGGTGGAGGAAACATCGACGGCAACGGAGCTCCGAGGGCCAAAAGGGGGGTCCACGCGGCCAGGTACTTGGGCCGCGTGGGCCCACTCATCAGGGCCCTCGGGCCTCCGCTTGTTTGCTTCCTTCGCTCCCACGCTTTGTTACTTCCAAAAAAGGATGCTCGTAAATTTCCAGGTCATTTGGACGTCGTTTGGGTCCCTGAAACAATAAAATATGGAAATAGGGTTTTCTGCCTGCGCAGGGTTAATTCCATAAAAAATAGGAAACATGTCAAATATTCCCAAAATCATTATAAAACAGTGATATAACCCTTATATGATGCAAATATGACTGGAATATAAGTAAAAATAATGCAAAGTTCATGTATGCATTTTACATGCATCACGGGGAATGAGAGCTCCATACAGCATGATTCAGGTTCACCCTGTGTCATTGTCTTCTGCTTTAATATAGAGGATACTGCAATAATGTGTTTCTTGATCGAGATCCGGTCTGATTCTATTATCTTGAATTAATATTTATTTTGCATCCAGGGTTTCTCCGTTCTATCCACATTACACTAGAGGCAGGGGAAGCACAGTGTTGGGTGGCCGCCGGAGCTTGGCATTAGTTGTTTTGATGGCGTGGTCAGGTGAGAAAGTTGTTCAGGTCCTGAATTGTTTCTATACTGTTTGTGACAAACCATGGCATCTCTGTTTCCCTACTACATGGTTCCATTTTTGGTTCATCCTAAACCTTCTATCTTGCTACAGCGATGGCCTCTTGGATTCTGAGGGTGAATAAATATTATAGGATGCTAAATTTGATAGGTTCTTTTCAGTTTCTGTTTGGCTAGCACAAAAAACGTATTGACTTCTCTTTGGATGTAGCTCTTTTGGATATTGGTGCTTTTTATCTGTTCCCGCAATTTGCCTTTGTTCTTGTTAGCGACCTCTGCATATACTTACACGTGATGGCTCTAATTAAAGAGATATTGGATATGTGTCTCTCCCTTAATTATCTTACTTTGTGTTGTGAATTTTTGGAGGCACTTGATTCATAGTTCATTCCAACAATCTGTTATTTTGTTCATTTTCTTGATTCTTCTAGCCTGTCTCTGTAGTCTGTACTTATTACTACAATATTTATGTTTTCAGGATTTAATACAAGATTTTGCAGCAACCGTGCATCGACGGCGTCGACAAATTTCAGCAGAAAAGTTGCCCTGGACAAATTGAATTAAATCTCAGCTCTCTTTCAGATGAATCTTTTGGCTTCTATATATGAGTTTGGTGTCGATTATCACAACACCTGAATGTGAGTGGTTAATGTTACATATGGAGGTCACGCCTTTTAGTTTGATTAGATTGGAGTAAGTGTAGTGTTGAGTGATAAATAATTTTGAGGTTTCGTTTCCGGTTTGCTTTGCACTCAGTTCTGCACGCATTAAGGGAAAGCAGCAGCATAATGGTGGTGGTGACGGGGATGCAAGGTGGAGGAGAGGGCAATAGGTGCCAAGCGATGTACAGCCACAACGTTGCAGAGGGTATGTATGTGCTTGCTTGTTTCTTCTCTAGACTAATCTGATTGTACTGGTTGATATTTTCTGTAAAAATGTACTAGTTATTCATAACCAGTTGGTCAGACAGAAATAATCATAGTTTGTTTCATCACCATAACAAAGATAAATTTTAATGGTAGTCATTGTTAAACTGTAGTCGAGAAGGGAGAGAATGAGTGAGAAAATGAAGATGCTACAAAGCCTGGTTCTTGGCTGTGACAAGGTAATCAATTAGCTAAGTCGGTGATACCTGTGTATGAGAAATAATGGAGAACGAATGATTGATAACCCCAAGAGCAAGGGATCACTGTAGCACCTCTCAATGTGGAAGTAAGGTATCGATCCGCAGGAGCAAGAAGGAAAAGTTATCTATTCCCTACAACTAAAGTGTCACAAGTTTTAGTTGATTATGCACTAAACAAGTTTAGAAAACAAGATGGTTGGTTTGATGGATGTAAAAGTGTCCCAATCCTCTTCTTTGCAAGAGGACAAGATAAAGGTAGTAGCAAGTGAAAGCTCTCAAAGAGAGAAAGCCCAATCCTCTATGTAGTAAGAGGACAAGCTCAAGTGTGTGTTTCTAGGATGCTTGGAAATAAGGCCTAGGGATCATGCTTTCACTAGTGGACACTCCCAACAATTGAATACATAGATATTTCCTCTTCACTTTGCTACTCTGAACTATTCTCCCGTTGGATAGAAATACCAATCTACTGCGTAGGGCTACAAGAGCACACCTTAAAGTCTGAGTGAACAAACACCACAATATCATAGAACACCAAGACCATCGTGTAGGGCTACAAAAGCACACCTTAAAGTCTGTCTTCCACATCTAGGGAACCCCAAGGTCACTATGAGTGCCCCAAAATAGTACTAAACAAACACCACAATTTTATAGTGACATCCAACACAAAGAATAACTCATGGTAAGTATTTCTGTAACCTTTAGCCTAAGAGTCACACACGGTGCGCACACTGTCAACTTCACACCATGGGACAAAGGTGACTCCGGAAATTACATTAATAAACCACTTGAGTAGCACAAACAATGAAGGAGAAACATCCATGAATTCAATTAGATTACAAAGCTCATGATCACATAAAGATCACATCATGGGAGAGAGAGATGAACCACATAGCTACCGGTAGAGCCCACAGCCCCGATGAAGAACTACTCCCTCCTCATCATGGGAGGCAGCAACGGCGATGAAGATGTTCATGATGAACACGCCGGAGGGGGGTGGAGCCTTCCGGAGGTGATTTCGGCGGCGTTTCCCCCCTCCGATCTTCTCCGGCGGCAGCCTTCTGACTCTCTGTTTCGGTGTTCTGTGTTTCTCCGCCGCCTCCTTTCGCGAAACGCCAGGGGACCTTTTTTATAGGCGTTTTTAGGTCAAGACTATGTCGGTGGAGCAAAGATCGACGGCCACGGAGCTCCGAGGTGGCAACGAGCTGGGCCCACGCGGCCATGTACTTTAGGCCGCGTGGAACCTGATACGTCTCCAACGTATCCATAATTTCTGATGTTCCATGCTTATATTATACCATTTGCTACATGTTTTGTATACACTTCATATCACTTTTATGCATTTTCTGGGACTAACCTATTAACAAGATGCCACAGTGCCAGTTCCCTGTTTTCTGCTGTTTTTGGTTTCAGAAAGTTACTTCTGGAAATATTCTCGGAATTGCACGAAACAAAAGGCCAAGTCCCTATTTTTCCAGCACGTACACGGAGTCCGAAGGAGAGACGAAGAGGAGCCAGGAGGCGGCCAAACCACCTGGTGGCGCGGGCCCACCTCCTGCCGCGCCGCCATATGGTTTGGGCCCCTCGGGGGTCCGCCGACATCGCCCCTTCGCCTATTTATTCCCCGAGATGTGAAAACCCTAAAACACCGAGCCTTTCATCCAGAACATATTCGCTGCCGCCGCCGTCGTCAACCCTAACTCGGGGGGTTTCTGAAGCTCTTCCCGACACCCTGCCGGAGAGGGGAATTATCACCGGAGGGCTCTACATCGCCATGCCCGCCTCCGGAGTGATGCGTGAGTAGTTCATCCTTGGACTATGGGTCCATAGCAGTAGCTAGATGGTTGTTTTCTCCACTTGTGCCATCATGTTTAGATCTTGTGAGCTGCCTATCATGATCAAGATCATCTTATTGTAATGCTACATGTTGTGTTTGCTGGGATCTGACTTATATTGATACCTATGATGAGCTGAATATTATATTATCATGTCTATGTCATTTGTGATCTTGCATGCTCTCCGTTACTTGTTGAAGCCTTGGCCAAGTGAATACTTGTAACTCCAAGAGGGGGTATTTATGCATGATAGTTGGGTTCAACCTCTATTTAACCTGGGATAGTGACAGCAAGTTCTAAGGTTGTAGATGTGTTGTTGCCACTAGGGGTAAAACAGCAATGCTTTATTCAAGGATGAATGTATTGTTTACATTACGCACATTACTTAATGCAATTGTCTGTTGCTTGCAACTTAATACTGGAAGGGGTACGGATGTTAACCGGAAAGTGGACTATTTAGGCATAGATGCATGCTGGATAGCGGTCTATGTACTTTGTCGTAATGCCCAAATGAATCTCATAGTAGATACCACAGCTCACACATGCATGTTATATGCACTTATCAATTGTCAATTGCCCAGCCGTAATTTGTTTACCCAGCATGTTAGTTATCTTATTGGAGAGACACCATTAGTGAACTGTGGACCCGGTCCATTCTTTTACATCTGAAATACAATCTACTGCAATCATTATTCTGTACTGTTTTATGCAAACAAACATCATCTTCCATACGATACGTTTAACCCTTTGTTTTCAGCAAGCCGGTGAGATTGACAACCTCACTGTTAAGTTGGGGCAAAGTAATTTGATTGTGTTGTGCAGGTTCCACGTTGGCACCGGAATCCCTAGTGTTGCGCCGCACTACACTCCTTCACCAACACCTTCGAAGCAAACCTCGTTTTCCTACTGGTTCGATTAAACCTTGGTTTCATACTGAGGGAAAACTTGCTGCTACACTCATCATACCTTCCTCTTGGGGTTCCCAACTGACGTGTGACGTACAAGCATTGTTTCTGGCACTGTTGCCAGGGAGATATTCCCTTGTCAACTTAGAGCTAGCAACACGTTTTCTGGCGCCGTTGCCGGGGAAAACCGAATTGCTTCTGCAAGGGGAGTCTCTCACACCCAATCTCTTTACTTTGTTATTTGTCTTGCTTAGTTTATTTTTATTTAGTCTTGTTTGCTCTCTTTATCAAAAACGCATAGTTCCTTTTTATTTCGAATTACTATTATGACTAGTTGTTTTCAATGTCTTATCTCTATGAAACTGGGTCTCGTTATAAGAATTACCGCTTCTCTCCAAAAGGAAAACATCTATGGGAACAAATAAGAAGATTGAATGGTTTTGCTAAGAACTTGTGTTCTACATATGATGAATCCTACTGCTTTAATGAATCTCTTTGCTATAGAAGGCACAAACATCTCCCTTTCCAATGTGAGTATACTGATAATGAAACCTTGGCTGCCTATGCTAAAGGAAACTATGATTTTGGTAATCTTGAACAAATTGAAGAGTTTATTGTTTTTAAGGGTGCCCTTGAAATTAGTTCTTATCTTGAACATAAAACTGATGCCCCTTATAAATCCGAATGTATTGCCATACTTAAATATTGTTGTGATACCTACAAGGATAATAATTCTTACATTACTGTAACAGCCCGGAAATGATGAACCTAAAAACCCGAATAAAAATTCCACTTTTTGTGTTGCATTGCATCATGGCATTCATATTAAATTGTTAAACAACTAAAACAATTGGTTTGGCACCTTTTAAAACAAACGCCAAACTTGTTCAACAACTTTAAAAAACAATGGAAGCCCTCAAAACTTGCAAAACAAAATATCTTGACATCTTATATTTGTCAAGGAAGTTCCAAAGGTTTCAAATATATCTTTGACAAACTATTTTGAATTGAAAATAAAATAAAAGGAGAGTATCTCACAATTGCTTGTGAGCAATTTCTATTTTATTGTGCTACCAAATGATTTTCAAATAATCTACCAAAAATTAGGGAAGCTTCATATACATATAAGGAGCCTCCCCAAATTATTTCATAACTTTTGGAAGTATCTAAATGCCCCAGATAATTCAAATACAGCTGCTGGATTCAATTCCAGTACTGGAAAAGGACTAATCTGTGATGCATTTAAAAATTTCAGGGGCTTCTTTGCAATTTCTTCATCTCCTTCCTCCTGTAGCTCCCAGGGCCACGGCATGGCGCCACTGGGCCCGTGCCCCTCCTGCCGCAATGAAGAGAGGACGAAGAGCACACGACCCCGAGACCACGCGCAGCTCCCCATCCCCACTCGCTCACCTGCCCTCTATCTCCTCTCTCTTCCCCACGAGCCGCCCTCGAGCTCGCCGGTGAAACGCCGCGTCGCCGTCGCCTGAGACCTCCCCGAGTACATCGCCGGGCACCAGCCGCTCCGCCGCGTCCACCTCTCCTTCCACGCCAGGGGAATCGACCCGGGAGGCCCTCAATCGGCGCCGCCGTGTTTGACATCGCCGCTGCCGCCCGACGCTCCGCCTCGCGATTTCCGGCGCCGTCGAGCCACTACCGCCGTCCCTGACCCCTTCCCCGAGTTCGTGGTGAGCATATCGAGCTGTAGCACGCTTTCCCCTCTCCCCTCTCTCGTTGCATCGCGTTTTGGACGCCGTGCCCGTGCCGCTTGCCGGAGTTCATCGCCGTTTTTCTTTTTCCCCGCACGAGCAACACAAAAGGAAGCAGATTCCTTGCTTAGCACAAGCATCGATCCATCCCAGTGGCACCGCGCCTGTGCCGCGCTCGCGCGCGTCGCGGGATCAAATCCCAGCCCCGCCGATGCGCCCCTTTTTTTTTCTTTCCTTTTCGTCCTCGCTCGCCCGGTCGTGAGGCCGGCTTAACCGGGCTACCGGCCGCTCCCCTCTGGGCCCTATCCGGCCTCTGGCTCGGCCCAAACCGGGCTGAGAGCCGGTGGGCTCTGCCCCCTGCCCGGCCTCCCACCCAGCCCAACCGGGCAGGATACCGGCCTCCTCTGTTGCTGGGCCGGCCTGCTAACCGGCTAAACCGGGCTGGCAGCCGGGTACACAGTTTTTTCCCCTGCTTTCTTTTTCCTTTTTCTCCCTCGTAGCACTTGTTCTCCGCTACTTCCTCGCACACGTAGGGACATCGACTCGATGATTCCTTGTGTTCCCTCCCTCTTCTTCGAGTCGAGTAGAAAATATTTATCGTTGGAAGTTAAAATAATTTAAAGTAATTATTTTTTTTTTAAAGAGGAAGTTTATAAAATTAATAACTTTTTACCCGGACATCGGAAAAATGTGTTCGAGGTACCAAAATGTTCAGAAAAATGTGAACTATCCAGAATCATCCTCATCATGCATACTTGCTCACATTTACAATAATGTACCCCTAGTAGAGTAGAATCACTAAGATAAATATGGGTTTGTGCCAATTATTGCCCAAATAATTTGGGGCAACTCATTTAAATTGTTGATCATGTCTAGAACCTCGTTGCATAAACTTGTCATATCATCATCTTTGTATGCATTGCACATTTGCCATGTGTTGATTGTTGTTTTGTTTTCCGGTGTTGTTTGTGCTTCGGTAGATCGAGGAGTTGAAGTGCAACTACAATCCTTCGACGACTCCTACTACCTTTTATCTCGTCAAGGCAAGCGTAATCCCCCTCTGAGCATATCTTATCCTATTTTCCGCAATTATTTTCTCCACGATAATATTGCATGCGGTTCTAAATGTCTTTTGCCTGGATTAGAGTATCCTACTAGTTGCATTAGAATCCTGTTGACATTACCTGTATCCTTCCTATTTAACCACAGGTTTGAAGTGTTGGCCCGAGATAATTATACTTGCTATGTATATGCTTAGCCATGCTTAGTTTAATGCCTAGTGGTACTACGGTGGTACATGCTGGAAACAGGTGTTGACTTGTGACCGCGATGATGATGGTGGAGAATTGTGGTGATGGATAATAAAATGCTAAAAGGTGGGGATGAGAGGCCACATGGAATGTGGTGGGTTGTCTCGTTCTCGCCGCTAGGTGCGAGTTCTGCACATCCTGAACCAAGACTGAGCGTGCAACCATGCGTGAGGCCTATGCATTCGCAGTGCAGGAACCCTCATAGACTAAATAACTCGAGCGGGGCTAGCCAGGGTCCTCTAGTTTGGGCTTCCATTTGCGCGTGCGTGATGATGGTGGTATGGACTGAGATGAGGATTGTTGTGTTAGGAAAATAAGTGTCCGCGGGACAGGGTGTTGGAGGAGTCACCAAACCTGTCCTACCGGCACTGATGATCCTGGAAAGTCTTTAACGAGGGAGAAGTCGACACCGTTCCCACCCAGCCGGCTTTCCACGGAAGAGAGCTAATGATCAGGTAATGGGCCGGGCGGTACGCGTGGCGAAGGAGCTGGGGCCTTTCGGGACTCCGGGGACTTCAACTTTGTACACCCCTGCAGGGATAAATCTTTTCGAAAAGCCGTGTCCGCGGTTATGGACGACTTGGGAATGGACGATGATCATAGAATAACTTAAACGGAATGATTAAAACTTGGGTACTAGAGGTACCAATTCCACGAATGTAAGGTTGACTTCCTCGAGGGTGATTCGGGGAGGTGCCTTTGATGAACAGGTACAATGGTGATAATGGTTGTTGTTGAGAAAGTGATCTCAAGAGAAAAGTGTTACTTCTTACCTCCTTTTTAAAATGTTCTGATTAGTCGATGCCATGGATTTATTGTTTATTTCCAAATAAAATCAGCTTTATGCAAAATAGCCATAAAACCTTTGAAAGCCAATCATGGAGCATATATTAGCTCTTAATCTTGCGAGTTCGTCGAACTCAACGTCTTTGCTTTGTTTCAGGAACGTCGACGAGTAGTCTGGGGTTCCCAGGTGGCAGCTTGGGACATCCGGAATAGCTGGCGCTGTGATGTTTATCTGTAGGCCTCTTAGGCCATCTTCTGGTTCTTGTTGTTTAGAACAACGCCCTTCGCTTCCGCTTGATGTATTGTTGGGTCTGTGACCCCTGTTTGTAACTTCTGCTATCTTTCTCTATTATAATAGCTGCTTATAATGTTCTGTGTCGTAGAGTCTGTGATGTGCCAGTTGTTCCACAAGTCTTGATCTTATTATTATGCTTTGATGGATGTGACCGTGTTGAGGCATCGATCGGGGTGTTGCGTTGTCTGGAGTGAGGTGTACCCAGCAACGCCTGCCAAAGGTTTTGGCCGGGGATTGGTAAACCCGTAACCTCCGGTGGTATCGCTTAACCGGTGACACGCACCATCACTGTATAGTAGTCGGGTCGGGGCGCCACAAGTTGGTATCAGAGCCGTACTGCCTGTAGGAAACCCTTTCTACTGGTCGATGTTGAGTCTAGTGTTTGTGAAAATTATTTTTAACCTAAAAATGAGTTGTGAAAACCATCTTAGGATTCTTTTTATTCCTTACCTGGTTACCCTCTATTCTCGGAGCAATCTTACCTCGATTTGAGTTCAAAGTTTTTCTTCTCATCTGTTACTTCAAAATGGATAGGATAACACGAGGGTGGAACCCAAGCCTACGTGAGATGTGTACCATGTGTGTTCTGTGCCCACTCTTGCTCCCGCCGCGCTACAATCCGAAGCTTCATGTGCCGAGAAACCATCTGGAGTACGACGAAAATTCCTATCAACTCAGTTGGTTACGAACCCTTGTATCCCTATCAAGTTTAATCTCTTAATCCTTTCTTTTGGGTTTTAACCCAAGGACTTGAACATAAGGTCCCGGATTGTGCCAACTAGAGTGTGTTAAGTTGTGATTACTTAACTCTCGCTAGTAGCACATGATGCTGATCTTCAACCCAAGTCCTTTTCCGTGGTCTGTGTGGTAAATGGTTGAACCTAAAATTACCGCACCTCCGTTGGCTACTTCACTTCATCTCTTCCTTAGCCTCGCTTTAGGTTCTGTTTTGGAACCATCATGGTTACAGCCAGGATTCTCTTTGCAAGTCTCCCATCTATGTTCGTGACTCCGCTGCATCTCTCCTCCATGGGCATGGTTATCACAATTGAGTAATAACCGGTGCATCTCCAACATCTTCGGATCTTCCGGAGTATGTTTGTTACTCTTGCTCTTCTTTCCGACCCGTGTCTTCCGTTTGACCGTCCTGTTCTCACCGTGCATTGGTGTGTTCCGATGCAAGTCACTCTCTTGATCCGTTAAGACCTTCCACTTCGTCTTGATTGGGAGAAACAAACTCAAGTATCCTGTCCGTTCATCGGACTAGGTCAAAGTATTGTACTCTGCAGAATAAGGGCCTTGTCTAGCTTTTGTTCTGATTCCCCTTAGAGTGTCACACTCTTTTATATCAAGGTATTATGCTAAGTTTCATGATCCTCTTGATGAAGTGATGCTCCCACACTTGTTACTCTTCGTTCTCCGAGTGACTTGTTGCTCCAGAATGATAAGACGTGAGCAATGATGTGACTATCGGATATTCCTAGCAGTTTTTACTGTGCGGAAATCCAAAGACCTCCCGTGTCCGCCTTAGCATGATTGGTTAGCCGATCAATAAGCTGAGTTTGACTGTGTTCCCAAGTTCGTTTCTCTGGTGCCCTTCCTCGGTCAAAGAGCTAGGTTCGTGCCGAAGCTCCCTAGACCACCTCGTTGTGCCTTGAAGGCATGATTCTCTCTCGAACTCAAAACATCCCGGTGAACGTGATATTTTGTAGGTCTCTCCAGAAGTATCGCCAGGTTGTCGCCTGTCCAAGCTCAACATCACGGACAACTCTTTTCTCCAAGAAAGTTGAGCTTATGAGTAAGTTGGTTCTCTGAACAACTCCCTTCTCCAAGAAAAATCGAGCTTATGAGTAAGCTGGTTCTCTGCACTACTCCTTCCTCCAAGAATTCGTGTTGGATGTCCTGAAGTATTCTCTATCTGTTATAGTTCATTCTCAAGGGGATGTCTAGTCTGTCATGTAGAAACAAGGTGGTATCTCCTCTTTGGATATGCTACCCTCCCTTTTCTTTTGATTGATTTGGGCTATCGTCAAATCAAACTCCGACCGACCTACGGGAATGTGTTAATCTGAGCAATGTCTATGCAGTTCATGTGACATATAAGTCGGCCATCTTGGAGTAACGAGATAAGTTGGTTGTTGAGTCCATCAACTACCTCTTATTTTCGTCCATGTTTGCGGAGATTTATATGAAATAGCGGGCGTGGCATTGTAAACTTGTTAGCACTAACTTGTGTCGTCCAAGGCATCTGTTCTCGAAGTTAGAAATGACTTTCTCTGGTCCATGTGCAATTGCTGAAAGGTGTTGCCGTGGATCGGAGTAAATTGACTTGTCTCCTCGGAATCATCCCAACTCAATTCCGTGAGTGCCAATCCTCTTGGTATGATACGTTGTCACCTCCTTTCCTTGAGAAATTTCATCTATACCTCCAAGCCACTGGTGGAACTGTTCAAGAAGGACAAGGATTCCAAGAAATTATTTTTCATTCTTTGATGTTCCCCAAGAAGGGCTCATCTGTGTCTCATTGCAAGTAATTCATGTAGGTGCAGATGTCTTCTGACAAGTTGCTAATATGTGAGTTCCGCAATCTTGTTCCTCTTTTGGAGTTATACATTCCAGTCTAGCTCTTGGCGTTATATCCAATGTAATCCGTCATTGTCCTTTGTAAAGACTTCCTATTCGTACCTGTCGAGTCTTATGTATCTCTACACCTAACCCGATCTGAATCGCAATCAGAAACGACGGTGGGTGATCCTCAAGAAGCTTGTCCTCGAATTCTAGAACATCAAGAAGTTCTCCCTATCTGTTGTTCTCGGAGTTTCTACAATGCTCTTGGTCCATCTTCCCCATCTTCTTCCGTGGTTTGAGATGCTCCTCCGTGAGGAAAGTTCTACTCAAGCCGTATAGGCTAACTCACCTCTTCACCTGTTCGACTCTTGTTTCAACACTCGTCTCAGAGACTTAAGGCTTTGTGCAAAGTTCATATTCTGAATCTTTTGAGAAATCGTTGTCTACCATCTGGAAACCTCTTATCACTCTTCCGTTACCTCCATGTGTCTCCTAGTCATCACATCAAGTGTTGATTGAAGTCTCATCCTAAGTTTTACTAGGAGGTACTTGGTCGTGGTATCTTCCCAAGATTCATCCTTACGGTGAGGTTTCCTACTTTTCCTATGGTGTACGTTGGTGGTGACCTCGAAGTGAAGCCGATGAAGATCTTCATGATGCCTTTGATCAACCTCTTCAAGAAAGAAGCCTCCTGAGGTGACAAGATCGTGGAGTACCTCGTAACTACTTTCCCTCTTTCCTACTCTTAGAATCTCGGGGCGAGATTCCTGTAAGGAGGGTAGAGTTGTAACAGCCCGGAAATGATGAACCTAAAAACCCGAATAAAAATTCCACTTTTTGTGTTGCATTGCATCATGGCATTCATATTAAATTGTTAAACAACTAAAACAATTGGTTTGGCACCTTTTAAAACAAACGCCAAACTTGTTCAACAACTTTAAAAAAACAATGGAAGCCCTCAAAACTTGCAAAACAAATATCTTGACATCTTATATTTGTCAAGGAAGTTCCAAAGGTTTCAAATATATCTTTGACAAACTATTTTGAATTGAAAATAAAATAAAAGGAGAGTATCTCACAATTGCTTGTGAGCAATTTCTATTTTATTGTGCTACCAAATGATTTTCAAATAATCTACCAAAAATTAGGGAAGCTTCATATACATATAAGGAGCCTCCCCAAATTATTTCATAACTTTTGGAAGTATCTAAATGCCCCAGATAATTCAAATACAGCTGCTGGATCAATTCCAGTACTGGAAAAGGACTAATCTGTGATGCATTTAAAAATTTCAGGGGCTTCTTTGCAATTTCTTCATCTCCTTCCTCCTGTAGCTCCCAGGGCCACGGCATGGCGCCACTGGGCCCGTGCCCCTCCTGCCGCAATGAAGAGAGGACGAAGAGCACACGACCCCGAGACCACGCGCAGCTCCCCATCCCCACTCGCTCACCTGCCCTCTATCTCCTCTCTCTTCCCCACGAGCCGCCCTCGAGCTCGCCGGTGAAACGCCGCGTCGCGTCGCCTGAGACCTCCCGAGTACATCGCCGGGCACCAGCCGCTCCGCCGCGTCCACCTCTCCTTCCACGCCAGGGGAATCGACCCGGGAGGCCCTCAATCGGCGCCGCCGTGTTTGACATCGCCGCTGCCGCCCGACGCTCCGCCTCGCGATTTCCGGCGCCGTCGAGCCACTACCGCCGTCCCTGACCCCTTCCCCGAGTTCGTGGTGAGCATATCGAGCTGTAGCACGCTTTCCCCTCTCCCCTCTCTCGTTGCATCGCGTTTTGGACGCCGTGCCCGTGCCGCTTGCCGGAGTTCATCGCCGTTTTTCTTTTCCCCGCACGAGCAACACAAAAGGAAGCAGATTCCTTGCTTAGCACAAGCATCGATCCATCCCAGTGGCACCGCGCCTGTGCCGCGCTCGCGCGCGTCGCGGGATCGAATCCCAGCCCCGCCGATGCGCCCCTTTTTTTTTCTTTCCTTTTCGTCCTCGCTCGCCCGGTCGTGAGGCCGGCTTAACCGGGCTACCGGCCGCTCCCCTCTGGGCCCTATCCGGCCTCTGGCTCGGCCCAAACCGGGCTGAGAGCCGGTGGGCTCTGCCCCCTGCCCGGCCTCCCACCCAGCCCAACCGGGCAGGATACCGGCCTCCTCTGTTGCTGGGCCGGCCTGCTAACCGGCTAAACCGGGCTGGCAGCCGGGTACACAGTTTTTTCCCCTGCTTTCTTTTTCCTTTTTCTCCCTCGTAGCACTTGTTCTCCGCTACTTCCTCGCACACGTAGGGACATCGACTCGATGATTCCTTGTGTTCCCTCCCTCTTCTTCGAGTCGAGTAGAAAATATTTATCGTTGGAAGTTAAAATAATTTAAAGTAATTATTTTTTTTTTAAAGAGGAAGTTTATAAAATTAATAACTTTTTACCCGGACATCGGAAAAATGTGTTCGAGGTACCAAAATGTTCAGAAAAATGTGAACTATCCAGAATCATCCTCATCATGCATACTTGCTCACATTTACAATAATGTACCCCTAGTAGAGTAGAATCACTAAGATAAATATGGGTTTGTGCCAATTATTGCCCAAATAATTTGGGGCAACTCATTTAAATTGTTGATCATGTCTAGAACCTCGTTGCATAAACTTGTCATATCATCATCTTTGTATGCATTGCACATTTGCCATGTGTTGATTGTTGTTTTGTTTTCCGGTGTTGTTTGTGCTTCGGTAGATCGAGGAGTTGAAGTGCAACTACAATCCTTCGACGACTCTACTACCTTTTATCTCGTCAAGGCAAGCGTAATCCCCCCTCTGAGCATATCTTATCCTATTTTCCGCAATTATTTTCTCCACGATAATATTGCATGCGGTTCTAAATGTCTTTTGCCTGGATTAGAGTATCCTACTAGTTGCATTAGAATCCTGTTGACATTACCTGTATCCTTCCTATTTAACCACAGGTTTGAAGTGTTGGCCCGAGATAATTATACTTGCTATGTATATGCTTAGCCATGCTTAGTTTAATGCCTAGTGGTACTACGGTGGTACATGCTGGAAACAGGTGTTGACTTGTGACCGCGATGATGATGGTGGAGAATTGTGGTGATGGATAATAAAATGCTAAAAGGTGGGGATGAGAGGCCACATGGAATGTGGTGGGTTGTCTCGTTCTCGCCGCCTAGGTGCGAGTTCTGCACATCCTGAACCAAGACTGAGCGTGCAACCATGCGTGAGGCCTATGCATTCGCAGTGCAGGAACCCTCATAGACTAAATAACTCGAGCGGGGCTAGCCAGGGTCCTCTAGTTCGGGCTTCCATTTGCGCGTGCGTGATGATGGTGGTATGGACTGAGATGAGGATTGTTGTGTTAGGAAAATAAGTGTCCGCGGGACAGGGTGTTGGAGGAGTCACCAAACCTGTCCTACCGGCACTGATGATCCTGGAAAGTCTTTAACGAGGGAGAAGTCGACACCGTTCCCACCCAGCCGGCTTTCCACGGAAGAGAGCTAATGATCAGGTAATGGGCCGGGCGGTACGCGTGGCGAAGGAGCTGGGGCCTTTCGGGACTCCGGGGACTTCAACTTTGTACACCCTGCAGGGATAAATCTTTTCGAAAAGCCGTGTCCGCGGTTATGGACGACTTGGGAATGGACGATGATCATAGAATAACTTAAACGGAATGATTAAAACTTGGGTACTAGAGGTACCAATTCCACGAATGTAAGGTTGACTTCCTCGAGGGTGATTCGGGGAGGTGCCTTTGATGAACAGGTACAATGGTGATAATGGTTGTTGTTGAGAAAGTGATCTCAAGAGAAAAGTGTTACTTCTTACCTCCTTTTTAAAATGTTCTGATTAGTCGATGCCATGGATTTATTGTTTATTTCCAAATAAAATCAGCTTTATGCAAAATAGCCATAAAACCTTTGAAAGCCAATCATGGAGCATATATTAGCTCTTAATCTTGCGAGTTCGTCGAACTCAACGTCTTTGCTTTGTTTCAGGAACGTCGACGAGTAGTCTGGGGTTCCCAGGTGGCAGCTTGGGACATCCCGGAATAGCTGGCGCTGTGATGTTTATCTGTAGGCCTCTTAGGCCATCTTCTGGTTCTTGTTGTTTAGAACAACGCCCTTCGCTTCCGCTTGATGTATTGTTGGGTCTGTGACCCCTGTTTGTAACTTCTGCTATCTTTCTCTATTATAATAGCTGCTTATAATGTTCTGTGTCGTAGAGTCTGTGATGTGCCAGTTGTTCCACAAGTCTTGATCTTATTATTATGCTTTGATGGATGTGACCGTGTTGAGGCATCGATCGGGGTGTTGCGTTGTCTGGAGTGAGGTGTACCCAGCAACGCCTGCCAAAGGTTTTGGCCGGGGATTGGTAAACCCGTAACCTCGGTGGTATCGCTTAACCGGTGACACGCACCATCACTGTATAGTAGTCGGATCGGGGCGCCACAATTACTGAACATCTTGAGAGGATGTTTCCTCAAAAAGATGAAACTTGTGCCTTGCAGGAACCTGAGGAAGAGGAAATTGCTGAAACTGTGATCTCATTGGATGAAAAAGAGGAGGAGAGTGAAGAACAAAAGGAGGATCTACCTTCTAATGACAGTAACTCTTCAACTCTTACACTATTTAATTGCCCTCCATGCCTACCTAAGGAGGAAGAGTGTTATATTGTTGAATGCCATGATTCTTTTGAAATATCTCCTTTTGATAAATTTTACGTAACAAGCTCCTTGACTCAAGAAAACGAAATTTCAGAAATAAAACAATGGCTCCCTAATGCTATATATGATAATGCTCTTGATGATGGTCCTATATTGCCTAATGATATTTATTATACTACTATTGTCAAAAGTGGGTTTAATGACCCCACTGTTTTTGAACTTAATAAAAATTATGTGTTTGTAGATCATGAAAAGCATGCTTTATGTGATAGTTATATAGTTGAGTTTGTTCATGATGCTACTGAAAGTTATTATGAGAGAGGAAAATATGGTTGTAAAAGTTTTCAAGTCACTAAAACACCTCTCTTTATGTTGAAAGTTTTGAAGTTGTACTTGTTTCATCTTTCTATGCTAGTTGCTTTATGCTTCAATAATTTATTTTGTTACAAGGTTCCCTTGCATAGAAAGTGGGTTAGACTTAAATGCGTTTGATATTTGCCTCTTGATGCTCTCTTTTGTTTTTCAAGTTCTATTCCTATGAGAGCATCATTAAAATCTTTTAGCCTAGCTAAAGGCATTAAAGAAAGCGCTTTAGGGAGGCAACCCTTTATCTTTTATTTTTAGTTTTTCTCAAGGAGTTTTGTTACTTCTGTAGCAACTCCTTTGTATCTTTATTTTATCGCAATGTTGTGCCAAGTAAAGTTCTATATTGAAAGTTGATGCAAGATTTGGATTTCTGCGCAGTGACAGATTTTTAGCTGTCACGGATTTGAGCTTATCTCCCTGTAGAAAATTCAAAAAATTCTGAAAAAATCACGCATATTCCTGAGATATGTACGCAACTTTCATTATTTTAGGCCAGATCCATCTGAGCAACTTAAGTGCCTCGAAAAAATTCGTCATTCCAGACTGTTCTGTTTTTGACAGATTCTGCCTTTTGTTTTGCATTCGCTCTTTTACTGTGTTTGTGTGGATTTCTTTGCTCCACAAAGCATTGGTGGCTGTAGCTAATGTCCAGAAGCTTTGGGATTGATTGTATCATTACAGAATATGAGAATTTTTGATTATGCACTAACCCTCTAATGAGAACTGTCTTGAGTTTGGTGTGAAGGAAGTTTTCAAGGATCAAGCGAGAAGGGTGATATTATGTGATCAAGAAGAGTGAAAAGCCTAAGCTTGGGGATGCCCCCGTGGTTCATCCCAACCATATTCAGAGAGACTCAAGCGTCTAAGCTTGGGGATGCCCAAGGCATCCCCTTCTTCATCAACAAACTTATCAGGTCATCTCTAGTGAAACTATATTTTAATTCTTTCACATCTTATGCGCTTTACTTGGAGCGTCTGTGTGTTTTTATTTTTGTTTTTGTTTGAATAAATTCGGATCCTAGCAATCCTTGTGTGGGAGAGAGACACGCTCCGCTTTTTCATGTGAATACTCATGTTCTTCACTTATATTTGTTGAGTATTCTTAACTAGCTACTGCAGTGCTTTTAGCTCCTGTTTTTCATGCATCTCTTCGAGCTGTTAGCACTTGTTTATAAATACTCTCTTGCTGCATTATATTATCATTTGGAGAGTTTATGTTTAAATAAATTATTGGTGTTTGTTTGGAAGAAAGAAAATGCTACATGTAGTAGTTGGTATTGGAAAAGACATATGCATTCTTGTAGATCATTGTCTTGTTTGATTTGATGCTTTGCAATTGTTTTGAGCTCTCAAGTAGATCATGTTTAAGCTCTTGCATCATGTAGTTAAAGCCTAGTAGTGGAGAACTACCGTAGAGCTTGTTGAGACTTGGGATGCATATTTGTTCTCTCTAAGGTCTAGATATTTTCTGGTAAAATGTTTGAGCAACAAGGAAGACAGTGTAGAGTCTTATAATACTTGCAATATGTTTTTATGTGATTCTTGCTGTACCGGTTTATACTTGTGTTTGCTTCAAACAACCTTGCTAGCCTAAACTCTGTACTGAGAGGGAATGCTTCTCGTGCATCCAAAACTTGAGCCAAAACCCATGCCATTTGTGTCCACCATACCTACCTACTATGTGGTATTTCCTGCCATTCCAAGTAAATATTTCATGTGCTACCTTTAAACTATTCAAAACTTTATTACTCCTTATTTGTGTCAATGTTTTATAGCTCATGAGGAAGTATGTGGTGTTTTATCTTTCAATCTTGTCATTTACTTCTGACAGACTTTCACCAATGGACTAGTGGCATATACATCCGCTTATCCAATAATTTGCAAAAAGAGCTGGCAACGGGGTGCCCAGCCCCAATTAATTACAACTTTCATTAATAATTCTCTTCACATGTTTTGCCCTGATTTATCAGTAAGCAACTTAATTTTGCAATAGACACTCCTCCATGGTATGTGAATGTTGGAAGGCACCCGAGGATTCGGTTAGCCATGGCTTGTGTAAGCAAAAGGTTGGGAGGAGTGTCATCTATAAAGAAACTAAAATACATGTGTAAACAAAAGAGAAGAGGGATGATCTACCTTGCTGGTAGAGATAACGTCCTTCATGGGAGCCGCTCTTGAAAGTCTGGTTGACAAGGGGGTTAGAGTGCCCACTACCATTCGTTGACAACAACAAACACCTCTCAAATACTTATTTTGTGCTCTCTATATGCTTTCGAAAACTTAAAAAGCTCTAGCACATGATTTAATCCCTGCTTCCCTCTGCGAAGGGCCTATCTTTTACTTTATGTTGAGTCAGTTTACCTACTCCTTTCTATCTTAGAAGCAAACACTTGTGTCAACTTTGTGTGCATTGATTCTTACATATTTACTTATTGCACTTGTTATATTGCTTTATGTTGACAACTATCCATGAGATATACATGTTACAAGTTGAAAGCAAATGCTGAAACTTAATCATCCTTTGTGTTGCTTCAATGCCTTTTACTTTGAATCTATTGCTTTATGAGTTACCTCTTATGCAAAACTTTTTGATGCTTGTCTTGAAAGTACTATTCATGAAAAGTTTTTGCTTATATGATTCATTGTTTACTCTTTATCTATTTGTTAGCAAACTATAGATCATTGCTTTGAGTCACTTCATTCATGACATGAGCCTTGCAATATATTGATCAAGATTGTGTGAAAGCATGTCTCCTCAGAAATTATTTGTTGTTATCGTTTTACCTACTCGAGGACGAGTAGAACTAAGCTTGGGGATGCTTGATACGTCTCCAACGTATCCATAATTTCTGCTGTTCCATGCTTATATTATACCATTTGCTACATGTTTTATATACACTTCATATCACTTTTATGCATTTTCTGGGACTAACCTATTAACAAGATGCCACAGTGCCAGTTCCCTGTTTTCTGCTGTTTTTGGTTTCAGAAAGTTACTTCTGGAAATATTCTCGGAATTGCACGAAACAAAAGGCCAAGTCCCTATTTTTCCAGCACGTACACGGAGTCCGAAGGAGAGACGAAGAGAGCCACGAGGTGGCCAAACCACCTGGGGCGCGGGCACCGCCGCGCCGCCTGTGGTTTGGGCCCCTCGGGGGTCCGCCGACATCGCCCCTTCGCCTATTTATTCCCCGAGACGCGAAAACCCTAAAACACCGAGCCTTTCATCCAGAACATATTCGCTGCCGCCGCCGTCGTCAACCCTAACTCGGGGGGTTCTGAAGCTCTTCCCGGCACCCTGCCGGAGAGGGGAATCATCACCGGAGGGCTCTACATCGCCATGCCCGCCTCCGGAGTGATGCGTGAGTAGTTCATCCTTGGACTATGGGTCCATAGCAGTAGCTAGATGGTTGTCTTCTCCACTTGTGCCATCATGTTTAGATCTTGTGAGCTGCCTATCATGATCAAGATCATCTTATTGTAATGCTACATGTTGTGTTTGCTGGGATCTGACTTATATTGATACCTATGTGGAGCTGAATATTATATTATCATGTCTATGTCATTTGTGATCTTGCATGCTCTCCGTTACTTGTTGAAGCCTTGGCCAAGTGAATACTTGTAACTCCAAGAGGGGGTATTTATGCATGATAGTTGGGTTCAACCTCTATTTAACCTGGGATAGTGACAGCAAGTTCTAAGGTTGTAGATGTGTTGTTGCCACTAGGGGTAAAACAGCAATGCTTTATTCAAGGATGAATGTATTGTTTACATTACGCACATTACTTAATGCAATTGTCTGTTGCTTGCAACTTAATACTGGAAGGGGTACGGATGTTAACCGGAAAGTGGACTATTTAGGCATAGATGCATGCTGGATAGCGGTCTATGTACTTTGTCGTAATGCCCAAATGAATCTCATAGTAGACACCACAGCTCACACATGCATGTTATATGCATCAATTGTCAATTGCCCAGCTGTAATTTGTTTACCCAGCATGTTAGTTATCTTATTGGAGAGACACCACTAGTGAACTGTGGACCCCGGTCCATTCTTTTACATCTGAAATACAATCTACTGCAATCATTGTTCTCTACTGTTTTATGCAAACAAACATCATTTCCATTCGATACGTTTAACCCTTTGTTTTCAGCAAGCCGGTGAGATTGACAACCTCACTGTTAAGTTGGGGCAAAGTAATTTGATTGTGTTGTGCAGGTTCCACGTTGGCACCGGAATCCCTGGTGTTGCGCCGCACTACACTCCTTCACCAACACCTTCGAAGCAAACCTCGTTTTCCTACTGGTTCGATTAAACCTTGGTTTCATACTGAGGGAAAACTTGCTGCTGCACTCATCATACCTTCCTCTTGGGGTTCCCAACTGACGTGTGACGTACAAGCATTGTTTCTGGCACTGTTGCCGGGAGATATTCCCTCGTCAACTTAGAGCTAGCAGGACCCTCCCATTTCCAGCCTGTTGGCTTCTGGTCTTCAATTTAAGCCATTGCGTTCGTCTCGAAAATTCTGACGTGCTCTTTGACCTTGCCCTTTTTGGAGTCCCGAGCTCCCGGAAAGTCTGAAACACTAAAAAAGATGTTTTCTGGAAAACAGAGTTAATTCCAAATAATGGGAAAAACTATGAAGTATTCCCAAAATCATTATAAAACATTGGTATAACCTTATATGATGCAAATATGATTGGAATATAAGCAATTAAAGTGCAAAGTTCATGTATGCATTTTACATGCATCAACATCCCAAGCTTAATCCATGCTCGTCCTGAGTATGAAGATGATAAAACTAACATGGACTTTGCAATTTATACTTAACATTGAATATCAAAGATGATTACTATTGCTACATATAGTCAATGATTCATTCTTAAAAAGGAGTAGCAATATGTAAGATAGTTTATGAAGTGATATCAAGTATTCAATGCAAGGATGTTCAATGATAGTTCACAGGTGTAACATAACAGATAGTAGTATGGACCACATGTATGCATAATGATAAAGTATGGACACCTACATTGGTCATAGAGTGTAGATGAAAATCTGAATATAATAGGTGGACACTTTGGAAAGATGTATAAGTGAGTAGAGGTAAAGCATGCAAGTTTCATCTAACCTCCAAACTCTCCTACTTAGTTAATGATTGCAATGTGGTAATACCTCGTGTCAAGCTCTCATTCCCCTATCATAGCATCTTGAATGATTATAGTTTAATGTGAGAGCAAATATGAGTAGGTGCATTGACAAAGTAAAGGTTGGATGTCTCATGCCCTTGAATACAAGTACCTACACCATGATTACTCAACTTAGGAAAACAAAGCAAGTTCAAGTTATATATCATTGTAAGTATAATAGTATCATCAAGAGCGTCACTGGGGTACCTCTTGTCAGGATATGGATCAAGCCATATCAAAATGACAAGACAAACAAACAGATGAAAAACCTCAACACCCTTTTTATTTACCATTGGAATAGCTTTTTATTGTAAGGTGTGTCATAGATAATTCACCATAGCATGTAAGTAAATTTCCACCATGAATAATGCATGGCTTAGATTAGCGGCCAGGCGTCTCTCTAACCATTTATACAAACTCATTTGAACTACTTCATTTCCACCTCATTTCACCATGATAGGCATCCATAACAAAAAGTACATGATATCAACTAAATGAGATGAAGGAGCATGTTGAAAGCTTTGCATGTGACAGCACATATGGGCTAACTCCCAACTTGAACATTTATAAGCCACTAGCATCATAATCTTAATCACAATGGGTCATGTTTATTTATTGCAATGACAAGTTCATGAGAGCTATATAACCAACTTTCCCATAACAATCAATAACATAATCATTTTCATTCAGAGGTATAGATAACACAAATATCATGATGAACATACTTGGAATAGCATATAGCTAGTAGGTAGATGGTGGACTCACTGGAATAACTTTGGTTGAAGGAGTTGGAAACAAGTTTTTACTTGTTGGAATGTTTGGGCTAGCAAAAGGGAGAAATTTGACCATCTAGATGCATGCATGAGTGTCCATAGAACCAACTTATCATGTTAAACAAGTGAAATAACAATCAGCACAAAACATGAATAAGTGATAGCTCTTCAAAAAGGATTTGTAAACTATTACTCATAAACAAGCTCATGAATCATGCAACTATATGTATCATTAAAAATCAACTCAAACATCCCTTTTCCAATCTTATAAAAGCATCAACATATTTCAACCCATATTCCAGTAGCTCTCTCATATATAATGATAGTGTGGTGGTCTCTCAAGACTCAAACAAAAACAAAAACGACGCTCCAGTTTATGCGATAAAGTGTTTCGATCGAAAACCAGAAGTTGGACGTGTGCAAACCGAGAGTGTGTAGGTCCAGCGGGGTTGTCTTCACATCTCCAAGCTTATGGTCTTCACCATCCTTGGATAGCTCTTGGTGCATCTCCTCCATCCCTGTGAAAAAACTTCAAAACACTGTTTCTCCCATCTCTTTTCTGTGGGGTGCATTAATAGTGATAAACAAATAGGTTCCTTGCTGCTATAATCCTTCAACAAAAATTCATATGACATGTACAGAAAGTGTATAATGTTGTATTCCTACTCATAAACTCAATTGGATAAAAAAGATTCAACTTTAAAGCTCAAAGCATGCATCAAACAAAATGGGACAGAATATGTCCAGAAAAACAACAGCAGCAAAACGTATTTTTCTACCCTACCAACTTTCTCGAAAATTCTGAAAACATTCATGCATACATAGGATGAAAGTTGCAACTACAGTTAAAAATATGAGCTCATTCGGAGTTACGGAATAAGAATTAATAATCATACCGTGCACTGATTCGTGCAGGAATAAAATCTCCGAACGCTATAAGCAACTTTTTCAAACCAAAAAGGGTAAAACTTGGCACTTTATTGAAAACTCCAGAAACTAAACTAGACACAAAGTCTCTTGTTACAGCAAGAGGACACAAAGAAAATCACACAAAAAAATAACCGGGTTGCCTCCGCAAAGCGCTTTCTTTATAGCCATATAGCTGGCTTGATAGTTTTAATGATGCTCCCATAGGAATAAGAGTTGAATATAAAGAGCATCAAGAAGCAAATATCAAACACATTTAAGTCTAACCCACTTCCTATGCATTGGGATCTTGTAAGAAAATAAATCAATAAAGCACAAAGTGACTAGCATAGGAAGGCAAAGCAAGTGCAACTTCAAAAATTTCAACAAAAAGAGAGGAGACTTAATATTATTGTGGTATTGAAGTCATGTCTCCTTCTCATAAAAGCTTTCAGTAACATCATTGATAAAACCCACAATATAACCATCACATAGAGATTCTTATCATGATCCACATGCATAAAAGTGTCATTACTCTCCACATAAGCATAAACAGTTTCATTAGTAATAGTGGGAGTAAAAATATCACATCCATCAATGTAATCATCATAAATAGGAGGCATAGAATAATCAAAATGATTTTATCCTCAATAGTAGATGGACTGAAAATATCATATTCATCATTGTAAACATCATATATAGGAGGCATATCATAATCAACATAAGCTATATCCTCAATAGTGGGTGGACTGAAAATATCATATTCATCATCATAAATGGGAGACATAGTATCATCAAACAAGTCAAAACCTCCCAAGATTAGATGATTGCAAGATATAAAATAAGTTAAAGAGACCTCCCCACGCTTAGTCTAGTGCACACAAGAATAGAAACTTAAGCGCTACGCTCCCCGGCAACGGCGCCAGAAAAGTACTTGATAACCCAAGAGCAAGGGATCACTATGCACCTCTCAATGTGGAAGTAAGGTATCGATCCGCAGGAGCAAGAAGGAAAAGTTATCTATTCCTACAACTAAAGTGTCACAAGTTTTAGTTGATTATGCACTAAACAAGTTTAGAACAAGATGGTTGGTTTGATGGATGTAAAAGTGTCCCAATCCTCTTCTTTGCAAGAGGACAAGACAAAGGTAGTAGCAAGTGAAAGCTCTCAAGAGAAAGCCCAATCCTCTATGTAGCAAGAGGACAAGCTCAAGTGTGTGTTTCTAGGAGCTTGGAAATAAGGCTAGTGATCATACTTTCACTAGTGGACACTCCCAACAATTGAATACATAGATATTTCTCCTCACTTTGCTACTCTGAACTATTCTCCCGTTGGATAGAAATACCAATCTACAGCGTAGGGCTACAAGAGCACACCTTAAAGTCTGAGTGAACAAACACCACAATATCATAGAACACCAAGACCATCGTGTAGGGCTACAAAAGCACACCTTAAAGTCTGTCTTCCACATCTAGGGAACCCCAAGGTCACTATGAGTGCCCCAAAATAGTACTAAACAAACACCACAATTTTATAGTGACATCCAACACAAAGAATACTCATGGTAAGTATTTCTGTAACCTTTAGCCTAAGAGTCACACACGGGCGCACACTGTCAACTTCACACCATGGGACAAAGGTGACTCCGGAAATTACATTAATAAAACCACTTGAGTAGCACAAACAATGAAGGAGAAACATCCATGAATTCAATTAGATTACAAAGCTCATGATCACATAAAGATCACATCATGGGAGAGAGAGATGAACCACATAGCTACCGGTAGAGCCCTCAGCCCCGATGAAGAACTACACCCTCCTCATCATGGGAGGCAGCAACGGCGATGAAGATGTTGATGATGAACACGCCGGAGGGGGGTGGAGCCCTCCGGAGGTGATTCCGCGGCGTTTGCCCCCTCCGATCTTCTCCGGCGGCAGCCTTCTGACTCTCTGTTTCGGTGTTCTGTGTTTCTCCGCCGCCTCCTTTCGCGAAACGTCAGGGGACCTTTTTTATAGGCGATTTTTAGGTCAAGACTATGTCGGTGGAGCAAAGATCGACGGCCACGGAGCTCCGAGGTGGAAACGAGCTGGGCCCACGCGGCCATGTACTTTAGGCCGCGTGGGACCTCCCATTTCCAGCTGTTGGGCTTCTGGTCTTCAATTTAAGCCATTGCGTTCGTCTCGAAAATTCTGAACCGTGCTCTTTGACCTTGCTTTTGGAGTCCGAAGCTCCCGGAAAGTCTGAAACACTAAAAAAGACGTTTTCTGGAAAAATAGGGTTAATTTCCAAATAAAGGGGAAAACCATGAAGTATTCCCAAAATCATATAAAACATTGGTATAACCCTTATATGATGCAAATATGATTGGAATATAAGCAATTAAAGTGCAAAGTTCATGTATGCATTTTACATGCATCAATGATCCTGTTCAGTTTGAAGTTAAGTGAGATAATTCTTCAGTACATGTTTGAGAGAGCTTGATAGTTTCAGCACCAGTAGTTGTATTTGGTCTTAATTGAGTTCTGAACTTCTGATTGGTACAGGTCTCGGAACCAACACAGCTGATGAAGGTTGGAATTACTTTAGAGCTATTGCAATAAGGATTTTGTCGGGGCAGATGACCAAATTGAGAGTTACCATTCAGCAGAAGAAATTGACCAAATGATGCTTCTTCTGAAGTCCAAGAGTAAGTCTTATTACAAACCCACACTTAGACTAGGATTGCACTAGATTATTGATGCCTATTTATTTCCTGAGCAAACTAGGAGCACTGGAGGTGGTTCTTTGTTTTGTACAAGCGAAAAATCATTTCGACTCATGATCGAGCTATTAGGTTCTGGTTCTTGCTCACATTCGAGTCCTGATAATAATTACCCCCCCCCCCCTCCTCAGTATCCACAAGTTACAGTGTACATATCTATTGTAGTCTGATTGTAGTATTTGCTTGTGTATATTTCTTGATGTGAAAATGGATAGATGAATGTGAGTATATTGTTGCCTTGTCTGTTTTTTTCTTGTCCTGCCATACAACTATCATCTAACATAATGATTCCTACCACAGTTGCTTTGTGCTGCTGAAATAGCTCCTTCAATGAAGAGTAATTATGGAAGTAATATGGATGGGAGATTGGGAGTCCCTTCCAAGACTTGACAAGCTTAGGTACATTATTATACATATACTTCGGTTACGTGGGGATTGTCCTCTAATTTTGGTTTTCAGGTGAGAAGAATCTAATGAAGAATGATAGCGGTTTGATGCCTTGCTGGTGGTGTAACTCATAGGTAGCTTTGTGTTACTACCGCTTTCATAAACCAGTGCCAGTAGTTAGTATTATTGCACAGTTTACCTCTTGAGATCCAATGTCACATGCAGATGTATTTTATTTTCCAAAGCCCGTACTTAAGATTGCTATACTTTACACCTTAATTTTTGAGAACACAGCTCCATCTCTGTACAATTGTAATCCATGTGCATTTGGTGCTTTGGATACCCGAATTCCCATCTTGTGGAAGTTGCTTCATAAAATTATCAAGGGGTGTCTATAATGTAGGGAGGACAACTCTGATATCACTTTTGCCATTTGTTATAGTGCTATGGAAAAGGACATAGCAGGTTTAACTAAAACTATGACCATGAAGTATTTACCTGAGAAAATTCAATACAGTTTCTAACTCTTAAGTAATTTTCTGGAGTTATAAAGTTGTAAGGTGGAAATGATTGATCATCAAAACTCTGAATATTGGTGTTTTTGGATAACGTGTAGCGAATGGAATTAAGTTAATGTTTGGGAAACATTAAACTCCCGTTACAAGAAACTGGAACCTGGTTAGGACCAAGTTTTAATTCTTAGGCTGTTAGCCTCTGTTGTGCACAAAATTTTCGTTTTTTTCCTTCCAAATTTGACTTTGACATCTCCATGTCTGAACTTTGTGGTCGCATGCCTTGGCTGTCATGTTTTTTTACGTAGTGCAAGTGCAGCGTTCAAATTTTCACTATTTCTGAAACTGTCAATTCAAACATGGAAATGAAATGATTCTTTTTGTTTAGGTACATAACTTTCGGCATAAATGGTGTTAGTGCTTCATACAAAATTTGGCTGCTTGAAAGTCACATTTTCTATTGAAGAGATGTATTGTTGAGAATATATTCAGTTTTCTGTCTACTACTGCATTCAGGTATTCACATAGGCTGGGACAAAATCCACTGCTTGAGAGATATCATTGGGGAAAAAACCTACAAGGTAAGAAGAGATGTATGCTTTAATTGTGCAGTGTATCCAGGTACAGCAATCTCCTTTTCTTTTTGTGAATTACCCTTGTGCTTCCAATCAAAATTTTCAAGCGAGCCCATTTAATGACTGTAAATTAGCAATGGTCATGATACTTTGTGTTACAAAATCGATATCATTTTTATGAAATCAAGAAAGTTTATTTTACATGATTAAGTTGAGGCCATTCCTGAATGCGCAATTTTGCATGATAATAATAAGGGGAGATTTTCTGAATGCCTCGTTAAAAAATGAGCGAAAGAGAGAACGTACAAATCTATATGTTTTTACTCTTATATATGAATCAAATGATCTGCAGCATGCAAATAGCATAGCACATGATTATTTACACATTCCTTTTGGCATATTGATAGTCGATGTCTGCCCCTTCTTAATCATGAGGGCAGCATCAATAACATGCAACTTCTCTAAATTATGAGCAACACGCAGATAAGTTAGAGTTAACATTGTCTGTGATGCTCAAAGAGAAGACCCCGGTCGTAGCCACCTCTCAAAACCCGGCAAAAGTAGATCTAACAGAGGAAACCAACAACACTAAGGTAAAATTCTGCAATCAGCCTCTGCCATGGTCAACGAGAAAAGCAATTTCTGCCTTTTTTACTTTTAGTTGTTTAAGTTGTACACATGTTTTCTCAGGTTGTCACTGATACAGTTATTGATAAGGAAGCAACCATGGGTCCTAAACGCAAGCTGATCATTGGTTTTAAGCGTTATCGGGAGAAAGCTGCTACCCTACCCAGCTTTCCTTTGTTAGATGGTTCATCTTCAGAAACATATCTGCTGCTGTTACTGACCTATCTAATGAGGCTGCCTACACTAAACCAAATCACATCGATGTAAGCATGCTTCAGTTCATTTATGTTAATCTTTATAAAAATATATATTTTGCAACACCCTAAATAATCATACTATCTCCACATTAATTCTAGTTGTTACGTATTGTTATTTTTAGCCTGGATGTGGCTTGGCGGCTCTCGCAACACAGCCTTCAGTGAACAAGCCAATTACTCTAAGGTTCTGCCAGCAAGCTACCTTATGAGTTACCTTCAAAGTAAAACAACCACTGTAGGGTTCTGCTAACAACAAGTATGGTTCTGTTGTAGGACTGTACTGATTAATTCTAAAGTCCACAAGCCTCTGTTCCAAGATGATGCAGATAAAGAAAAGACAACTGAGCTAGAGAAGCTAGAAGCTTTCCTAAATTGATGAGGTAATTGGCTGTTCTTTATTGATGGGTCATTCCGATGGTATATATGAACAAAGACTGACTGCTGACTTTTTATTTTTAGATGTTTGAATTGTCTGAACTGTTGTGTCAAGCTTACATCTATCTTCTCAGGTCGTCGGCGCATCTTCCAACAAAGCCAAGCCTTAGACAGCACGACTCCAAGTTCACATTAGGTATAAATGATGCGGCCAAAATACATAAATCTCTTTGGCTTTCCATGATGGATACTATCTCCGATTAACTTCTCAAGTACACAGCCTTTTAGTGATCGGGATAGTGCGCCTAACTACATACATTGTTTTGCAGGGTTATTTGTTCTGCCTGTGAATATAATCCATCAGTGCTACTTGCTTGATGACCGTGATCGGTTTACTTTTGGACGTTCATGCTGCTTGAAGTGGGTTTATGAGCCCATCTTAATCGCCCGAACCCTATTTATCCTTAGACTAAGTTGTAGTAAAATGTACGTGTCTTCTCTGAACTATATTTTGTAATAGAGTGGCTAAACTGGTACAAGTAGCGTTACATTGCGACATACTATGCTCTACTTCAATTGTGACCTGACTTCTCTTGATTTTTGTGTGTAATAGACTAAGACAATATTTATTGCTGCATGAACCATTGCCAGGTAATTTGCTTTGTTACTCTATAGATGGTACATGATTACTGATTGCTTATTTCTTATTCCCTCAGTATTACTTTCAGCTATTTTTCTCTCATCATTTTGTTGTTCTCGTAGATTCGATTCTTTATCTCATTTATTTAGATGATATGGCAACAATTAATCTTCACGGCAAATAAAGCTTATGGAAACAATTTAGTCTCTACATTCGGGCAGTTGCGCGGATGCGCAACGGGTAATCTAGTTTCACAACGACCAATGGGTGATTTTGCTGCATGCTAATATTTTGTTCAAGTGGGACTGACTATTTGTCAGTCGACTGATTATCATTTCATCGTCAGTCGAATTTTTGGACCATCGTACGTCGACAAGTCAACCACCCAGACCCCGCTGCCCAGCTCTCTCATGGCACGAGTTAAGAAAGAGCACTACTTCCAAGATACGGTGTGCATATTGATTTTTCCAAACTTTTCCAGTTATACAATTTCAGGGACCTCGACAAATCTCATCAGTTGCTATTGTCTGTAAGTGGTTTATTTCTGTACTTTAAGTTTTTAGCTCAGCTCGTTCATTTCCTGTAATTATCCTCACGATATCTTTTGTACGCTATTATGCAGAATGAAGATTCTCGAATGCAAAAAACAAGGAATCTGGGATTTTGGGTTCATGACCCGGATAAAGTTCATGAAGTCACTGGACAAAACCATGCCAAGGACACATAGGCACTTTTGCTAAGGTTTTTAAGGAAACAACATACCAAAGAGAAATATTTTTTCCTTACAAATTCAAGTGAGTGTTACTATCTTGTACACATTCTATTTTGCTTACCGATGTTAAGTGTAATTGATGAGTTATGCATGACTGTGTATATAAACGTGCGCAGCTTCCATTTTGTTCTGATAATCATTAAAATCGAAGATGGAGTCGTTGAAGTCATGGACTCATTACGGAAACACCCTAAAGAATACAAAGCTGTATCATATGATCCAAAGGTAATTTCAATCTCACTACATCGGCCTGTTTCGTTCATTTCCTCATATCAAGTAATTAATAACTCATTTATTCATTTTCTTTGCCGGGCAGGGTTTGGACTCGGTTCAGGGATGTTGAACCCGGTGAATGGAACGAGAAGCTGGATTGGTGCATAAACAGGGTAAGTATACTACCTAGGTCCGACAATCTCTTTAATTCTAGTTTCAATATCATTATCATGCTTTATTCTTATTTGATTGAATTTTATTCTTGTATAGTGGTGCCCCATAAGGAACCCGGGATAATTTATGTGCATACTACGTTTGCGAGTACATTCGTATGAGGATCAATGAGAGATTTAATAATCAAAGAACTCAAGATGTACGTAAAATTATTCGCAATTTTATTTTGTTACCATCAGTTGTGTTAAATTTCATTCATAATTGTTTTGATCTCCTTCTTTTATAGTTGAAGAGGAAGCGAAACGCACTCCTACCAAAGGATCGCGTAAAAGCAATTACGGAGGAATTGGCGGGATTTCTCCTTACGTAGGTCATACCTAAGACCGGAGAGTACTACTATAGCGAACAATAATATGCCTCCGTGTATAGTGATCCATATGTAATTAAGTAGATATACCGAATTGTATGTGTTATGTTGTGATCTTCATGTACTACTTTATGCAAAAACATTGTTTTAGATTTCTCCTTATATATGTTGTTTTTGGCGCATCGACGTGATCTCCATAAACCCCTCCTATACACAAAATCAGAAACCCTAAACCCTCCAAAACCCTAACCCCACCCTAAAAAATATCGAAAAGAAAAAAAAAACAGAAATCTTTAGTCCCGGTTCGTAACAAACTGGGACTAAAGGGGGGGGGGGGCTAAAAGCCCTTACGAACCAGGACTAAAGCCCCATTTTCTAGTAGTGGAATCAATCGATTGAAATAGAGCAAAAACCTTGTTTAATGCATAGGTGTTTCGAAACGTTGCCATACTTTTTATATAGCTTTAAACCCCGCGAGATAAAATGGTAATAGTATAACAATCTGTTGCGCGCGTGGGGTTATGTTACAAAAGTCAAACAACCGTGATGCGGGCAATTTTTTCTCCTTGATCATCCGGATGACGCTTAGTGTCCGCTTTTCGTGTGTGTGTTATGTACTTAGTATTTCTCACGATAAGACAACCAACAATCTATAACCTTTACCAAATATAATATGTTTTTATTATTCTAAGCACCCTTACATACGGAAGTCATACGAACAACGTAGAATATACTTCATAACTATTAACTGATCTTTATCTCGGAGCAAACATGCATACTCTTACGGAATATAACTCATGAGTCACGTACGTCCCTCTGCCTTACTTAATTTACTAGTTCTCCGAAGCTGCAGCGGCCGCGGCAGCCTTTGCCTGCCTCTTCTTGGCGAACTCGATCACCCTGTCGACGTCCGGCAAGGCCGCCTTGGCGCTGTCAAGCTTACTGAAGCGCTCCACCCATGCCGCCAGTAGCGGTGTCTTAATAGGGTCAAAGATCTTGCCCCCCGACATAACCTCGGTCGCTTTCATCCACGAGATCAGGCCCCCCAGCGAAACGTCCACGAGACTAACGCTCTCACCTCCGAAGTAGCCCTCCCCATTGGAGCACTCCCTCAAGGCTCCCTCCAATGTCTCCAGTGCAGCAAACATCTGTTTTGTCCCCTCGGACTTCTCCTCCTCTGTTTTGGCCCTGAACGACTGTACCCACGAGGTGACAAACTGCACAAAAGCTTCAGTAATCAGTGAAAACAGATCACAAACGCCTGAACCGTAAATTTCAATGCGACAGTTAGAAAGAAACGAAGAGCTATGAATGAAACCTTGTCATCGATGTAGGCGGCCCAGAAGCGGGCGATCGCACGCTCATGGGGGTCGGACGAAAGCAAGGAGGGGCCGGTGGTGGCGAATGCCTCGTCGATGTACTGCACGATCACCATGGATTCACAGATGGGCTTCCCGTTGTGGAGGAGCACAGGTACCTTCTTGTGCACCGGGTTGGAGCTGAGGAGGAGCTGGCTCTTGTTGCCGAGGTCCTCCTCAACGTTCTCGAAGGTCAGGCCCTTGAAACTCAGTGCAAGTTTCACCCTGATTACAAACGGACTTGCCCATGCGCCGATCAGCTTCAGGTCATCTCTGCGGCCATGGTTTCCTGCTAGATCTGTGTGTGAAGGTCGATCTGCTTTGTTTTAGCTTGTGTTTCGTAGGTTGCCTTGGTGGATCATAGTGAGAGGGAACTACATGTATATAGTGTTCGGGTAATTCATTAGGTTGCCAGGAAATGATCAAACGATGCGTCATGGATGATGCTTTGGAGAACAAAGATATACGCTGCCCATCTTGGAGAGGAAGTAAGCGACAGATGTGACAGATTACATGTGCCTATCAGCTTGAATAATTTGCTCAATGTTATCTTTGACCTCTGGCTATTATCTGTGCATTGCGGCCCAAGGCTAAGGCGTAGAGCATGACGCATTAGTGCTAGTACGTAGTACAGATTTTGCAATGGCGGTTTTGCTGTTGCTTTCATTTGACGTTTTGGGAGACACGTCCTAACGTTTTCGCTACTTCAAGAAGCTCTGCAGAGATAAAAATATTAAAGGAAGCCACCCCGCCACTAATTAAATTCAACTAGGTAAGATGGCGTGGCGGCACGCCGCGCCGTGTAGTTATACTTGATACATATATTAAAAAGTTTGCCGCCGCGCCCGTGTGGTTATACTTGATACATATATTAAAAAGTAACGCATAGTCAGAAAGTTTCAGTAAAAAACCACTGACAGTACTTGCTGTTCAGAGTCAACAATCTTAAGTACAGATATGATTTATTCCATTAATCTACACGGTTGGCAACAGCCTCATACCATTTACACAGGTGGAAACCATAGTTAGAAAAGCTTCAGCAAAAATCACGGAAGCATAGAAATTTGTATGGACCATTATATGCGCTTTGACGACAACAGAATCAGACTCACCTGCACTTGTACGAACCATTATATGCACATTCACCAGTTGCTATGGAATCTGCAGTTTTCATGGAACAATGGATCTGGAGGGTTCGGGAGGATGAAATGCATAGAAACTTCCAATAGCATCTGCTCCCATTAGCTCATTTTCAGTGTTTAAGGTAACCTGATATAGATGGTAACCTAAAAAAAAAATATTTCATGAAGCAACAACCTTGGTACTTCAATTTTAAAGGGAACATAAAACTTGGAACATAAATTCCAGATACCTAGATATCATATGTACATGTAAACCAAGACAAATTTTAACACACACTACAACAGCATGCAAATGGACTTGCAACTGACTCAATGGGTATGACCAAGTTAAAATTGCCAAATATAATAAATATGACAACTTGATAAAAATAATCAGTTGTCATTACCCAAATTCAACACAAATTCTGCAAGAAATTAGCCTTCGATGGCCATACAACCTATTCTAACCAGAATGAAGAACGATAATTTGAACTCTGATTATAGATTATATAAGCAATATATATTTGCCAACGCCAACAGGATAAAAGCTGAAGGAGGTGTATCGGGAATCTTTTAGAGATGATGCTCCGACCTATTTCTCCTCAAGAAATTGTTTACTTTAAATTATGGTTGCTAAATTACTATCTTAGTTATGCTCGGATATATTTCCACCTCAAACAAATCGGCAACAGAAAGTTCTTCATTGCTCTGTACGAACAGATAGAAATGGCAAGGAAGCGGAACCAGCTCCTACTAAAAAACCGCGTAAAAGCTATTGCGGAGGAATTGGCGGGATTCATTATGACGCATGTCGTAGATGAATTCGGTGAATTCCACTATGTCGATTAATAGACTCCCTCCATGCATGTACTAGCTAGCGGTGATCTCCATTGTAATTATGAGTACTTTATATGTAACGAGAGTACTTTATATGTGTAGTGAGTACTTTATACGTGATCTCCTCCGAAATCCTGAAAAATGAGCGAAAAGGAAAAAACAGAAACCCTAAACCCTGAGAAATAAGCGAAAAGAAAAAAACCTAACCCCCCCTGAAAAAATAAGGGGGGGCAAAAAAAAAAACAGGAACCTTTAGTACCGGTTGGTATTACCAACACCAACCGGTACTAAAGGTTCTCAGCTGCGCGCGCGCAGGTTCGGCCACGTGGAGGGCCTTTAACACTGGTTGTCTATACAACCGGTACTAAAGGGTACCCCTTTAGTCTCGACCTTTTAGTACCGGTTGCACAACCGGTACTAAAGGCCCAATAAGACCGGTACTGATGCCCTGTTCTTAGTGTATGAACCACATCCAGTTTTCCTGCATGAGACAACGACCAGACTTGTCATATGTGCGGAGCAAGAAAGGGAACACAGGAAATAATCGTTCGTGTGACTACAAAGGGGGCAAATCAAATAATACGTGAAGCATTCATATCAAGCTTAATCCAGCACTTTGGAGGAATATTTTCACCATCACATACACAACGTACCTGTGATAGATCATCACAGTTTTCGGCAGCAAGTTTTCAAAGGAATACCGTACAATAGCTGCACAGCTCAGCCTAGATCATCAGCCGTGGTCAACCATCAGCTGGACAGGCGCCTCCACCATCTGAACGACAAATTTCCTCCAGGAGGAGCCTGTGCATTTCGTCGAGCAGTTATGGGGCACATCGGATGGTAGTTGTAAGTCTGTCGAAATGACCGTGGACTCGCCCAGCACCTAAATAAGCATGGAGTCATGTAAGCCACTGCTCTCCAAACGAACAGGAACACACATCAGAATCCTTCAATAACCTTGTGCGTACGCAGCACTCCAGGGTGAGCCATACCAGGAACTGGAACTGCACCGCCCGATGATGCCTGCAGCGAGACAGAAGGCACGAAATCAAAATCAACACAACATCTCGAAGCAAAGCACACCGCACGACCTGCGAGTTGCCCCCACACGCTCCGACATGAACCAGTCTACTAAGAGAAACAGAGAAAAACGCGGAGCCGAAATAGTGATTAGAGTCTGGGGTCTGACCTCATCGACCTCTCTGTGGAGAGCTGAAACATGTGCATTGATCCGGCCGAGGATATGCTCCCTCCCCACGAAGTACACGCCCTCCATTCGCCGCCATCCTCTCCTTCTTGCTACGGAGATTCCGTTTGATCGGAAGCTGGTGGTGCAGAGAAGAGTATGACGGAGACTTCGGGGTACAGCGCCATGCCGGTGGCCGGTGGGGATTGTGGGGCGGCAGCGCTGAGCGGTTGCCGGCTTGCCGCCCCACGAGCGCGGTTAGGGCTGCCGCACCAGGCGCCGAGAGCCGCATCACGGGGAAGGATTGGGGCACAGTAGGAGAATCGATGGCGCTGCGTAGGTCGCCGATGAGTGGAGGAGGGGGCATACGGAACTTCGAGGCGGTGTGGCGATTGATTGTCATAGATGGAGAGGAAGTGGGAAAAGAGATGGAGACGGAGAGGACGGGATTTCTCTGGATCCGGTCAAGCGGTGGGAGCATGTGGAGTCAAGTGGCAACCGGAAGCAACCGAGTAGAAAGAAAAGCACACCGGCAAAAGTAATCGAACAGGCGCTGCGACCGGGAATCAACAAACAGGAACCGGTCACTAATAAGAGGTTCCACCGGTCACCAACCGGCCAGGGAAGTTGTCTGTTGAAGAAAAAAGTAAAAA
This sequence comes from Poa pratensis, assembly GCA_947311845.1. Taxonomy (NCBI): domain Eukaryota; kingdom Viridiplantae; phylum Streptophyta; class Magnoliopsida; order Poales; family Poaceae; genus Poa; species Poa pratensis. The sequence continues at coordinate 43,563,006 of CAMZMU010000047.1, forward strand.
GAAAAAGAGAACACGATCAGAAACCAAAGGCGACGTCATCGCACAAAGAAGACACATACGTGGAAGGCACTGATTGAACAGCGGTGGTGGAACAGTGCTCCGGCTGCCGTGAGGCCACGAAGATGTTCACCTTTTATATTAGTAGTGATGATTGATCCACACAACCATAGCTGTCTCGTACTGCATACTCCTGTAACTAAATCAAAAGTGGAAATAAAGACATACAAATGATGCAGCTAACATAATTTCCCGAACAAGCATAAAATGATTAAGCGATTATTTCGAATCAGTAGATCTTCACCCATGTGAAGCCTGAGGAGACGCTGGATCTAATGCTGATGGAGCTACGGCGAGGTGGCCACTACAACAAAAGAGTCATGTAGAGACGCTGACCATGGGACGCTTTTATTTTCGTCGCTACATTCGTAGACGAGCCGCCTGTTGAGACGTTTGTTGAGACGCAACACAAATCGTCCTAAAATTTATACTCTGCCCATTACTAAGAAAATAAATAATAACTCGCAAGACCCCACTTACCCACGTTTACATTTCTATTCCCCAGCCCGCGTAAAACCTAGGGCCGCCGCCACATCACCTCCAGATCGGATCGCCGTGCTCTGAAGCAAACTCTCCCTCCGGTAGTCTTTTGGAAGCGCTAATTATTTATCTCTGTCGAGACCAGGCGGCGACATATGATCTGAGTATCCATCCGCCCGCTGGACTCTTATCAGCGTTGAACCTAGTAAGTTCCTTGCCAACTCGATTAACTATTCCTTGCTGCTGGAGTGCTGGACTCGATCAACTGTTCCTTCCCGCTAGACTAGATCAATTGTTCCTTGCCCTTTCCTCCTTACTAGATGACCCGTTGCGCAACCGCGCAACGCCGATGCAACTACCACACTGTTTGGAATTAATTTTATTTGCATTAATCATCTTATGCAAAACAGGTGACACAGATGGATGTAAATAGCTACCTAATCATCTGATGCAAAACAGGTTTCACGTTTTCCCGACTTCACGACTGCCCGGTTTAACGTTTTCCCGATTTCACGACTTCCCGTTTTCACGACTTTCCGTTCCGACTTCCCGGTTTCACGTTTTCCCGGCTTCTCGTTTTCACGATTTTCCGTTCCGACTTCCTGGCTGCCGTTTTCACGACTCTCCGTCCCGACTTCCCGGTTTCACGTTTTCCCGACTTCACGACTTCCCGTTTTCACGACTTCCCGTTTTCACGACTTCCGTTTTCACGACTTCCCGGTTTCGTTTTCCCGACTTCACGACTTCCGTTTTCACGACTTTCCGTTCCGACTTCCGGTTTCACATTTTCCCGACTTCACGACTTCCCGTTTTCATGACTTCCCGTTTTCACGACTTCCCGGTTTCACGTTTTCCCGACTTCACGACTTCCCGTTTTGTCCGTTTTCACGACTTTCCGTTCCGACTTCCCGGTTTCACGTTATCTTTCTAAGGTTTGTTAAACATATGTTCCCGTTGCGCAACGCGCAACGCCGATGCAACTACCACACTGTTTGGAATTAATTTATTTGCATTCATTTAACCTATACCATATAGAAACTCATAACTTGTATGGAGCAGTGTTATCATTTGATTCCAAAACTGAATCAATGACATAAAGGGGCGAATTAATCAGACAGTAATAGAGATACGGACTTAATAAATGAGATAATGACTGAAGCAGTGAGAAAAAGAAAACAATGAGAGCAAAATAGAAAAGCAAAACAATGAGAGCAAAATAACTCAAAGAAATACTGAGGAAATAAGGTTGAGCAAGCAGTAAGCATTTGCCATCTAAAGAGGTAACAGAAACAAATTAGGCGGGGATGGTTCATGCAGCAATAAATACTCTCTGAGTCTACTACATAACATAGCTGAGGGAAGTCAGTCTACAATCTTTCAAACTTAACAACATAGTTACATTAGAAGGGTCGGACTATAAGGTGGCCTGAGTAGAATAGCAGACGCCGCCTACTTCACGCAGCATGAAAGTCTAAGAGCGAGCCGATGATTGCCATCAGGAAAGTCTCTCTGATGGATTAGATTCCAGACAGAACAAAATAATCCTGCATCATATTGTAGCAGTCAGGTTGATTAATAAAACAAATAACCAGAAAAACAATTAAGAATATAACATTGTTAATCATCTGATGCAAAACAGGTAACACAGATGGATGTAAATAGCTACCTAATCGTCTGATGCAAAACAGGTTTCGTTTTCCCGACTTCACGACTTCCCGGTTTAACGTTTTCCGACTTCACGACTTCCCGGTTTAACGTTTTCCTGACTTCACGACTTCCCGTTTTCACAACTTTCCGTTCCGACTTCCCGGTTTCACGTTTTCCCGGCTTCTCGTTTTCACGACTTTCCGTTCCGACTTCCCGGCTGCCCGTTTTCACGACTCTCCGTTCCGACTTCCCGGTTTCACGTTTTCCCGACTTCACGACTTCCCGTTTTCACGACTTCCCATTTTCACGACTTCCCGTTTCACGACTTCCGGCTTCACGTTTTCCCGACTTCACGACTTCCCGTTTTCACGACTTTCCGTTCCGACTTCCCGGTTTCACGTTTTCCCGACTTCACGACTTCCCGTTTTCATGACTTCCCGTTTTCACGACTTCCGGTTTCACGTTTTCCCGACTTCACGACTTCCCGTTTTGTCCCGTTTTCACGACTTTCGTTCCGACTTCCCGGTTTCACGTTATCCCGACTTCCCGTGTTCACGTTTTCCCGACTTCACGACTTCCCGTTTTCACGACTTCCCGACTTCACGACTTCCCGGTTTCACGACTTCCCGACTCACGACTCCCCGGTTTCACGTTTTCCCGACTTCACGACTTCCGTTTTCACGACTTCCGTTTTCACGACTTCCCGGTTTCACGTTCTCCCGACTTCACGACTTCCCGTTTTCACGACTTTCCGTTCCGACTTCCCGGTTTACGTTTTCCGGCTTGCCGTTTTCACGCCTTTCCGTTCGACTTCCCGGTTTCACGTTTTCCCGACTTCACGTTTTCCCGGCTTCCCGTTTTCACGACTTTCCGTTCCGACTTCCTGGTTTCACGTTTTCCCGACTTCACGACTTCCCGTTTTCACGACCTCCCGGTTTCACGACTTCCCGGTTTCACGTTTTCCCGGCTTCACGACTTTCCGTTCCGACTTCCCGGTTTCACGTTTTCCCGACTTCCCGGCTTCCCGTTTTCACGTTTTCCCAGCTTCCCGGCTTCCCGTTTTCACGACTTTCCGTTCCGACTTCCCGACTTCCGGCTTCTCGTTCTCACGTTAGTGTTAGTTCAAATTTTGATATGGTATCCCAACATATCTTTCTAAGGTTTGTTAAACATATGTTTGCTACTCTTCTGCCTCAACTCCATCTCCTGTGTTGTAGGCTGTCATGATTGACAATGAAACCATTTCTCTGTTAATATCTAGTGTTGTTCTGCAACATGGTGCTGCTGCATAGACAGTAATAAACGATGGAATGGTAAAGAACAATAGTCGAAGAAAGCAAAAAAAACTTCCCTGATAGAGAGCCAAAAGAATTTATAAAGAACAATACGAACCAAAAGAGAATGGAATTCAACACAAACATATAGATGCACAAACAAGTGTCTGAAAGAGTACATCAAGTTTGGCCAATATTTAGGCAATAGGATCTGACCGAAGGATATTGTTGTAAGCTTTCCTTCTTAGCCAGCGGTGGTACGACTAAAACATGCTGTTGGAACAACATGTCCTTACGCAAAATGGTTCAACCACACATGCTTACATAGCTAACACATAATCCAATGCTGTAGAAGGGGAGACAAATCCAACAGCAGCATCCAGATAGGCAGCAAGAACTCAGAAGGAGTAGCTGCGTGCAGCAATGCGATGACCACATCTAATTAGCTTAAGGTAGGCGCTGAGAAGCAGCGGATGTCGAGGCAGACCAGCAGCACTAATATCCATGAGCCCTCCACCTAGCTTCTGTGAGCTATGCTCATAACAGGAAGCATCGTTGAAGACATGGCTGTACAGCAGAGAACCTGCCAATAAAAGGAAGATAGTGTTAAATAGCCTTGTAGAAGATAAGCAGATCATGAAGGTATCTAAATCGTAGCACCATAACATCAAGATCAAAAGGTGTTTATAAAATCATTCAGCGAATACCTTATGTATAAAGGATCTCTTCAGTAATAGCAGATCAGCTACTACTTCGGCTTCTTGTTCCCATTCTTGACAGCAGAAGCATACCTGATAAACAAACAAGTGAAAGAGTGAGCAATTGTATATTATTCACATGAAGCTAGTCTATTTTAAATATTCATACATAAGATACTGCACAACAATGCCTAGGAAAGCTGGACCTTTTAGGTTCTGGCAGCAGGATGTCACATCTTTTTCCTCACTGGCCTCCATAACATCATCCACCAGGTCCAGCAGGAAGCTAGGTAGTTTGCAAGTACAAACAAAGCAAAGTATTAGAAGCAATGAATCAGCAACATGGCTAGAACTATGAATAGAAAAACTAACATCTGTCTCTTCTTCAGTTGATTTAGCAATATCTGCAACAAGATTTATCTTCTCTTTAGGCGGGGTTCCAAAGAGAGCACGCCTCGCAGAGCCACTTTTAGGGGCTGTTGACCTGTTACATTCATAATATATATATATAGCGACAATAGAATGGAATAAGGGACTAAATAGGCTGTGGCCATATTGGCACAAATGTGTAAGGCAGTACCCTCTAGCTGGAGTTGAAGGGCTTAGCTTGGCAGCAGGAGGAGTAGTTGCCTGTGTTAGAACAAACACAAATGATGAGGCAAAGAAAGAACAACACATATAACAGGAGGGGATAGACATAAATCCATCTGAAGGAGTATCCATATGTATTGCAAAAAGCATATATATGATGTCAACTCACCGGGCGAGGAGTGAATGCAACAGGAGGTAAAGCCGGAAGAGCTGATGGAATCTGTATGCCTGAACCGGTAGAGGATGATGTCCCAGCAGATTCAGCGGCAGCAGGAATGACAAGCGGAGGTAGCTCAGGCTTGTAAGTCTCCTCAATCCTATTGACTTGGAAGGATAGATTCTCGCAGCTATTTAATCTCCATTTCTTGGATATAGAGACCATGAGCTTGTATTTCTGTCCAATGAATGCGGTCAGTTCTGGGGGATAGTAGCGTCAAACCTTGCAACACTGGCCATTTCTTCACTTGTGGTATATCCGGGTGCGTTTGACCAAGCAACTTCATTAACGGCTTTGATAGAGCCTTCATTGCAACCTTGTCAAACATCACAAATTCAGCTTCGCCCGTGCCGTCAGATGAAAAAACAGAAACACAGTACCTGTAGACCCATAACAAGTAATGTATCAGGCTACCAGCGTCACCAGCTATAGCTAGAGGAAGTAATTAACAATATATTTACTCACGTAAGTTCTGCCTTCACAGAGGAGCAGGTGTTGCCTGAGCAGGTGAATGATTGCCAGCAAGCTTAGCAGATTTGCGACAATGTCAAACACGAAGGAAACCACCAAACGATGATCACGGCTAACTCTCTCAACAGTGACGGTACAGATGAAACGGTTTGTCCTGTAGAATAACATTAGGTAACAGAAACATCTCATAGCAAGCTTAAAAACAAAACAGCCATGACCAAA